>CM066313.1:42286983-42836983 GCA_033807775.1 Saussurea involucrata
CTCCTTATCTTTCTTAGTGCAAGAAAACCTTAGTGTTCCAACTTGTTTAGATTTAGGTTTATCCTTGTTGGACAACCTAAGGGGGGGGGGGGGGGTAAGGTTGTATTTAAAATCTTTTTCTTTCAAAAAATCTTTGAACAAATAAATACAGTACAAACAATACAGTAAAAATAAAGCAGAGTATAAACAAGTAAATATACAACAATTATATAAACAGATATAATTTAAATGCACAGCGGAAATGAAAAGAGATAAGGGAAAGAGAATACTTGACAACGATATTTTTAAAGTGGTTCACCAAACACAAAGTTGGCTAGTCCACCTCGAGAAAATAACACTTCTCGGAGATCCAATACGAAACGTGTTCTTTACGGTAGAAACACAAACCTTAATACAACAAACGCGAAACACTCTTCTTTGAGAGATTAATGTGGATCACTCACTCTAATTCAAACACTTACAAGAGGGTATAAATTTTAATATGAATAATCACTCTTGAATAAGGTTTATCACTTGTATATTTTTAGAGAGTTTTGATCACTTGAGTTGTGTTGCTGATTCAACTAATCGAGAGATTTTAATCTGCTATCAACTCAAGATTTCTTGCTCAAAAATTAATTTTATCAGTTTAAGTGATTTAGTGTGAGTAAGAAAGCAGCAGAATAATAATCAAATGCTGAGGGAGAATTTATTGTTGAAGTTTGGTGTAGCCTTGAATGCTGCTGGATGCATGTATTTATACTGGATGATCAACAGTCTTGAGGATTTCGCGGTATACCGCCAAACCATCGCGGTATACCTGCGTCAGAAAAAGGACACTGCAAGAAGAAGGTCAACCCTGCAAAAACAAACGGAATGTGTACCCGCGGTATACCGCGTTGCACATGGCGGTATACCGCCTGATAGGGTTTCTGACAATAGAAGCTTCAAATGCAGAGGATGTGACAGGTGAACAGTACCCGCGGTATACCGCGTGGACCTTGGCGGTATACCGCCTGAATTTTTGTCCAATGAGAGCATGGCAACGCAGGGTTACAATCGGCTGATCACAATCTTGCAACAGTAAAAGGCATGGGATTTTAATAACATATATATATATATATCAAGTGATTTAATATATATAAAAAAATATTGTATATATATATATTTGATTCAAATATATTTATATAGATACGAAATATCCAAGTGATAAAATATTTTAGGGTGTTTATCATTTTAAAATAAAATGACGAAACTCTTCAGACTTGGATTCTTCAGATAAAAAATTATCGAGATCATTTAAATATCTGCACACTCAGATAAAATATTAGATAACAAAAAATGCGGTGTGTTTTGTAATCATCAAAATAAATATGGAGATGTGATTTTATGTGTACCAAAAATATATCATAATATTTAAAGCTGGGTACACTTGCACCAACAATCTCCCCCTTTTTGATGATGACAAACACAACGCTAAACACGAGAGCATACTCGGTTTCTCTCCCCCTTTTGTCGAAGCAAAAAGGGTTTAAGAAAGTCGCTTATGCTCCCCCTCGAAAGATGCTCCCCCTCAAAATATGAAATATTTGAGAGTTAGTATTTATCAAGGGTTATACTCAAGCATGCCTAAACCAAGTCTTAATTTAAAGAACGCCTTCTTGTTTAGAGCTTTAGTGAAAATATCGGCCAAATTATCTTCCGAATCAACCTTTTCAAGCACGATTTTGCCTTTTTGAACATTATCTCGTAAAAAATGATGTCTCAATTCAATATGTTTGGTACGAGAATGCAAAACGGGATTTTTACTTAAGTTTATGGCACTTGAGTTATCACACATAATTGGAATTTTGGTTAGGTGTACCTCAAAATCGGTAAGTGTGTGTTTCATCCATAGGACTTGAGCACATGCTCTTGCGGCGGCTACATATTCCGCTTCGGTGGTAGACAAAGCTACGGATTGTTGTTTCTTAGAGAACCAAGATACAAGTGAGAGACCTATAAAGGCACATACCCCACTAGTACTTTTTCGGTCAACAATAGATCCACCAAGATCGGAATCGGCAAAACACGTTACTTCTAACTCGGGTTGCTTTGCGTACCATAAGCCAAGATTAGTAGTACCTCGTAAATATCGAAAAATACGCTTGACAGCTTCATAGTGAGATTGTTTAGGTGAAGATTGAAAACGAGCACATAAACATACACTAAACATAATGTCAGGTCTACTAGCAGTTAAATATAATAAACTACCAATCATACCACGATAAATCTTTTCATTAAAATCGTTTCCCTCCTCGTCACGAGATAATTGCAAATTTGTGGTCATTGGAGTTTCAACGGGTTTGACATTTTCAAAGTTAAACTTTTTCAACATATCTTTACAATATTTAGATTGACTAATAAAAATACCAGTTTCACATTGTTTTATTTGCAATCCTAAGAAGTATTTTAATTCTCCCATCATGCTCATTTCAAATTCGCTTGTCATTTTCGCAGAAAATTCATTACACAGTTTTTCATTAGTGGAACCAAAAATAATATCATCAACATATACTTGCACAACCACAATATCATTTTGAACATATTTCACAAATAAAGTATTATCAATTTTACCCATAATATAACCACTAACAATTAAAAAGGTTTTTAATCTATCATACCACGCACGCGGAGCCTGCTTTAAACCATAAAGCGCCTTTTTTAATTTATAAACATGTGTCGGGTTTTCAAAACTTTCAAAACCGGGAGGTTGAGAAACGTATACCTCCTCATTTATAATACCATTTAAGAAAGCACTTTTAACATCCATTTGAAATAACTTAAAATCTTTAGCATTTGCAAAAGCGAGAAGCATTCGAATAGACTCCAACCTTGCAACCGGTGCAAAGGTTTCGTCATAATCTATACCTTCTTGTTGACTGTACCCCTTGGCAACTAAACGTGCCTTGTTTCGTGTGACTCCACCGTTCTCGTCTACCTTGTTTCGGAAGACCCATCTTGTGCCAATAATGGTTTGACTACTAGGGCTAGGCACTAAGTCCCACACATCATTCCTAGAAAATTGGTTTAACTCTTCTTGCATGGCCATAATCCAATCCTCATCACCTAAAGCTTCATCTATGGTTTTAGGTTCTATGGTTGAGATAAAAGCATGGAAAGCACAATGGGTATGGATTTGTGATCTAGTTGTCCTTTGGTTTAGGTCACCTATAATTTGATCTACGGGATGGCCTCGAGCGGTTCTAAGGTTAGGATCATCTATACCTTGTGGAATAAAGCATGGAGGGGCATCACTAGATTCAATATTATTTGTGGAAGGTTGGGTACCTAAATCCAAGGTACTAAGTTGTTGGGCTAAGACATCTCCTTCACGGATATTATCATTTGCTAAGGATGCACTCGGTTTGGGAGGACTCTCGTCAAAACTAACATTAAGGGATTCTTCCACTACCATGGTCTCCTTATTTAGGATTCTATAGGCTTTGCTATTCCAAGAATAACCTAGGAACACTCCCTCATAGGCTTTGGGGTCAAATTTGGTTAGGTAGGATTTGGTGTTTAAAATGAAACATTTACAACCAAAAACTTTTAGGTGAGCTAGGGAAGGTTTTCTACCTCGGTAAAGTTCATAGGGTGTCTTATTTAGGATACCTCTAATTAGGACACGGTTAAGCACATAGGTCGCGGTAGCAACGGCATCACACCAAAACTTTTGGGGAACTTGATGTTCGTTTAGCATAGTTCTACTCATTTCTTGCAACGTTCGATTTTTCCTTTCAACAACCCCGTTAGATTGAGGAGTTCGAGGAGCCGAAAAGTTATGAGTTATACCATGTTTATCACAAAAGGCACCAAATTGTACATCATTATCGAATTCTCGTCCATGGTCCGTACGTATGGAAACAATCGTACAACCTTGTTGGTTTTGAATTCGTTTTCCCAAAATTTTAAACTTTTCAAAAGCCTCATTTTTATGTCTCAAAAATAAAGTCCAAGTATAACGGGAATAATCATCCACAATAACCAAAGTATAAAAATTTCCTCCAAAACTTTGAACAGCCATCGGGCCAAAAAGATCCATATGTAAAAGTTCTAAAACTCTTTGAGTAGAAATAACATTTTTTGATTTATGAGAAACGTGATGTTGTTTGCCGACACGACAAGCATCACAAAAATGACTATCAAACTTTAATTTTGGCAGGTCACTCACAAGCTCCTTATTTTTTAAGTTTTGCATTAATCTCAGATTAGCGTGACCTAAACGCCTATGCCATAAAGTAGAAACATCATTAATAGAAGATAAGCATACATTATCAGATACAACAGTTTTACAAATATATAAATTTCCTTTTACAAAGCCATTTAAAAGAACTTTGCCATTTTTTATGATTTTACAAGAATCTTCTTCGAAGACAACAGTTGTATTATTTTTACACAATTGGCGAACACTTAACAAATTAAAATGTAAATTATCAACATGATTAACATTAAGAAATTGAACATTATTGCAAGAAACTGTACCTCTACCAATTATATTTCCTTTGGAGTTTCCTCCAAAAATTACCTGTCCACCATCACATGACTTATATGAAGAAAAGAGATTATTGTTTCCGGTCATGTGACGTGTGCAACCACTATCGAGTATCCAGTCCATATCAAGGTCAATCTACAATAATGAAGATGTAACTTTTATGGTCCCCATTTCTTGTGGGTCCTTGACAATTAGTTTCAATGTCAACCAATATGCATATATATAAAGTCAAACAATATATATATATATATAATACATTACACAATATATAATACATCAAACCATATTAATATATATATATATAACACATTAAACAAACATAATATATATATATAAGAATTAAAAGAATTAAATAAAATGTATATATATGTGCAGTACGTAGGTATATATATATATATGAATAGTATAAAAAGTATAAATAACAATATTTTACTTATATATAATATATAACACATATACATAACACATTTAAAACCATAAACGCATACCACCGGGATTATCATTACTAAACATTCCTTTTGGAATCCATTTATTTACCATTTTAATTTTGCGATTATATTTATCATACACATAAAAACAGGCATTTACATTCGCATTATTATTAGGTTTAGAATATTTATCATGGTACATGCGAGCATACGGTTTTCTCGTATTATAATTTACATTATTTATTTTACGCACATACGGAGGTTTTTGCACATATTGATTTCTTGTATTTACTTTAGGTGATTCATAAAATCTTTTGATGGGTATACATGAACATTTATCAACACAAGTATTGGAACCAATGCCTTTTCTACATTTTATACGGTTAGGCATATTAAGCATGTTAAGAACTTTCTCATTGCTACTTTCAAAGGCTTTAGCTAGCATGTTATCTTTTTCATATGAAGCACATTTAGCCTTTAAACATGTAATCTCATTATCAAGAATATCACATTTTGTACAAATAATATTTTCATGTGATTTTTTATTCAAGCATGCAATTTCTTTATTTAAAACATCACAAGATTTACAAAAATCTTTTTCTCCTAATTTAGTTTCTAATTTAGCAATTATATCCATATCATTTTCAGATTTTTGTTTAACATTTTTTATTTCCTTTTTACATGTATTTACAGTTTCTTTTAACATAGCATTCTCATCTTGGTAACGATTTGCAAGAGCGGCCAATTTATGAAAAGATTCATATAATTCTTCAAGATTATTTTCATTATCACTTTCATAATCACTATCGTAATCTGAGTAAGAAGATTTTACCTCGTCGTCGCTTTCGGCCATAAGACAAATGGCTTGATAGTCATCTTCTTCTTCACTCTCGCTCCACGCGCCTCCAATGAAGGCTTTCTCCTTCTTCTTTTGGAACTTGTTCTTTTTCGGACATTCATTGGCGTAGTGGTCTTTGTCACCACATGAGTAGCAAAAGCCTCTCTTTGGCTTAGCTTTATCGTCTTCACTCGAGTCGCCATTTTTCTTAACTTTTTCGTCTCGTTTATGGAACTTACGACTTCGATTTTCACCACCACGACGGTAGTTACCGTTTCTTTGAAATCTGCCATTGTTAGAAAATTTATTATTATTATTAAGAAATTTGGAAAAGTTTCTTACCAACATGGCGACTTCATCGAGAGTTTCGGATGGATCTTTCGAGGAGCTAGCTTTCTCCTTTTTCTTCTCATCTTTTGGTGTTGAGACATTGAGAGCGATTGATTTCTTTTTAACTTGCTCCCGATCTTTGTTTCTTTTAAGTGCAATTTCATGCACTTTAAGATTACCGATCAAGTCATCTATCTTCATTATGGAAAGGTCACGGGAGTCTTCTAAGGATGTTATCTTTTGCATCCACTCCGAAGGAAGGGCTCGTAGGATTTTCCTTATATAGTCCTCGTTAGGATAAGTGCGATCCAAACCTTTCAAAGTAGTCACAATAAGGTTAAATCTTTTAAACATTGAGTCAATTGACTCATCTTGTTTCATTTCGAATAGTTCATAATCGTGAACTAAAATATTCACTTTACTAGATTTAACCTCCGTGTTTCCACGATGAGTATTATTTAAACTTTCCCATATTTGATTTGCAGTTTTATATGTATATACTCTTTCAATCTCATCAGTTGTTAAAGCAGCATATAATATATTCTTAGCTTCGAAGTTTAAACAAAAATGAGCTTCATCAGAAGTAGTCCAGTCATCTATAGGTTTATCAATATAAACATCATCTTTCACAATGGTGGGTTTAAAATTCCCTTTTTCTATAATATTCCAAATCTTTTGATTTTTGCCACGCACGTGACATTCAAATAGCTCGGCCCAAATGCCAAACTTTTCAGTATCTATCAAAGGAGGTTTTGAAAACACGATATTAGTTTGTTGAGCCATTTAGAAGAATAAGAGAAAAAAAATATGCAGAATATTTTTGAAAGACCTGCTCTGATACCAAATGTTGGACAACCTAAGGGGGGGGTAAGGTTGTATTTAAAATCTTTTTCTTTCAAAAAATCTTTGAACAAATAAATACAGTACAAACAATACAGTAAAAATAAAGCAGAGTATAAACAAGTAAATATACAACAATTATATAAACAGATATAATTTAAATGCACAGCGGAAATGAAAAGAGATAAGGGAAAGAGAATACTTGACAACGATATTTTTAAAGTGGTTCACCAAACACAAAGTTGGCTAGTCCACCTCGAGAAAATAACACTTCTCGGAGATCCAATACGAAACGTGTTCTTTACGGTAGAAACACAAACCTTAATACAACAAACGCGAAACACTCTTCTTTGAGAGATTAATGTGGATCACTCACTCTAATTCAAACACTTACAAGAGGGTATAAATTTTAATATGAATAATCACTCTTGAATAAGGTTTATCACTTGTATATTTTTAGAGAGTTTTGATCACTTGAGTTGTGTTGCTGATTCAACTAATCGAGAGATTTTAATCTGCTATCAACTCAAGATTTCTTGCTCAAAAATTAATTTTATCAGTTTAAGTGATTTAGTGTGAGTAAGAAAGCAGCAGAATAATAATCAAATGCTGAGGGAGAATTTATTGCTGAAGTTTGGTGTAGCCTTGAATGCTGCTGGATGCATGTATTTATACTGGATGATCAACAGTCTTGAGGATTTCGCGGTATACCGCCAAACCATCGCGGTATACCTGCGTCAGAAAAAGGACACTGCAAGAAGAAGGTCAACCCTGCAAAAACAAACGGAATGTGTACCCGCGGTATACCGCGTTGCACATGGCGGTATACCGCCTGATAGGGTTTCTGACAATAGAAGCTTCAAATGCAGAGGATGTGACAGGTGAACAGTACCCGCGGTATACCGCGTGGACCTTGGCGGTATACCGCCTGAATTTTTGTCCAATGAGAGCATGGCAACGCAGGGTTACAATCGGCTGATCACAATCTTGCAACAGTAAAAGGCATGGGATTTTAATAACATATATATATATATATCAAGTGATTTAATATATATAAAAAAATATTGTATATATATATATTTGATTCAAATATATTTATATAGATACGAAATATCCAAGTGATAAAATATTTTAGGGTGTTTATCATTTTAAAATAAAATGACGAAACTCTTCAGACTTGGATTCTTCAGATAAAAAATTATCGAGATCATTTAAATATCTGCACACTCAGATAAAATATTAGATAACAAAAAATGCGGTGTGTTTTGTAATCATCAAAATAAATATGGAGATGTGATTTTATGTGTACCAAAAATATATCATAATATTTAAAGCTGGGTACACTTGCACCAACAATCTCCCCCTTTTTGATGATGACAAACACAACGCTAAACACGAGAGCATACTCGGTTTCTCTCCCCCTTTTGTCGAAGCAAAAAGGGTTTAAGAAAGTCGCTTATGCTCCCCCTCGAAAGATGCTCCCCCTCAAAATATGAAATATTTGAGAGTTAGTATTTATCAAGGGTTATACTCAAGCATGCCTAAACCAAGTCTTAATTTAAAGAACGCCTTCTTGTTTAGAGCTTTAGTGAAAATATCGGCCAAATTATCTTCCGAATCAACCTTTTCAAGCACGATTTTGCCTTTTTGAACATTATCTCGTAAAAAATGATGTCTCAATTCAATATGTTTGGTACGAGAATGCAAAACGGGATTTTTACTTAAGTTTATGGCACTTGAGTTATCACACATAATTGGAATTTTGGTTAGGTGTACCTCAAAATCGGTAAGTGTGTGTTTCATCCATAGGACTTGAGCACATGCTCTTGCGGCGGCTACATATTCCGCTTCGGTGGTAGACAAAGCTACGGATTGTTGTTTCTTAGAGAACCAAGATACAAGTGAGAGACCTATAAAGGCACATACCCCACTAGTACTTTTTCGGTCAACAATAGATCCACCAAGATCGGAATCGGCAAAACACGTTACTTCTAACTCGGGTTGCTTTGCGTACCATAAGCCAAGATTAGTAGTACCTCGTAAATATCGAAAAATACGCTTGACAGCTTCATAGTGAGATTGTTTAGGTGAAGATTGAAAACGAGCACATAAACATACACTAAACATAATGTCAGGTCTACTAGCAGTTAAATATAATAAACTACCAATCATACCACGATAAATCTTTTCATTAAAATCGTTTCCCTCCTCGTCACGAGATAATTGCAAATTTGTGGTCATTGGAGTTTCAACGGGTTTGACATTTTCAAAGTTAAACTTTTTCAACATATCTTTACAATATTTAGATTGACTAATAAAAATACCAGTTTCACATTGTTTTATTTGCAATCCTAAGAAGTATTTTAATTCTCCCATCATGCTCATTTCAAATTCGCTTGTCATTTTCGCAGAAAATTCATTACACAGTTTTTCATTAGTGGAACCAAAAATAATATCATCAACATATACTTGCACAACCACAATATCATTTTGAACATATTTCACAAATAAAGTATTATCAATTTTACCCATAATATAACCACTAACAATTAAAAAGGTTTTTAATCTATCATACCACGCACGCGGAGCCTGCTTTAAACCATAAAGCGCCTTTTTTAATTTATAAACATGTGTCGGGTTTTCAAAACTTTCAAAACCGGGAGGTTGAGAAACGTATACCTCCTCATTTATAATACCATTTAAGAAAGCACTTTTAACATCCATTTGAAATAACTTAAAATCTTTAGCATTTGCAAAAGCGAGAAGCATTCGAATAGACTCCAACCTTGCAACCGGTGCAAAGGTTTCGTCATAATCTATACCTTCTTGTTGACTGTACCCCTTGGCAACTAAACGTGCCTTGTTTCGTGTGACTCCACCGTTCTCGTCTACCTTGTTTCGGAAGACCCATCTTGTGCCAATAATGGTTTGACTACTAGGGCTAGGCACTAAGTCCCACACATCATTCCTAGAAAATTGGTTTAACTCTTCTTGCATGGCCATAATCCAATCCTCATCACCTAAAGCTTCATCTATGGTTTTAGGTTCTATGGTTGAGATAAAAGCATGGAAAGCACAATGGGTATGGATTTGTGATCTAGTTGTCCTTTGGTTTAGGTCACCTATAATTTGATCTACGGGATGGCCTCGAGCGGTTCTAAGGTTAGGATCATCTATACCTTGTGGAATAAAGCATGGAGGGGCATCACTAGATTCAATATTATTTGTGGAAGGTTGGGTACCTAAATCCAAGGTACTAAGTTGTTGGGCTAAGACATCTCCTTCACGGATATTATCATTTGCTAAGGATGCACTCGGTTTGGGAGGACTCTCGTCAAAACTAACATTAAGGGATTCTTCCACTACCATGGTCTCCTTATTTAGGATTCTATAGGCTTTGCTATTCCAAGAATAACCTAGGAACACTCCCTCATAGGCTTTGGGCTCGTAGGATTTTCCTTATATAGTCCTCGTTAGGATAAGTGCGATCCAAACCTTTCAAAGTAGTCACAATAAGGTTAAATCTTTTAAACATTGAGTCAATTGACTCATCTTGTTTCATTTCGAATAGTTCATAATCGTGAACTAAAATATTCACTTTACTAGATTTAACCTCCGTGTTTCCACGATGAGTATTATTTAAACTTTCCCATATTTGATTTGCAGTTTTATATGTATATACTCTTTCAATCTCATCAGTTGTTAAAGCAGCATATAATATATTCTTAGCTTCGAAGTTTAAACAAAAATGAGCTTCATCAGAAGTAGTCCAGTCATCTATAGGTTTATCAATATAAACATCATCTTTCACAATGGTGGGTTTAAAATTCCCTTTTTCTATAATATTCCAAATCTTTTGATTTTTGCCACGCACGTGACATTCAAATAGCTCGGCCCAAATGCCAAACTTTTCAGTATCTATCAAAGGAGGTTTTGAAAACACGATATTAGTTTGTTGAGCCATTTAGAAGAATAAGAGAAAAAAAATATGCAGAATATTTTTGAAAGACCTGCTCTGATACCAAATGTTGGACAACCTAAGGGGGGGGTAAGGTTGTATTTAAAATCTTTTTCTTTCAAAAAATCTTTGAACAAATAAATACAGTACAAACAATACAGTAAAAATAAAGCAGAGTATAAACAAGTAAATATACAACAATTATATAAACAGATATAATTTAAATGCACAGCGGAAATGAAAAGAGATAAGGGAAAGAGAATACTTGACAACGATATTTTTAAAGTGGTTCACCAAACACAAAGTTGGCTAGTCCACCTCGAGAAAATAACACTTCTCGGAGATCCAATACGAAACGTGTTCTTTACGGTAGAAACACAAACCTTAATACAACAAACGCGAAACACTCTTCTTTGAGAGATTAATGTGGATCACTCACTCTAATTCAAACACTTACAAGAGGGTATAAATTTTAATATGAATAATCACTCTTGAATAAGGTTTATCACTTGTATATTTTTAGAGAGTTTTGATCACTTGAGTTGTGTTGCTGATTCAACTAATCGAGAGATTTTAATCTGCTATCAACTCAAGATTTCTTGCTCAAAAATTAATTTTATCAGTTTAAGTGATTTAGTGTGAGTAAGAAAGCAGCAGAATAATAATCAAATGCTGAGGGAGAATTTATTGCTGAAGTTTGGTGTAGCCTTGAATGCTGCTGGATGCATGTATTTATACTGGATGATCAACAGTCTTGAGGATTTTGCGGTATACCGCCAAACCATCGCGGTATACCTGCGTCAGAAAAAGGACACTGCAAGAAGAAGGTCAACCCTGCAAAAACAAACGGAATGTGTACCCGCGGTATACCGCGTTGCACATGGCGGTATACCGCCTGATAGGGTTTCTGACAATAGAAGCTTCAAATGCAGAGGATGTGACAGGTGAACAGTACCCGCGGTATACCGCGTGGACCTTGGCGGTATACCGCCTGAATTTTTGTCCAATGAGAGCATGGCAACGCAGGGTTACAATCGGCTGATCACAATCTTGCAACAGTAAAAGGCATGGGATTTTAATAACATATATATATATATCAAGTGATTTAATATATATAAAAAAATATTGTATATATATATATTTGATTCAAATATATTTATATAGATACGAAATATCCAAGTGATAAAATATTTTAGGGTGTTTATCATTTTAAAATAAAATGACGAAACTCTTCAGACTTGGATTCTTCAGATAAAAAATTATCGAGATCATTTAAATATCTGCACACTCAGATAAAATATTAGATAACAAAAAATGCGGTGTGTTTTGTAATCATCAAAATAAATATGGAGATGTGATTTTATGTGTACCAAAAATATATCATAATATTTAAAGCTGGGTACACTTGCACCAACAATCCTTAATCTTGTTTCCGCAACAAGCTGTAAATTGTTAATGATTTATCAATAAACAATTTAGAAAAGTAAAATAGTGTGTTTGTATTCAACCCCCCCCCCCCCTTCTACAAACTTGTTTAAGCCTTTCGGGACCAACAATGTGTAATTGTTCTATTGGTTTGTCATGTATATGTACTATAGCTTTAGCTTTTTTTTTATAGTATATATAGGAGTTAGCAACTGTAAGCTAACTAACTTTCGCATAACTTTTGAATAGCTTTCGTATTCACTTTGTAATCTTTGAGAGATTCTCTCTCTAGATCTGTAATCTGTTCTTGAATTAATACAAAGCTTTTGGATCCAATTCTCTATTATTCTACTGTTTGATTGTGTTCATATTAGTCAATTACATTGTAAGATCGAATCCTGGTTTCTACAGAAAGTAACCACCGCCTTTTTCAGAGCCTCTTCCACTTCTGTCGCAGCAACCCTGATCTCATCTACTTGACTCTCAAAGTTGAATTTGTGAGAGTCAAGAGATGTTTGGACGTGACGCTCTGTTGCTTGAGACTTCATGACGAACTTGGAAGCTATACTCATCATTTTGCTCATGACGTCTCTTCTGTATTCTCCCATCTGGCCAACAGTCATTGGTAGGTCATTGGGGTTTGGACCGAATGTAGAGAGTGGAGTGGCAGAAGATGTAGTGGCTTCTTTTATGGCATCCTTGACAGAAGAGTGATCATTTTTGTCAGAGCTCTGATGTTGCTTTCTGACAGAATGACAGAGGGGATTGGCAGAGTTCTGTTCATTTGTGCCTTGTGGTTTTCTGCCAATGTCTTCTTCAGCTCTGTAAGTTCTCTGTTCATCCTCTCTGTCTCCTCTGCTCTGGTCCTTTCCCAATCAGCAAATTTCTAGGAAGTCTCTGCGTGTTTTCTGCTAACCTCTTGTAGCTCTGCTCTGAGAGAAGCATTCTCCTTGTGGATCAACTCCTCTTTGGCCTCATTGATAAGTTTATACTCATTCAAGGAGTTGCTAATAGTGTCACAGAAGCTTGTGAGCTCTGCTCTTGTGACATTATCAACGGGTTTTGTAACCTTGTCTCCAACACATGGATTCAAGTCAGTCTCGAGCACAAAGACGCCTCCCTCAAGAGTTGTTTGGATGTTGGCTCTTGGAGGACTTCCACCCGATCCTTGATGTTCCTTTTCAGGGGATACATCTCTGGGTGTTCTGATCAGAAATTCCTCTTCCAGCTCAGATTCTGGAGAAGGAAATCTGATGTGTTGGGAGGACCTGGGATCAAGACAGGTCTTCCCTTATGATACTAAGTCATCCCACAGCCCCTGAGTTGGACAGAGCCTACGCTAGATTCAAAAGATCTCAGGACTAGTTTGTGTCAAATCTATGCAAGCCACAGAGGCTTCAGCGTGTGTTTCTGTCCTATTGATGTCCTGGGACGATGGGACATCAGTACCAAAAATGGATTCCCCGGTTTCGTGCATACCAGAGGCGTGAAGAGTTGCCTCTGGTGGTTCAGTATGGTTAGGGTTCGAGGTGTACACCTTTGTTTCAATATCCATTTGGTCTTGATCACCAAGGATAGATTGTGTGGTAGCACTGGGAGTTAGGCTAGGGAAACGCACATGTGTGTTCATACGAACATCTTCTTCTAAACTCACATTTCCCTCGGCTCCTAGGGATTCAGAAGACTCAGATGTCTCTCCCTCACTTTCCTCTTCCTCACTACTGCCAGAGGAGGACGAACTCTCTGCCACCTCCTCTGCAGTTTCCCTTACACCCTCTTGGACAGCCTCCATAGGGGATGCTCTGTCCACTACTTCCTCCTCCTCACGATTTGCAGAGGAAGACCGCACTTCGGGTACTCTTACCTCTGGTCTATGTACTTCTTCTTCTTCTCTTACATCACTCACAGACTCCAACGATGGTTCAGGACCTATGTATGCTGGGGATCTCACCTCAGGTTCTTGAGGTGGAGCAACATGTCTATAGTTTTGTAGAGAGATGTGGGTTGGGTTTATCAGAGAGAGCATAGTACATGGAATTCTCCTGGTGTTGGGATACGGACCTGTGGTTGTCGGACTGAATCTGGACATCACCCATCCAGGAGTTGGATTTCCCTGTTGAGTTAGTTGCAGGTGAGGGAATGCTTCTCTGATGACGAGGCTAAAGAACCTTGGAAATTTGATGTGCTTCAGATTCCTGTGTACTCCCACAACACCTCCTATCGCCAGTGTCAATGTCTTGGTGTTTACTGCGTTTAGATGTTCTTTATACAAGATGTTGGCATAATCGAAATGCCTGTGGAAGTATAAGCCATACATGATTTGAAGGATTTCAGTACTAGCTTGGTCTTGGCTACCACTTTTGCAGGTGAGGGTTCGGTTGAGGATTGAAAACATGAAATTCCATATTTGGGGTAGATTACCTCTCTTGAAATCCCCAATCTTGGTTAGGCCTTTGTTGTAGCCTAAGAACTGAACAAATGCAAGAAGAACAGGGGTTTTGGGGGGTTTTTCGAAAGCAGGGATTCCCAACTGTTCTTTAGTTTGCATTCCAAAGATTCTTCTGAGGGTTTTTTCGCGAATGCGAATCGTTCCAGCTCCTCCTTCTCTTCCAGAATCAACTTTCCCAATAATACCTTTCCTCTCGGGAATGAACTGGCATGTTGTCCACCATTGTTGGACATAGATTTGTGGAAGGGTATCATCGTGCTTGGTAATGGCTTGGAAAAGTTCTGAGTTCCTGAAGAACTCAACAAAAACATGGTAGATACGCAAAAAATTGGCTGGGTTGGCGTCGAATCTGTAGTTATTATCTACAAACTCGTAAGGTTGGATCACTATTTGATCAACGAGTACTATTCTGCTCGATTCCGCCGAGTTTGCTTGTTCCGCCATTGTTGCAGGTTTCTGGGTTTTGATGAACACGAAGAGTATTTGAACAAAGGAGGGAAGGTTTGAAGATTTGAATACTTAGAAGTCGTAAGAAATGAAATGGGTCAAATGAATGTGTATTTATACTCGAAATATCTGGCTGGATAACCATCGTAGGTACTTTAGGTACTCGAGTGTCAGAGTAGTGGAACGGCCTCTACAGTAGAACGTGGAAACAACTAACGGTTGGTCTTTCAATCAGAAGATGCCATGTGGGTTTTGGTTCTGACAACTTTTGGGCAATAGAACCGTCACGGTTAGAGATCTGTGGGTGACGCTCAAAAATAACCCGCATCTCTGATGACCATTATCAGAGAAATGGCAGAGCTCTGGTGGAACTCTCAGCACATTTTGTCTCTGATTAGTGATTTTGTCCTTTCTTTCAAGTAACCCAGATGTTTCACCTTTACCCTAAAATCATTTACAAATCCTGTATCTGATGTGAAAGTAGTTAAAGAACTAAAGTAGAACTATCTCAGAGATTGCACAGAGTTCTTGTGAATATCATCAGAGGCTCTGGTGAAATGTCAGTGTTCTGGTAAGTTCTTGACATTATCATAAATGTTTTCGTCGGAACAGGTTTTCCCTTTCTTAAAAAGATTTTCCTTTATGTTCAACGAGCAGAGTCAATTAGATTTGAAATTGTTTTTACTTGCTCCCCCTTAAACCATGCTTATTTTTCTTTTAAGCTCCCCCTAAAATGATGAGCTTAATTGACAAATTTTTCTTTTTAGCTTTTCTCTTTTCTTGCTACGTTAGAAAGATTAAACAATATTTACAAAGAAAATCAAAGTATATACAGATTTGGAATTCACAGAAGAAAATATTGAAAAAGTATGCTGGCAGAGCTCTGAGATGGATGTCAGAGGCTCTGGTGAAGTATCCTACCTAACTATTTTGACAGAGCTCTGATATGAACGTCAGAGGCTCTGGTGAATTTTAAACAGAGTTAGGAGGACATGTTCAGCATACCCATCTTGCTGATTAAGAAGTTAAATCTCCTTTCATCAAGGGCTTTTGTAAACAAATCAGCAAGTTGGAGGTCGGTTGAAACAAAATACATTTCAATCGTCCATTTTTCAACATGATCCTTGATAAAATGGTACCTTATGTCGATATGTTTTGTCTTTGAGTGTTGAACTGGATTAAGCTGTAATTGCTATTGCACTCTTGGAGTCACACAAAATTGGGACTTTGTTGTACTCCATGCCATAGTCCTTGAGCTGAGTTTTCATCCAGATTACTTGAGAACAACAACTAGCAGCAGCAACATACTCTGCTTCTGCTGTAGAGGTTGATACGCAGTTCTGTTTCTTGGATGTCCAGCTGACTAGTTTATCTCCAAGCAATTGACAGCTACCAGAAGTACTTTTTCTGTCATTCCTGCATCCTCCATAATCTGAATCTGTGTATGCTACAAGCTCGAAACTAGAATTAAGAGGATACCAGAGACCCAAAAATTGAGTCCCTTTGAGATATTTAAAGATGCGTTTGACAACAGACAAGTAGGATTCCTTAGGATTTGCTTGAAATCTGGCACAAAGACAGGTTGCAAACATTATATCAGGTCTGCTTGTAGTTAAATACAAGAGTGACCCTATCATGCCTCTGTAGTTCTTGACATCCACAGATTGACCTTGTGGATCATGGTCAAGTTTAACTCCAGTGGCAATAGGAGTTTTCATAGGATTTGAATTATTGAGCTTATACTTTTTCAAAATATCAGACATATTTAAATTGACTTATAAATGTGCCTCTGATGGATTGTTTAACTTGTAAACCAAGGAAGAAAGAAAGTTCTCCCATCATGCTCATTTTAAATTCACTTTTCATCAAATCCTCAAACCTGTCACAGTATTCCTTCCATGTAGACCCAAAGATAATGTCATCAACATATATCTGGACCAGAAGAATATCATTTTTTTACCTCCTAATGAATAAGGTTGTATCGACAGTACCTTTCACGAAATGGTTGACCAACAGAAAATTTGATAAAGTTTCATACCATGCTCTAGGGGCTTGTTTAAGGCCATACAGAGCTTTGTCTAGCTTGTATACGTGGTCTGGAAACTTTGAACTTACAAAACCTGGTGGTTGCCGGACGCAGACTTCCTCTTGCAGTCTCCCATTCAAAAAGGCAGATTTCACATCCATTTGATAGACCTTGAAACCTTTATGTGCAGCATAGGCTAAGAAGATTATGATTGCTTCTAGCCTAGCCACAGGTGCAAAGGTTTTGTCATAATCAATGCCTTCTTCTTGGCAGTATCCCTTGGCAACCAACCGAGCTTTGTTTCTGATGATAATACCATCCTCATCTTTCTTATTTCTGAACACCTACTTGGTTCCAATAGCAGCTTTATTTTCTAGAAGTGGAACCAAGGACCAAACTTTATTTCTTTCAAACTCCAGAAGCTCCTCTTGCATGGCTTCAATCCAGTTTGGGTCTTCCAGGGCTTCAGAAATCTTCTTCGGCTCAATCATACTTTGAAAATTCACAAAGAAATCCTCATTGATTGTTGCCGATCTTGTCTTTACACCATCTTCAGCAGCACCTATAATCTGATGATGGAGGTGATCCTTTGTCCATCTGGTCATTGGAGCATGGACAACAGGTGGAGTCTGTGCTTCTGATGGGAAAAGATGTAACTCAGAATCAGAGCTCTGAGGATTGGCACCAGGGCTCTGAGGCACACAGCTCTGGAGAGTGGCTTCATTGCTCTGTGATGTACCAACAGGGCTCTGAGACGGTGAGCTTTCATACAGTGAATTTATTCCAATATGGGTTATAGGTGGTGATGATGGCTCTTGTTCAGGTTCTCTTACATCTGACTGTTGTCCCTCATTTCTATGAATTTGACCTGTAGACAGAGAAGTAGATGGTGAAGAATTGGAGGGACCTGTAAGAGATGTACCTGTTAAGTTCTATTCTGCAGAGTTCTGAGCCTGATTGCCTCTGGTGATGTCGTCAGAGGAATCATCATCATCGAAGAAATCGTTGAAAATCAGATTGATATCTTCTTCCCTTGACTTTGACAAACTTGGCTTCTCTTTTTTCTGTATCCCCTCTGGTGATTTGCAATCAGAGGAACTTGATGTATTTTCATCAAAGGATACATTTATGCTCTCTTGAATGACCCTGGTTCTTTTGTTGTAGACTCTGTAGGATTTAGAGGTTAAGGAATAACCAATAATAATTCCTTCGTCAGCATTCTTATCAAATTTGCCCAGCTGATCTCTGTCATTCAAGATATAGCATTTGCAGCCAAAAACATGAAAGTATTTCACATTCGGCCTTCGGTTGTTGATGAGTTCATCAGCAGCCTTTTTGAATCTCTTTACTATGACAGCTCTGTTCTAGGTAAAACAAGTTGTTGAGACTGCCTCTGCCCAAAAGTTGATAGGAAGAATAAATCCTGCCAACATAGTTCTGGCGACTTCTACCAGAGTTCTGTTCTTTCTCTCCACAACACCATTCTGGTGGGGAGTTCTGGCAGCTGAGAAGTTCTGGGAGATTCCTTCCTCTAATAGGTAGGCATCAATTATGGCATTCTTGAACTCTGTCCCATTATCACTTCTCAACTTTTGAATTTTGAGGCCTAACAGAACCTGTATCCTTTTCAACAGATTTATCAAAATTTCTGGGACATCAGATTTTACTCTGATGAACTCAACCCAAGTATATCTAGAAAATTCATCTATAAGAACAAGAATATACTTTTTACCAGACAGACTTTGCACAGAAATTGGACCACAAAGATCCACATGAAGCATATGCAAAGGTCTGGGGCAATTGTGATCACTCTTTGTTCTGTGTGAAGTTCTTTTCATCTTACCCAGTTCACAAGCAGAACAAAGATGGTCTTTGTCAAATTTAAGTGAAGGCAGACCTTTCACTAAGTTAAGTTTCACGAGGTTGTCAAGATTTGAAAAAATCAAATGTGCAAATCTTTTATGCCAGAGCCAGGCATCTTCCTTTTTCAAAGTGACTAAACAGAGTTTTTCTATTGTAGAGCTTTGATTTGGATTAAATTTCATTTTGTACAGATTGCCTTTTCTATCGGCTCTTAAAAGCTCTTGACCAGATTGGGAAAGTAACAAAGAACAATATTTCTTCTTAAAATTGACATCGAATCCATGATCACATAGTTGACTTATGCTAAGCAGATTATGATTTAAACCTTCAACATAAGCAACTTTTGAAACTGAAACACCACCATTATTCAAAACACCATAACCTCTAATATGTCCCTGTCCATCGCCTCCAAAGGTTACTGCACTTCCCATTTTGTCTTTGAATGAAGTCAGCAGCTCCTTAATGCCCGTCATGTGCCTGGAACATCCTGAATCTAAATACCAGATCTGGACATGAGGCTTCTGCAACACAGATTAGTTCTTTTTAGGTACCCATTTCATAATGGGTCCTTTCTGGTTAGGCTTGGAGGTGTTAACAGGTTTACCTGCTGGCTTTCCATTCTTTAATGGTGTGCTAGAGGATTTTCTCTGCATATTCTGGTGGACAGTCTTGGGATTTCTCCTTTCTGATGACTGATTCAGAATACAGTGTAGACCATTCAAATGATTTTGGAGTTTTAACAGAAGTTGAATGCAATTGCAGTTGATAGAACATGAAGATGATTGATGCATATTGTTGTTTCTTTTCAACATCTGTGGATTATATGGCATTTGAGATTGAAAAACTTTAGGACCAGATGTTTTAACTGACATTCTGTCCTGGCTTGCTCTGTTGAGATTGGCATTGTACCGTGGAACAGATTCTTTTGACCAAAAGGTGTTTTTCCTTTGATTTACTGCAAAGTTGGGGATAGGTTGCTCATTGACTTTCCATTTGCCCTTTTGCTCTGGAGTAAATCTGATTGGTTTAGAATCAAAGGGAACAGAGGTGTGGTTTGCAGGAATACTTTTTGCTTTTTCTCTTCTCTTCTCTTCTCTTCTATCTCATCAGAAGAAAGAATTTTGATACCATTGTTTTTGAAATCAGGAACTGGTATAAATCTGGATTGATTCTTAAAAAATGTGACAGTTTTCAAAACTCCAGACCCAACAAGTACCTGATTGGGTTTGTGCAAAACATTCTTTTGAGCACAGAAAATTTGCTCATCCACCTCGGAATCAGAGTCAGAATCAGAGGCTAGAAAGTCTCTGGTGGCTCTGGCAGAGGTGTGAGACTCTTTGGGTATCTCAGAGATATTTGCTCTGATGGAGTTGAACTTTCTCAACTTTGGTTTCAAAGCATCAGATGCGGCATTTTCCTCAAGAACTCTTTTAAGATCCTCTTCAAAAGATGTTCTAATTGACTCAGAGGTAGGGGAGAAGACTGGGGCTTCAGGGTTGAGCTCACTCTGTGTTTTAACACCAGAGGACTCAGCCACAGAAGTAACAGACTTTTGTCCCTTAAAAGAGTTGAAGTGAAAAATCTCTTTAGGATCAAGACTCTTGACTGAATTAGGAAATGAGTTCTCAGCTTTTCCTTGATCAAGAATAAACTTGGCAGATGGTTTTGTAACATTTTCTTGATCCAAGGAGTCATAGCAGACATTCCTGAAGTTCAATCTTCTTGTCTTTGAAACATCTGAGGTTTTTGCTCTTTTAAAAACTGCAGTACCAGAGATCACATTTTCTTGGATTTTCCCAACACAGAAGGCAGAGGACAGAGATGTCTTCTTCCTTCCAGTGTAGGGAGCAAGGTCACTGAAACCCAGACCTTGCGTATCTTTTGAGAATTGATTTTTATATGCACATCTTGTGCATCCTGGTACTTATGGATCAAAATTTCCTTTTTCTGTAAAGATTGGTGTAAAACCTCTCTTTCTCTTTGAAAATTGTCCTTTAGAGCGACAGAGTTAAGCCTTTCGTATTCAGATTTCTTAACCTCTTCTGCCTTTAGCTTCAGAACCTCCTCATATTCCTTACACTTTTCAGAAAAATAGTTTTCCTTCTGTTTTTGCAAAAGCTGTAGCTCAGATTTTTTTTTTGCAATCTCTTCCTTTTCCATTTCCAAGAGATTTTTCTCTCTTGTAATAGGAAAGATCCTTCTGAGCCAGTTTTCTTAACTCTTTCTCTTCTAAAAGTTTTTGATTTAACAGTTGAAGTTCCACAGTAAGTAAAGAAACATGCATCTCTAGTTCAGAGTCTGATTTTGATTCAGAAGTAGTACATACCTTGGCACTGGGTTTAGTGGTCTCCAGCGCTCTGTCATTTGGCTCTGTCACCGAAAGAGCACATGCATTCTGAGGCACATCTACCTCTGTTGATCTTTCTGGCATCTCTCCAGTCATCCAATCAGCTACCTCTTCCAGACTTTCATCATCGACAGCAACCCCGCAGAAATTGGCTTGCTCTGGTTCGTCATCAGAGGACGAGTCAGAGATCCAATTTTCCATCTCAGCTACATAACTTCTCTCTCTGAAGTTATATTTATACTCGTTCTTATAGTAGTCCTGGTCCTGTACCAGTCTATCCTTGCAGTTAGCAGAGAAATGGACGGGTTTGCCACATCGAAAACATCTGCCATCATTTTGGTTGATGGGTTGGGCAGCATCAGCTTACTTTTGGGGGGCTGGAGGATTGTACTTCTGTTGTGGTCTCTGCTCTGGTGGAGCTCTGTTGTTATTCTGAGGGTGAGGTGCAGCATAACTTCTCTTCTCGTCTTTCTCTTCTCTCTCATACCTTCCTCTTCTATCAAATACTTTGTTACCAAATCTCTTGTTAAACTTTTGAGTTATTAGGGCAAGAGATTGGGCAAAAGCATTGATATCATCATCCTCTGATGAACTTTCCTCTACATCACTTTCAGCAACTAAACTTTTCTTTCCCTTCTTTTTCACAGCTTTCTCCTTCTTCTTCTGTCTGCTAGAGCTTTCTCTGTTGGACTTTCCTTCAGTGGGAGTTTTTGAGTCAGAGATCAAAGCTATTGGACCTGCAATGGTGGATTTGCCCTTTTGTTTGACAACATCCTTCTATTGTGCAGCAAGAGTGCCATACACATCAGTAAGAGACCATGCATCCAAATCTTGGTTAGCTTGTAAAGACATTGTAGGTTCCCAGATTCAACAAGTAACAATAATAATAGAAATAATCTTTGTATTGACTGATAAAGAGGAGTTTACAAGATATGATTGATGAACACTCTCTCTTACAATTGAAGCTCTCTCTCTCTCTCTATACGTCTGACTCTTTCAAATTGAGGCTAGGAGATTTTTGAGGCTTAACCTAAAACTCTAACAAATTAGACATTAAATACTTAGGTTTTAAGGCCTAAGCCCATAAGCCACTAAAGCCCACAAATATAATTTGGGCTTTTACAATTTAAGCAAATACAATTTGGGCTTTTATAATTTAAGCAAGTAATCTTGAATACAATATAAAATAAAAGCTAACAATCTCCCCCTTTGTATTCAAGATTAAAAAATAGCCCGATCTTCCACAAGGTCAGTTGCTTCAATTTCTTCTTTGACTCCCCCTTGATCGTTGCATACTCCTCATTGATCTTTGTGTACTCCCCCTTGACTGTTGCATTACTTTTCTCGTCTTAGTTATCTCTCAAACGATCAGAGAACGATTTGATGTGCGGAAGCTTGTATAACCAGTTTGAGTAGTAACCGATAGTAGATAAACAACTAGGAGATGAAGAGTAGCAAATACATTCTGCTCATGAGAATCTGCATTAAAGAATAAGTAACCAGGGGTAATCATCAAACATAGAAGCACAATAGCAACTATTATCACAACAATTTATAAAAAAAATTGTGTGGCCTATGCTCAGAGTTAGCAATGATGAAGCTCTGACAGGACTTCCAGTTATCATTGAAGTAAATTAAAAAATAAACTTCTCAAACTGTTCTTGGCAATATCACATAGATAAGCATGTGGAATCACAAAGATTCGTGATATTGTGTGGAAGAAAATAGAATATTATCTATTAAGCTCAAAAGTGTGTAAACTGTTTGGACATAACAGGTTTCCACAGACTCAATGTGCATGAGTGAAGTGTGAAGGTGGGGCAAACTTCCTTCTTTTCAATATCCAACCTGTTGGTCCCGAAGGTCTATACAAGTTTGTAGAAGGGGGGGGGGGGGGGGGGGTTGAATACAAACACACGGATTTTACTTTTCTAAATTGTTTATTGATAAATCATTAACAATTTACAGCTTGTTGCGGAAACAAGATTAAGGATAAACCTAAATCTAAACAAGTTGGAACACTAAGGTTTCTTGCACTAAGAGAGATAAGGAAATTACTAATAATAACCTATCTGAGATAAGAGATTTGAACTTGTCCAGAGTTAGCAAGTTACTTCAAAAGAAGTGAGTTCATCTCTTTATATACTGCATGCATTTAATGCAAGTCAGTATATACTTTACACGTGTCATCAGCTGGTTGGTTGCATGTCATTGACTTTTGTTGACAACCTTAGTAGCCGTAAGGATGAACAGTGTAGTATCAGAGTGGTTGTACGATTTCAGATTTTCGGAGGTTCTTTTCTGACATTTCGCACGGAGGCGTGCAAGGGTAGTTAAGACAAAAGTACTTTGTACGGAGGACTTCATGATCAGCTTTCGTTGATTCAGCGATCTATCATTTCATATCAGCGAATGATAGAGTTCAACGATAGCTGAAGTCTTGTACTTGATACTTCACGTTGAGTGGACAAATCAGAGTCTTCGTTGATCCGCATCAGTTCATTAGGAGACTTGTCGCTGGTTCTTGAGCTTGATCTTCGACTTCAGCGTAGAACCTTTGTTGACGTGAAACTTGTCTTCAGGGATCATAAGTAAACAACTAACTTATCAGTGATCATCATAATGACTGAACAGACTCAGCATTAATGATGAACAGTTTCGCTGAATGTTTAATCTAAACAACAAGAGTTCCTATCAGCGGTACTGGAAGATCTTAGTACTTATCAGCGATAGTGAAACTCTGATACATATTGTTTACTTACAATTTTCACTAAGTATAAGAAAGGGTCATTATCAAATCACTGAGGGTTTGGATCAACAATCTCCCCCTATTTGATTATGACATAGCAACAAAGAAAATTGCTATTTAATGAAAACATAAGGATAAAAAGAACTCATAAAATATTTGTCCCTTTTACTGTTTTCTGGGATCTTTTCAGTACTGATGGAGTAAAGTACATTCGCTGAAATCTTTCATTAAAACATTGAATCAGGTTACAAAGAGAAATGAAAAGATTACAAGTACGAGCGAAATAAATTACAAGTACAAAAGGATAACTGATAAAATAGATGAAAGAGGCGATTTTATCAGCTTACAGAGGTTCTTCCTTAATGAGAAGTTCATCAAGGGTCTTTTCAGTGGGGATCATCCAGTCAGGAACCGTTACACCTCGTTTTCTTTTGTTCAACGCTTCTTCAAAGATCAAGGGTTTTAGGTGTCGTGCCTGAATGTCTGTTCTGAAGTCACACCAGTAGATAAGATCTCTGAGCTGTTCGATTGGAGTGATTGGAAGCTCAGTGATCCGTTGAAAACATTTTCGTCCGTCGTAGTCGAGAAAGAATATTCCATAAGGATTACTGATGACTTTACCAGGGACGAAAAGTTCACATGGTGGCAAAGAAATGTCAAGGGCAGATAGATCAGGGTCAGGACCAAGCACTTCAGCGCGAGAGAAACCAATTCCAGTTTCATTTCGTATGACAGGACCTGAGTTTGAATCTTGACGTTTCTTCTTTGGAGAGGCCCTTTTTCTTTTCAGCTTAAGATCAAGAAGAGGAGGAATGTCCACACAAGAAGATATCAAATCGATCTGTCTGTTTATCAGCTTTTCGAAATGATCCTTGTACTTAGATTGTGACGATTGGATAGCTAACCTCATCTCCAGCCATTCAGAGAGACCATACCTTTTTACAGTGTCAGCGCGAAAGGTTTCAGTTTGGCCATCTTCTCTGAAAAGTTTGATGTCAACAATAGGTACTCCGATAGAGGTTCTTCCAGAGATGAATACCTTGTTGATCTTCGTTGGACGATATCTGAAGTGTATTTTCTCTTTACACCAGATCAGGGTGGTCTGAGAAACTTCAGTTTTCTTTTCCACGATCTTCTGGGCTTCTTCCCAAAGCTTTCGTTGGATTTGAATGGGAACACGTTTCAGCTTGGGGTCTTTGACAGATTCTTGAGTAAGCTTGATGGCGTATTCTCTGTCTTTTTCTTCAGCTTCCTTTCTTTCAGCGATTAGGCGTTCAGCTCTGAGGTGTTCCTTGTATTCAGCTTTTGATATTCTGATCTTTGGAGGAACCGAAGGAAGTTGATCACGCCTTAGAATGATTCGCTGATCCTCGAATCACTTTATTATTTCCTCTCTTTTCTTCTATTCTTCTTCTCTTAGCTTTTGAGGAGCTAAGGAAGGTCTGTGTCTGTGAGAGAGAGTCTGTTCTTCAGGTTCATCAGTCTCAGAGATCAAATCCAAGACTGGGATTATATCTTCAGCGGAAGCTGGAATTATTGGTGAAGTCGCAGTTGTGGAGCCTTCAGCGATATCCTCAAACAGGGGAGAGGACTACCTGAAACACAGCGATCTTACAAGTAAGAACTTGGGTAGAAACAGACAGAGAGAATTGGTTTAAGTGTATAGGCTTGGGTAGAGGAACTGATAGTGTATGATAGAGGAGGGATGGAGTAAGAGATGTTTAGTGTACCTGACAAACCGGCTTTTCAAGCAAGATCGTCAGATTGTCATCTTCAGCGACGCTTTTGCCTTTGCCTTTCTCAGCTCCAGAGGCTGAGGGCTTTGTCTTTGTCCGCTCCCCTGAAGGTTCATTTATCGAGATTCCCTTAAGAGCTTTGATCCTTGGGGCAGGTTTGACGATAGAGAAATCATCGTCATCTTCGTCATCATCATCATCATTCTTTGGAGAAGAAGATGGTTCATTATCAGGGATGTCGACGGCTTCATCATCTTCTGCTTCGGATTCTTCAGCGTCTTCTTCGAGTTGCTCCCCCTCAGATACAGAGGCGAGCTTCTCGGTTCCCTCAGGGTTTTCATCTCCCTGAGGTCCAGCGGCTGCTTCCGCTTTAATAGTCTTCTCACCCTCTTCAGCGAAGGTGAGGTCTTCGTTCTTCTCTCCCCTGATAGATTCATCATGGGAAAGGTCTTCAGCGCTCTTGGAGGGGTTTTCAGCGCCCTTCTCTCCCTCTTTTTCATGATGACTGGGGAGGAATGGGTAGATTCAGCAGCATGGGTAGGTTCTCTGTCTTCTTGGCCAGAGAGACCTACGCGAACTTCAATCTTAGCTAATCTGTCTTTAAGGCCAGAAATAGCAGGATTGATCTTCTTCAGCTCTGTGCGATCCGCCGCTGTGAAGTTTTCAGTTTCAGGGACGGGTGCAGGAGCAGGATCAGGAGTATTGGCTTTGTTCAGCAGCTGCTCGACCATTGTCTTTATCGAACTAACATCGGTCTTTACAGAGCCTAAGTCAGTTGTCAGAGTTTGGACATTTGTCTTCACATCAGACATATCTCCCTCGAGTGTTCCAACAGATGTCTTCAGCGTTGTTAGTTCGCCGGACATGGAGGAAACTGAGTTTTTGAGTGAGGTGTAGTCTGTGTAGATATCATCGAGCACCTTAGCGAAATCGCTGAGAGTCTTATCAACTTGCTTCAAGTCATCTGTGGAAGCCTTCTTCTCCATCACCGTTGTCAGCTTTATCAAATTTTCTCCAGCGGTGGTTACAGCTGTAGAGTTGTTGGAGAGTGTGGTGGTGAGATCTGTCAGCTTTGTTTCCACGGACTTCAGAGAAGCGTTGATGTATCCCAAATTAGGACCTGTAACACATAAGTACTTGTGAACAAAGGAAAGCTCAGAAGTTCCAGGTTTAGTTACAGTGTATATGGGTTGATTTGTACCTGCAGGAGGATTGATGAAATCGTCAAAGTTGCGGATTCCTAAAAAATGTTCCATATCTTCCTCAAAAGATCGGTGAGGAATGGTGATCTCTGCAGGTCCTGTCTTCATCATTCTTTGAGAAGCGTCAGCGGAGGCTTCTGGAATGATGGCATCTCCAGTATTCTTTGGAGGAGAGTCCAAGTGAGTATAGGGAGAAGCGAAGGATAAGAATTGGGTTCGGGTACTGAGTTCAGCGTTGGATTCACTGAAAAACACTTCATCAATCTTTGGAGAGACTAAAGGAGGTTGGGTAGGTTCCAAGTTTCTAACCTCAGCGTTTAGAGACGCTGAAGCCGGGATTGAAGGGATGGTTTGAATGGGTGTGGCGGAGCGTACCACAGAACTTTCCTTCAGCTCTGCAGAAAGAGCTGAGGAGTCTTCATCAAGAGATTGCTGGGGCTGCTCCTTGGTTTTCTTGATCCTTTTGGAACCAAGTTGGATTGAAGAGTGTTTCCTTTTCTTAGAAGGAGAGGATTGTGTGGCCGGGGTATCAACGATGGGTATAGTGGCTGAAGGAGCCACAGAAGTCGAAGAAGTAGGGTTGAGAAGAGTGAGAAGGGTAGAAAGACGTACCTCATTTTCGACAGGTTTGAAGTCGAGCACCTTAGGGCCAACCTGAGAGAGTTTCAGGTAACCCTCTTTCGGGTAGCTGTCCTTCAGGCCATATTGAAAGATGTCGCTGATGAATCTTGGGTATGGAACCCATGCAGGTCTGTCAGCGGCAGAGTCTACTCTTTGTAGCAAGTCATCATAAATGAGAGATGCCCAATCAATGTGTAGACCTTTCAGCAGAGCGTATCCCATTGCTTGCTGAGGTTGAGCGGCTTGATCAGAGGAGCCGGTCTTGGCAGTCATGCAGCTGATAAGGTGAGCGAAGATGAAGTTCATCTCGCTGGGCATTTTTGATTTCTTTAGCAGGGTCAGCTTCTTCTCAGGCTTCTTGTCTCTGCCAATTTCCCATACATAGCCCATTGCATCAAAAAATGCAATAAGAGCTTCTTTGTCAGCGTGCTCTTTGTGGTTAGGGAATGGAACAAAAGGCTTTTCTTTTGTAGTGATGGGAAAGTTTAGAGCTTTGCGAATGATGGTTGGTGTGATCTTTATTGTGCCATATTCAGTGTCACAGAGGATACAAACAATTGTTTTGGAGGGATCTTTGGCGGATGGTAGCTGAGAGTGTCTGGCAGAGTACCAGAACTGGGATAGCAATAGCTGACTTGCAGGAGGTGTAATTGTCAGGGCTGTTGAAATGCAGCTATTCTTAAGGAAATTTACAGCATCATCCAGATGTGTAACTTGCTTTCGAGGAGGAAACTCGAAAAGCGCAGAGAGGTTGTTTATCCATTTCATTCAGACAAAAATGTCTTAATGAAGATTAGGGTTTTTCTTGATTTTTTACAGAAATGTAAAACCCATTGAATCTTGTTATCCAGTTTTCTACGAAGAAATTAGATTCTGGAAACGAATGAAGAACAAGTTTAAGATTTTTGCATTTAAACTTGAAGAACAACCATGAAATGATTGTGTTCATAAAACCATGAAAGAAATGATTTCATTTTACAACGTTCTTTTGTTTGATCTTGTTAAAACAATGAGAAGATCGGAAACAAGTTATACGCATTTGGTAATAAATAAGAACATATTAACCTTGATGTTTGATGAAGAAGATGATGAACAGTTCTTGAGGTTTTTGAGAGCACAAATGCAACAGAGGATTCTTTCTTGCGGAGGAAGATTTGATCGCGTAAAAAACAAATATAAACCAAGAGTTTGTTTATATAGAGATTTTAGAAAGAGAAAATCTTTGAGCGGGAAAAGATTTTCATCATGACACGGACACGTGTTTGCATTTGATTGGCGAAAGAACGTAACGTGAAAACGTGTGTCAGAAAGAAGAACGTGCCGGGGTTTATCCGTTGCAATGACGTCACAACTGTCCTTTCATATTCTTGGTTGTCTCTGAGGTTTTGAAAAACTCAGGGACTCTTTGAAAAAATGAAGCACTAAATAGAAATATCAGTGAAGGTTTTAAGAAATTTCAAAAAGTCGCTGTTAAGGAAGAGATATTCAGCGATGCAATTTATTTTGAAATCTTGCATTTACATGCGATATGTCAGAGAGAGAAAACATACCTTGATATCAGCGAATCAAGTTTATTCAGAGAGAAGATGATGAAATGGATTATATAAGTTGATTTTATCCTATCGCTGATCAATGTGAATCGGTGAGGATTTTATCCTTCAAAGTTCAGCATTCCAAGCTCGCTGATGAGAAAGTTGAATCTTGTCTCATCAAGAGGTTTGGTAAACAGATCAGCTAACTGATAATCAGTTGGAATAAAATGAAGTTCTATATCACCATTCATCACATGATCTCTGATTTCGATGTGTTTTGTCTTTGAGTGTAGCACTGGGTTGTTGGCTATAGCGATGGCACTTGTACTGTCTCAATAGATTGGAATTTTGGAGAGCTGAAGATCATAGTCTAGTAGCTGATTTCTCATCCACAAGACCTGAGAGCAGCAGCTTCCAGCAGCTACATATTCAGCTTCAGCTGTGGAAGTGGACACTGAGTTTTGCTTCTTACTTGTCCAACTTACCAGCTTTCCACCCAGGAGCTGACATCCTCCTGTGGTGCTTTTCCTATCCATTTTGCAACCTGCAAAATCACTATCTGAATATGCAGTTAGATCGAATCCTGAGTCTTTGGGATACCAAAGACCTAGATTCGTTGTACCCTTAAGATATCGAAAGATTCGCTTTACAGCTTTCATATGGGATATCTTAGGTTCAGCTTGATATCGTGCGCATAAGCATTTTGCAAACATAATATCGTGTCGGCTAGCTGTAAGGTACAATAGTGAGCCGATCATCCCACGGTACAACCTAACATTGACAGGAACACCCTTTGTGTCCTTATCAAGTTTCAGCGGTGGTGCCATAAGGGTTTTCATAGCTGAACTTTCAGTTAAGTCGAATTTCTTCAGCATATCTTTAACATATTTTCCCTGATTTATAAAAGTTCCTTTTTCAGTTTGCTTAATCTGAAGACCAAGGAAATATGTTAGTTCACCCATCATGCTCATTTTATACTCATCTTTCATTCTATCATCGAAACGAGTACAAAGCTCAGGGTTAGTAGAACCAAATATAATGTCATCAACATATATTTGAACTAGAATGATATGACCTTTCACTTTTCTAAAAAATAGAGTTTTGTCAATCTTACCTCGCTCAAATTTTTCAATATGGAAATAAGTGGAAAGAGTGTCATACCATGCACGTGGAGCTTGCTTCAAGCCATAAAGTGCCTTATCCAGTTTATAAACATAATCTGGATGCTTAGGATTTGAGAATCCTGGAGGTTGTTCCACATAGACTTCTTCATTCAGCTTTCCATTTAGAAATGCTGACTTAACATCCATCTGATGTACTTTGAAGTTTTTGTGTAAAGCATATGCTAAGAATAGACGAATAGATTCAAGTCTTGCTACAGGAGCAAATGTTTTGTCATAATCTATGCCTTCCTCTTGTCTGTATCCCTGAGCAACAAGACGAGCTTTGTTGCGGGTTACAGTACCATGTTCGTCCAACTTGTTTCGATAGACCCATTTAGTGCCTATCACCGTTTTGTCAGTTGGTCTTCGAACAAGTTTCCAAACTTTGTTTCTTTCAAATTCAGTCAGCTCTTCTTGCATGGCGCTGACCCAGTTTGGATCTTTCAGGGCATCATCTACCTTCTTTGGTTCAGTTAGTGAAATAAAATTTACAAATAGACAAATATTACCTGCACTTCGTCGAGTCTGAATCCCAGCGTTTGGATCACCAAGAATTTGATCAATTGGGTGATTTATGGTCCATCGCTGAGCCGGAGCGTGAGATGCTGACTCAACTTGATCTTGTGAAGATGAAGTTTCAGCGACGTCAGGAGTATCAGCCAAGAGAGGAATGGATGCAGTTGTCATTATATTCACTGATTGCTGAGAAGTCGATGGAATGTCTGAGACATTTGGATCAACTGCAGGTATAGTGTTTATAGGAACAACTGAGACCCATGATGTTTCAGCTTCACTATTCTGCATGTTTGGAATGATAGTGGGACTATCAACTTCTACTGGATGAGCATGAGGAGTGGGAATATCTTCTGAATCACCAAGATGAGAAAACATCCATTGATTCAGTTCTTCTGTATCAGCGTTCGGTTTAGAGTTCGCTGAACGGGATTCGTCAAACGTGACGTGAATAGTTTCTTCTACAGTTTGTCTTCTTCGATTGAAGACTCTGAAGGCTTTGGAAACTGAGGAGTTTCCAAGAAAAATTCCATCGTCAGCCTTAGGATCAAACATTCCAAGAGAATCTTTATTGTTCAGTATAAAACACTGACAACCAAAGATGTGAAGAAAGCTGATTGAGGGCTTTCTCCCATGAAAAAGTTCATAGGCTGTTTTATTGAATCTTTTGACTATCAGCGACCTGTTTTGCGTAAAACAAGCAGTGTTGACAGCTTCTGCCCAAAACTGAGTAGGCAGGTGAGAATCGCTGAGCATTGAACGTGCAGCTTCAATAATTGTTCTATTTCTTCTTTCAGCGACTCCATTTTGTTGCGGTGTTCTCACTGACGAAAAGTTGTGAGAAATACCCTTACTCTCAAAGAAGGAATCAAGAGAACTGTTTTTGAATTCATTCCCATGATCACTCCTTATTGAGCGAACGGTCAGATTGTTCAGGGTTTCCATCTTCCAAACAAAGGTGATGAGTTCTTCAGGGGTGTCACTCTTAGAACGGAGAAACATTACCCATGTGAAGCGAGAGAATTCATCAACTATGACCAGCGTATATTTCTTTCCAGCGATGGATTATTTGTTAACAGGGCCAAACAAATCCATATGGAGTAGTTGTAGAGGAGATGACACTGAAGAAACTTGCTTTGATTTAAAGCTTGCTTTGGTCTGCTTCCCTTTTTCACACGTTGAACATAAGGACTCTTTGGCGTATGAATGCTGAGGTAGACCAGTGACTAACTCTTTTTACGAAAGAGTGTTCAGTGTCTTGAAATTTAGATGAGAGAGCCTCTTATGCCATAGCCAGTTGACATCAGATGAGGCCTTTGAGAAGAAACATGAGTTCTCAGTGGTTGTTGAGTCCATGTTTATTACATAAACATTTTCCAAACGATAACCGCTGAGAGCTATCTTCTCCTTTTTGTCAGAGACAAAGCAGGATTCCTTAGTAAAGATTACTTTGTTATCCATGTCGCAAAGCTGACTGATGCTTAGAAGATTATGCTTCAGCCCTTCAACATATGCGACTCTTCTGAAGGAGGTTGTACCATTTGAAAGTACACCATACCCTCTGGTATGTCCTTTTCCATTTCCACCGAAAGTCACAGAGGGACCTTTCTCTTCCTTGTATTCAGCGAGCAGGCTTTTCTTACCAGTTATGTGTCTAGAGCATCCGCTATCGAGATACCAGATACCCTTCTTAACCTGCAATACAAAGGAAGATTAGTTTTTCTTAGGTACCCACTTAACCATGTATACACGTTTGTCAGTGGAAGTAGTTGGAATGGAAGGTTCAGCAATCTTCGCAGCATTTGAAGATTCAGCTTTGTCTTTCTTCACTTTGGTTAATTTCTTAACCTCAGTAGTAGAATTCACCTTGACCTGATTTGCACCAGGGTTGGTCTTCTTTGCCTTGGGGGCAATCTTCACCTTAGCTATCTTTTCAGCTTTGGTGGCTGTGGGGCACTTACTAGCAATATGATCAGTGAGTCCACAGTGATAACATTTCCTATAGATAAAAGTAGTTCTAGGACCATTTGAATGCTGAGCTTTTAATTTTGAATTAGAAGTGCCAGCACCAAGTAAACTATTGGCTTTAGAAATGGGACGAACATTCAGTTCTTCAGATTTCTTACCAAGGACATCCACTCTGAGTCTAGGAGTAGATCGCTTAATAGATCCAGAGATCAGTTTCCTTGATCCAGAGGGATGTGTCACTGAAGCTTTAGAAGCATTCAGCTTTGGTACTAAAGTACCCTTCTGAGGATTTTGATAAATAACAATTCCTTTACCTTTGTCTTTAGAGACAGAGGTAGATTTTGAATAAACCATTTTCTCCTTGCCTTTTGAGGAGGTAGGAGTTTCCTCAGGGATTGGTGTAATGGACGAGGAGCACTGAGAAGATGAAGTATCAGCGACTGAGGATACGAACTTTCCAAATTTAAGCATTGAACGCTCAGTGGTTGGTTTTGAAGTTTCATATTTGTAACCCAAACCACGTTTATCACTCAGTGGAATTTGAGACTTTATTATCTCAGTGATCTTTGTTGAGGAATTACACCATCCTTCAACAGTAGCTTTTTCAGCTTTTAATGCAGCGATAGCTTCTGCTCGTTCGATTTTGACTAGCTGATTTAAATATATTTGATCTTTAAAATCTTCTTCAATTTTAGAAAGCTTTTCTATTTGAAGATGACAGTTTTTAAGCTTTTCACCGAGATCAAGGTTTTGGTTTTCAACCACAGTTTGCCGTTCATGGCTTCGTATAAACTTCTAGTCAAGAGATCGATCTTACGGAGACTATCAGCTTCATCAATATTTGCAATATTGGTAAAGAAAGAAGGTGATACCTGAATAGCAGAGGTTGAAGTGGAGGGAATGTCTGAACTTTCTTCCTCTTCTTCAATCTTGGCCATGAGACATTGATTTGCTTCATCATCTTCAGAATCAGATGATGATGCTTCTTCATCAGAAGCAGCCCAATCATAGTCAGCCATTAGGCCTTTGCCTTTCTTCTTAAAGTTTTTCAGCTTCGCATATTTTTCTATCAGCGTTGAGTATTTGTCATCTTTATTCCTTGGAACAAAGGATTTCTTTGTAAAAGCTGAGGGTCTAGAAACTTTCTTAGACCTGCACTCGTTAGCAAAATGTCCTATCTTTTCGCAGTTAAAACAAGTAGCAGTAGCCTTATCAACAAAAACTGATGATTTAGGCTTGTCGGTTATGGAAAGAGGTTTGTTCTTTCTAAACATTTTCTTCTTGGCAAATCTCCTGAACTTTTTAGTTAGGAGAGCCAAGGATTCATCATCTGAAAAATCAGAATCTGATGAACTTTCAGAGTTACTTTCTAACTCAGTGATAGTGACCGAGGGTCGCTGAGTAGAAGGTTCCTCTGAGATTAAAGCAACAGGGGTGCTTTTGGAATCTTTAACAAGATTCTTCTTAAGATGGCTTGATTGCTCATGATTCAGCAACGTGCCATATAAGGTAGCAAGGGTCATTGATCTTAGATCCTTTGACAGCTTGAGACACATGGAATAATTGTCCCAGCTTTCAGGTAAACATTCTAGAAACTTTGTCAGCACTTCAAAGTTTGAATATTCCTTACCAACAGTTTTCAGATCTATAATTAAACAATTAAAACGTTTGTGAACTTCAGAGAGAGTTTCATTCTTACCAGAAATGAAGCTTTCGTATTGTCTTACCAGGTTGATCTTTCTTGAGTCCTGGACTTCAGACGTTCCTTCATACTGAACACATATTGTGTCCCACATGGCTTTTGATGTTTTCAGATTCATGACGGAATGGTAGACTTCGTCAGGAAAAGCCATGGACAGTATGGATCTGGCTTTTCTATCTATAGCCACTTTCTTCTTTTCTTCGTCAGTCCATTGATGGATTTCTTTAGGTACCAGCCTTTCTAGAATAGCAGGTCTATTCTCAGCGCCTGGAACTGCAGCATCAATTCTTACAGGGATGAATGGACCATTCTCAAGATAGTAAGGCATAGTAGGGTCTACACCTTCTAAGAAGAGTGTCATCCTATTTTTCCATAAGTTGAAGTTATCTCTGGAAAATCTAGGGGGTTTTGCAAGAGAACCATTGTCTATATAATTTGTGTTTGTATTGGTGGCCATTTTCACATAATAGCAAGGAAGAGAAATATCTTAGATTAGATCTTGTTTATGAGATTAAACAAATCTGCTCTGATACCACTTGTTGGTCCCGAAGGCCTATACAAGTTTGTAGAAGGGGGGGGGGTTGAATACAAACACACAGATTTTACTTTTCTAAATTGTTTATTGATAAATCATTAACAATTTACAGCTTGTTGCGGAAACAAAATTAAGGATAAACCTAAATCTAAACAAGTTGGAACACTAAGGTTTCTTGCACTAAGAGAGATAAGGAAATTACTAATAATAACCTATCTGAGATAAGAGATTTGAACTTGTCCAGAGTTAGCAAGTTACTTCAAAAGAAGTGAGTTCATCTCTTTATATACTGCATGCATTTAATGCAAGTCAGTATATACTTTACACGTGTCATCAGCTGGTTGGTTGCATGTCATTGACTTTTGTTGACAACCTTAGTAGCCGTAAGGATGAACAGTGTAGTATCAGAGTGGTTGTACGATTTCAGATTTTCGGAGGTTCTTTTCTGACATTTCGTACGGAGGCGTGCAAGGGTAGTTAAGACAAAAGTACTTTGTACGGAGGACTTCATGATCAGCTTTCGTTGATTCAGCGATCTATCATTTCATATCAGCGAATGATAGAGTTCAGCGATAGCTGAAGTCTTGTACTTGATACTTCACGTTGAGTGGACAAATCTGAGTCTTCGCTGATCCGCATCAGTTCATTAGGATACTTGTCGCTGGTTCTTGATCTTGATCTTCGACTTCAGCGTAGAACCTTTGTTGACGTGAAACTTGTCTTCAGGGATCATAAGTAAACAACTAACTTATCAGCGATCATCATAATGACTGAACAGACTCAGCATTAATGATGAACAGTTTCGCTGAATGTTTAATCTAAACAACAAGAGTTCCTATCAGCGGTACTGGAAGATCTTAGTACTTATCAGCGATAGTGAAACTCTGATACATATTGTTTACTTACAATTTTCACTAAGTATAAGAAAGGGTCATTATCAAATCACTGAGGGTTTGGATCAACACAACCTTCCAAAGAAAGATCGGATAGCATATGTGCTGCTTCCCCGTGAAAAGTGAAACAGTTCCTTGTGCAGAAGGAAGTGAGTCGCTGGTGGGGTTAATCCAAGAGTTGGCATGGGCTAGTTGCCTGTTTCAATGATTATCACCAAAGAGTTGTGATAGATCAGAAATGTGGTTTGCCCGGCTCAGAAAAGAGATGGTGCAGAGTTGTATAATTCTTTTGACTCTGTTCTCACACCCTCTTTCTTTTTATCATGTAGCTCACATCTAACCAAACTCTCTTTTTAAATTTTACCGCTTAAGCACAATGAGAAAAACTCATATAGTTATCTCCCCCACTCTTTGATGTAGACCCTTCACCTCTCAAACACTCAAGGTTTACTTCTTTGGTAGGAAACACAGGTTTAAGTGATCCATAGAAGTTCTATAAAGCTCACACATTGATCCCATGAAATTGTTGTCCTAGAGGTTGGATTGTTCCACACACCGACTCTTTGAAGTCTCAGAAAAACATTTAATATCCAACTTCTGTATTTGAAAAATCATTTTGGCATCTAGAAGTGGTTTGACCATTTGAAAGAGGTTTTATCATTTTAAAGATGGCCTTTCTCTAAAAATGATGACGAGTTTAAAGGTTTAGAAATTATACCTTTACACGAACATGGTCAGATCTGATTTGTTTTCTCCCCTCAAATTGAGCAGTAAATTTCATTTAAGCTTAATTTGAAATCAGATATCCTATAAGAATCAGAAAGTTGGTAATCATCTTTGATGATTCCACATTTGTTAGGAATATCCAACAGCACAAATAGTTCAACTTAAAAAAAAACACAAGGTGCGGGGGATCAGAGTTTAGAAATTACCAGCCAAAACTCTCATTTGAACATATCTGAAGTACTGGTCCTACACTGAATTATGTAGAAACAACATTCAGTTGAAGTCCTGGTTCTATATTGATGTGTATAGAAGCAACCTCAATCTGATCTGATTATGGCAATGGAGAGAGTGAAGTGATGCTTTCGATCCAGCAAGTATCTACTGACTTTGACAGTGAATTAGGCATATCAGATCACTGAATTTGAGAAAACTCAGAACATCAAAGTCGTGCGTCTGGGAATTATCTTTCCAATGCAACTGGAATGTTCCTCTTGCTTTGAAACCTGTAAAATTCACACCAGAACAGAAGGGAAAATGGATAGCAAACAACAGATCTATTCCAAATTCTAGTGTAAATCAAAAGGGAAATCCTTTCTGGTCAAATGAATCTATTCCAAAGAGCTTCGTGTCAACAGAGTCTGTTTCTAGGAATATCAGTTTTAAGAAACAGAACCAGGACAGATTGTATGCAAAGACATCTGGTCCTAAAATCATTCAGAATCAAGCTCCATTCAAACATTTTTTGAATAAAAACAATGTGCATCAGTCATGTTCCATCAACTGCAACTGTATTCAATTGTTACTAAAATTGCAAAATCATCTGAATGGTCCCCACTGTGTTCTGAATCAGTACGTTCCAAAGAAAAATCCCACGACTGTTCAGAATACACAGAGGAAAACCTCTGGCACACCATCACAGTATGGAAAGCCCAAAAGAAAGTCTGTCAACCCACCTAAGCCTAACAGGAAAGGACCCATTATGCAATGGGTACCTAAAAGGAACTAATTTGTCTTGCAGAAACCTCATGTGCAGATCTGGTACTTGGATTCTGGATTCTCCAGGCACATGACGGGGAATAAGGAGCTGTTAACTTCTTTTAAAAACAAGATGGGGAGTGCAGTAACCTTCGGAGGAGACAATGGCGGACAGATTAAAGGTTATGGTACATTAGTAAATGGTGGTGTTTCAGTCTCTGAAGTTGCTTATGTTGAAGGATTAAATCATAATCTTCTCAGTATAAGTCAACTCTGTGATCACGGATTTGATGTCAATTTCAGGAAGAAATATTGTTCCTTGTTACTTTCCGAGTCTGGTCAAGAACTTTTAAGAGCTGACAGAAAAGGCAATCTTTACAAAATGAATTTTAAACCAAACCAAAACTCTACAACAGAGAAACTCTGTTTAGTGTCTTTGAAAAATGAAGATGCCTGGCTCTGGCATAAAAGATTTGCCCATTTGAACTTTCAAAACCTTGACAAGCTCGTGAAACTGAAACTAGTAAAAGGACTACCTTCTCTGAAGTTTGACAAAGACCATCTCTGTTCTGCTTGTGAACTGGGTAAGATGAAAAGATCTTCACATAGAACAAAGAGTGATCATAGTTGTCCCAGACCTTTGCATGTGCTTCACGTGGATCTCTGTGGTCCAATCTCCGTGCAAAGTCTGTCGGGCAAGAAGTATATCCTTGTTTAATTGATGAATATTCTAGATATACTTGGATTGAGTTCATCAGAGTAAAATCTGATGTCCCAGAAATTTTGATAAGTTTGTTGAGAAGGATACAGGTTCTGTTAGGATTAAAAGTGCAAAAGTTGAGAAGTGATAATGGGACAGAATTCAAGAATGACAAAATTGATACCTACCTATCAGAGGAAAGTATTTCCCAGAACTTTTCAGCTGCAAGAACTCCACAACAAAATGGAGTTGTGGAAAGAAAGAACAGAACGCTGGTAGAAGCCGCCAGAACCATGTTGGCTGGCTCTGTCCTTCCAATAAACTTCTGGGCAGAAGCAGTCTCAACAGCCTGTTTTACCCAAAACAGAGCTGTGATAGTAAAGAGATTTAAGAAGACTCCTTATGAACTCATCAACAATAGAAGACCAAACGTGAAATTCTTTCATGTTTTCGGTTGCAAGTGCTACATATTGAATGACAGAGATCAGCTGGGAAAGTTTGATAAGAAAGCAGACGAAGGAATCTTTATATGTTATTCCTTAACCTTTAAAGCCTACAGAGTCTACAACTCCAGATGTCGGGTCATTCAAGAAAGTGTAAACGTGTCCTTTGATGAAAGCACATCGAGCTCCTCTGATCGTAAATCAACAGAGGGGACAAAGACAGAACAGAAAAAGACAAGTTCTTCAAAGACAAGGGAAGAAGATATCAATCTCATGTTCAACGATTTCTTCAATGATGATGATTCCTCTGATAACATCAACAGAGGAGATCAAGCTCAGAACTCATCAGAACAGAATCTGACAGGTACATCTCTCACTGGTCCCTCCAATATTTCACCATCTACTTCTCTGTCTACAGGAGTGATACAGAGAAATGAGGAACCACATCAGAACGAGAGAGGACCTGAACAAGAGCCATCATCACCTTTGCTAACTAATATTGGCAAAGACTCCTTGTTTGAAAGCTCACCTTCACAGAGCCCTGTTAATGACTCTCAGAGCAATGAGGCCACTCTCCAAAGTCGTGTGCCACAGAGCCCTGGTCCCAATCAACAGAGCTTTGATGTTGAAGTTCGTCTTTTCACATCAGAAGCACAAACCCCGCCTGTTGTCCATGCTCCCATGACATGATGGACAAAGGATCATCCTCATCATCTTATCATTGGTGCTGCTGAAGATGGTGTGAAGACAAGATCGGCCACAATCAATGAAGCCTTCTTTGTAAAAATTTTAAGCATGATTGAGCCGAAGAAGATTTCTGAATCCCTAGAGGACCCAAATTGGATCGAAGCTATGCAAGAAGAGCTTCTGGAATTCGAAAGAAATAAAGTTTGGTCCTTGGTTCCATTCCCAAAAGGCAAAACGGCCATTGGAACCAAGTGGGTGTTTAGAAACAAAAAGGATGAAGATGGGATTATCATCAGAAACAAAGCCCGTCTGGTTGCAAAGGGATACAGACAGGAAGAAGGAATTGACTATGACGAAACCTTTGCACCTGTGGCTAGGCTAGAAGCCATCATAATCTTCCTAGCTTATGCTGCTCATAAGGGTTTTAAGGTCTACCAAATGGATGTCAAGTCTGCCTTTCTGAATGGCAAACTGCAAGAAGAAGTTTATGTCCAGCAACCACCTGGTTTTGAATGTTCAGAGTTTCCAGACCACGTTTACAAGTTAGACAAAGCTCTGTACGACCTTAAGCAAGCTCCCAGAGCCTGGTATGAAACTATGTCCAAATTTCTGTTGGTCAATCACTTCGAGAAAGGTACAGTCGATAAAACTCTATTCTTTAGAAGATATAAGAATGATATACTTCTGGTACAAATATATGTTGATGATATTATCTTTGGGTCTACAAGGCAGGAGTACTGTGATAAGTTTGAAAGTTTAATGAAAAGCGAATTCAAAATGAGCATGATGGGAGAACTTTCTTTCTTCCTTGGTTTACAAGTTAAACAATCAGACAGAGGGACTTTCATAAGTCAGTCTAAGTACATCGCTGATATGTTGAAAAAGTATAAGCTCAATGATTCAAAACCAATGAAAACTCCTATTGCCACTGGAGTTAAGCTTGACTCTGATCTTAATGGTGAACCAACAGATGTCAAGTACTACAGAGGCATGATAGGGTCACTTCTGTACTTAACTGCCAGCAGACCTGATATAATGTTTGCAACCTGTCTCTGTGCCAGATTTCAAGCAAATCCTACAGAAACTCATTTAACAGTTGTGAAGCGTATCTTTAAATATCTGAAAGGGACTCAATTTTTGGGTCTCTGGTATCCTCTTAACTCTGGTTTCGAGCTTGTAGCATATACAGATTCAGACTATGGAGGATGCAAGAATGACAGAAAGAGTACTTCTGGTAGCTGCCAACTGCTTGTAGAAAAGTTGGTGAGTTGGACATCCAAGAAACAGAACTGTGTTTCAACCTCTACTGAAGAAGCAGAATATGTTGCTGCTGCTAGTTGTTGCTCTCAAGTGATATGGATGAAAACACAACTCAAAGATTATGGCTTGGAGTATGGTAAAATTCCTATTCTATGCGACTCCAAGAGTGCCATTGCCATAACAGCCAATCCAGTTCAACACTCGAAAACTAAGCACATCGACATAAGGTACCACTTCATAAAGGATCATGTTGAAAAAGGGACTATTGAAATGTATTTTGTTTGAACTGATCTTCAGCTTGCTGACTTGTTTACAAAAGCCCTTGATGAAAGGAGGTTTAGCTTCATAATCAGCAAACTGGGTATGCTGAACTTATCCTCCTAACTTTGTTCAACTCAACAGAGCCTCTGATGATCCTACCAGAGCTCTGTCAAACAGTTGGGTAGGATACTTCAACCGAGCTTCTGTTGTTCACCAGAACTCTGTCAAGCATACTTTTTCAATACGCTTTCGGTGATCAATCTGTTTGTATATAAAATTTTGTTTGTACAAAAGTTTTTTTTGGATTTAAGCTCAATTTTATCATTGACAAATCTTTTTGAAGAAAGAGGGAAAACCTGTTCTGATGAAAATCCTTTGATAAAGTCAAGAACCCAACAGAACTCTGATAGTTCACCAGAGCCTCTGTTGTTTCTCACCAGAACTCTGTGAATTTTTTCAAAGTCAGTTCTGTTATTGTTCTTTGACCATTTCCTCATCAGATACAGAATTTTAAATTTTTTTGGGATAAGGTAAAGGGGTCACTCATCAGAAGCAAAAACTTGCAAAGCTCGAACAGAACTCTGTCAGTTTTATGCCACGTCATCAAAAGTAACGTCATCAGAGGTTCGGGTTATTTCTAAGCGTCAACCACTTGTTACCCACACATCTCTAACCGCGACGGTTTACTTGCACAAAATTGGTCAGAACAAATCCACGTGGCACCCTCTAATTGAAAGCTAAACCACTAGCTGTCCCCACGATACATAATTCAGGCCACTCCACCTTCTGACACTCGAGTGCCTACAGTATCTACGGCGATTACCCAGCCACAAGTTCTGACTATAAATATACATAACCTTGACCCATTTCTTTTCTAAACTTCCTAAACCTTTCACCTTTCCCTCTTTTATTTAAATCCTCAATGTTCTTCAAGAAAACCCAAACATGCAACAATGGCGGAACCCCAAAACTCTGCTGATTCAAGCCGAATAGAACCCATCGATGATATCATTGTTCTTCCATACGAGTTTGCTAACAACAACTACAGATTCGATCCCACTCCAGGACTCTATCTACCCCTGTATCACTTTTTCATTAAGTTCTTTAGAAACTCTGACATCTTCAGAGCCCTAACAGAGTTCGATGACCACCTTCCAGCGATCTATGTTCAACAATGGTGGACCACATTCCAATACATCGAAGAACAAGACGGGATAGTTGGGAGCGTCAACGCGAGTAATGGAGGAGCGGCAACAATCCGCATTAGAGCAAGTACCTTAAGAAGAATCTTCCGAATGAAAACCAAACGACAGCTAGGAATAGACGCCTATGAGAAACCACCAAAAACAACTGTTCTTCTTGATTTCATGAAGTTTCTGGGTTACAACAAGGATCTGAATAGGATTGGATAATTCAAGCGACAGAATCTACCCACTATGTGGAATTTCATGTTCTCCACCTTAAACAGAACCCTTACCAGCAAATCTGGTAGTCAAGACCAAGCCACAACAGAAATCCTACAAATCATGTATGGATTGTTCTTCAATCGAAACTTTGACTACGCCAGCATTCTCTACAACGATCTTCTTACGGCTGTAAACACAAAAACCTCATCCATCGCAAGAGGAGGAGTCGTTGGATATCACAAGTTTTTGAAGATGATCAAGTTTCCACGCTTTATCAGTCTGGTAATCAGAAGAGCCTTCGACAAACTGGAACTAACTCATCAGGGTCGCTCAACACCTGTTTGTACGATGTCAAAATTCCTCCCCACCACTTCTGGCGAATACCCCTTCATAAGAAGAATTCCAGGTACAATGCTTGCTCTTATCGCCCCTGACCACATCTCTATCCAAAACTATCAGAGTGCTGCTCAACCTCAAGAACCTGAGGTGAGAACCCCAGCATACTTAGGATCTGAGCCTTCCTTGGAGAGCTTGAGTGAGGAGATTGGTGAGGAAATTAATAGACCAGAGGCAAGAGTACCCGAAGTGGGGTCTTCCTCTAGAAGAGAGGAAGTAAAGGACAGAGCATCTCCTAGAGAGGATGTCCATGAGGAAGTACAAGAAACACCATAGGTAGAAACTATCTCTTCTGATAGTGATGAGCAAGAGGGAAACATCAGAGAGAATCCAGAGAGTTCTACAGCCATAGGAGCCGAGGATAATGAGAGAATAGAAAAAGATGCTCAACAGAGCACATCTGAGGGTAACCTTAACCAAAATCCCAGTGCTTCCACACAATCTAATCCTGGTGATCAAGACCAAAGGATTATTGAAACAGAGGTGCACACCTCGAACCCCAACCAGCCTATACATCAGAGGCACCTCTTCATGCCTCTGGTACGCACGAAGCCGGGGAAACTATCTTTGGTAGTGATGTTCATTCTCCCCAGAACATCAATAGGTCACCTCCACACGACGATGCCTCTGTGGTTCATTTAGACTCCACACAAAATAGACCAGAGATCTTTGTAATCTCACGTAGCATCTGTCCGACTCAGGGACAATGGGAGACCATAGTAGAACAAGGGAAGACATTGCTTGATCCAAATGCTTCTCATCACACCAGATTTCCTTCTTCAGAACCTGAGCTGGAAGAGGAAACTTTGGTCAGAACACCTGTAGTTGTTTCCCCTCAAAGGGAACATCAAGGATAAGGTGGAAGTCCTCCAAGAGCCAACATCAACACAACTCTTGACGGAGGCGCCTCTGAACTCGAGGCAGAATTGGATCCATGTATTGGAACCAAGGAGAACCCCGTTGACACTATCACAAGAGCAGAGTTCGAAAGCTTATGTGACAGTATCAACAACTCTTTGAACGAGTATAAACTTATCAATGAACAAAAGGAGGAGCTGATCCGCAAGGAAAATGCTTCTCTTAGGGAAGAACTGCTGAACATCTCAAACAAGCATGCTGAAATGACTCGAAAATATGCCGAAGCTGAAGCACTCAGAACAGAGTCTGAACGGGTCAGAGGAGAAGAGATTGGAAAGCTGACAACAGAGATAGCCGACCTAAGATCAATCAGATCAGAGGAAGTTAAAAGGACTTCGACAGATCTTTCCGAGCTAAAGCGACTCATAACAGAGAACCACACAGCGCAGATGAACAGAACCCTTCCCATCCCCACGGTTATTCTTTCAGAATCTAACGTCAGAACCTTGACAGAGATAATTACCAACTCTGTTAAGGAATCCATAAAAGAAGCAACCACCTCATCTGCTACTCCACTCAACATCTCCAGCCCTAACCCAAATGACCTACCCATGACAGTTGGACAAATGGGAGACTTCAGAAAATCAATTCTTAGCCGAATGATGACGATCTAATCAAAATTTGTAATGAAAGCTAAGGCAACAGAACAACATGTGAAAGCGTCTCTTGATACTCACACGGTCAACTTCAAGGCTCAAGTAGAAGAGATCAGAGGTGCTGCAACAGAGGTAGAAGATGTGATGATAAAGGCAGCCTCAAACTTTACTGATATTATTTTACAGGCTACCTCTACATCAAAAAGACCTGCAGAAGAAGCACCCACAGACGAACCATCAAGCAAGAGACACAAAGCTGGTCTGAAGTTTGTTGTTCAGTCCTCACCAGAAGCTCGAATTGATGATTCTGACGATGATGATGACTTCGAAGATGCTCAAGAAGGACAATCAGACAATCAACAGGGTGAGTCCTCATAACAACAAAGGGGGGAGAAGGAGAAGGAAAAGGGGGAAAAGGAGAAGGAGAAAGAGAAAGAGAAGGAGAAAGAGAAAGAGGTTGAAAAAAGAAAGAGAAGCCAGGGTTAAAGGGAAAATCACAGAAGCAACTGAGGAAGAGACTACATAAGGAGAAAAGGGGATAACAGAGGAAATCATGACATATATGACTGAAGTGGCATTTGACTACATGTTCAAAAACAGAGTCATCAAACCGACAGAAGAGTCAACACAAGAACCACCAAAGATCATCTGCCTAGATACCCCTCCTACTTCTCCAACAAAAGAACCAGAGAGGACAGACCCATCCTCTGCTGAAGGACAAATAAGTCAAGCCCAACCTCAATCTACTCAGAAATCTGCTCACATCGACACTCTTATGGCAGAAACCCATGATGACCCAAACCCAACGGTAACAGAACAGAACCCAGAAACCTCTACCTTTCATACCGAAAAACCTGCCTTAGAAACGGTATTTGCATTTCTATATGCTGACAGAGACATCATCCCTGTAAATACCGTGCCCATTAATCCATACCTCAACCCAATCAGAATAAACACCATTTCTGATGCAAGGCTAAAGTTCATCCAAACCAAGTCAAATCAGAATAGAGCCATCAATATAAACTTCGGTATCCGCAGAATTCTGGACATTAAGCACAAGAAGTTTCAACACGACAGGGTCACATACCATGAGTATACTGTGGAATCAATAGAAGGCAGAAATGAAATCTTCAATGACAATGATCTCGTCCTTCTGAACCCATATGACCTGATCTTACTCCACGCATATTGCTTGAACTTCTTAGAAAGATACACACCAGCCAGAACTGCACTACCAGAAGTCAGATTTGCTATGCAAGAGCACATCAATCTCAGAATACAGATTGACTATCAGCTAGGCATAGAGTTTGAAGTAGAGAAACTAGCGATTGCACCACCAAATGAAAACCTTGAGGGTTATGGCCATCACAGAACTGGAACCGTAGTAGAAGATCCTCCAGTCTTTATCTGCCGACAAAAGGGCATAAAGAAGGCCATCAGAGCAGCTGAAACCCACAAATACTCAAGTGAGTCGCTAGTATACCTCAAGAACATAATCCAAGATCTCCCAAGAAACAAGTGTCCAGAAGAACAGCAGAAACTCTTCATCGACCAGATTGATCTGATTCTGGACTTCCGTACTCTAATCAGAAGATTCGACAGAATTCTTAGGGGAGATGATTATGCTTAAATGTACTGATCTTTTAAATCTCAATGTAATATTCCAAAAGATTAGTGCAAGGCTTCGACAGAGGTAAAAGTTCGCTGTTCTTTTGTTTAATCTCTTGTCAATTGTAAATTTTTATTTTCAATACTTAGGGGGAGATTGTTGGCCCCAAGTATCTGTTATGTAAAAGTATTGAAAATAGTTCAAGTCAGAAGACCAACAGAGATCAAACAGAAGATTCGGAAGAAGTTCAAGTCAGAAGACCAACAGAGCTCAACAGAGCTCTGTCGAAGACTTCCAACAAAAGAACAAGTGTTTAACAGAAGACCAACAGAGTTCTTCCGAAAGAGCCCTGTCAGCCTAAGTCTCGTAGGAAATCCCAAGTGTTAGACAAGTGTCCATACTTTCCACGTATGCCCTAAAAATAGGAGACACACTTTCCACGTGTCATTCTAGGGTACGATAGTACACTGCCTTCACTTTTCCAGGGCTATAAATAGAGAGGTAGTGGAACAAACAATTGTTAGCTTTGGGAAGAGTAGTTTTTCCACAATTGTTTAAGCACACACTGCAGCAATCCCGAGCACTACCTCCGTACGATATTGTTGTCCTATGAGATTTCCGAACACACTTGAACATGTTCTTGGTGTGATTCATTATCAATATATGAGCAGCTTTTATATCAGATCCTGTTATCATTTTACTGTTCAATATTTGATTCTCATAGTTCATTTATCGTTTACACAATCACTCATTTTAATGGCTTTATTTAATATGCTTCCGCTGTCTATTTCACTACCATTAATATGATACAAAGTGAATCTAGGAACCTACAGACATGGATAGATTCAACCATTCATCATTTAAACTTTTCAAGAATAAGACATTGTTATCTTCCTTCGACCGAACAACCCCACACTTCTTACATTTGTTTATTAAAACATTGAATCTGTTGTAGGTCTGTTGTAAGGTTTCCTCAGTAAGTGCTTTGAAATCATTGCATTCATTAATACATTGGGTCCTTCTATTCTTTTGGGTTTTTATACCACCTTCGAGTTGATTTAGAAGTTGATCCCAGATTTCTTTTGCAGTAACACATTAGTCTAGTTCTTGGAAAATACCGTTGGGAATGGCCATAATCAGAAGTCTAACTTCCTTGAGGGCATTTTCCATTTTTAGCTTTTCTTCCTCAGTAAACCCAGTGGTTTTAACTTCGAAATGAGCAGGAACCTCAGTAGTAGTTTCTGTTGCGGGTACACGATGAACCAAAACCATAGGTTGTAATGGTCCATCAGTGACAGATCGCATTAAGTCTCTATCCATTCCATCAAAGAAGTTAACCATCCTAATCTTCCATTGAGGGTATTCATCTCTCAGAAGAGTAGGAGGTTTGGTTAGAGAACCAGCCGTGTAGATAGCATTAATGTTGTTATTAGCCATCTTTTCAGACAACAGAGTACGAAGGATTCGAAAGATTTTAAAAGGGTTTTAAACTGAAAGTAGATGAACAGTAACCAATGGAACAGTAAACAAAGTAGAGAAGATATTCAGACTAACTAGAAAGTTTAAACAGGTGTTAAAAGAACTCTGAAAACTTGTTTCAGCTTTTAAGAAAGAAAAACATAGTATACTATGAAGTTTTTGAAAACAAACACAATCAACAACAATGAATCAACCTGGTTAGATTGGATCGATTTTATTTAAGCAAATCAATCTGCTCTGATACCAATTGTAGGTTCCCAGATTCAAGTTGTCTCATATAAATAGCATAAACACAGATAGCGGAAGCATAATATAAAGCTATTAAATACGAGTGATTGTGTAGACGATTATGAAACAGTGAGAGTATCTGTGAATCCCAGATTGACATGTAACAATATAATCAATAAGAAATAACACGAACAATTGATGATTTCAACTTGTCATGCATCTCATATTCATTCAAAGTATCGTTCAGAGAATATTACAATTCAAAGTAAAGGAACGATTTCTAACCAATAAGCTCTCTAATGAATTTCTCTAACCTAAAACTAGGTTAACACTAATCCTTATATACATAGGCCTTAGCTAGACAAGGCCCAAGCCCATTATTCAATTAAGCCCAAATAACACAATTAAGGCTTTTACAATAATTAAATAAACTCTATAATTAAGCTATATAATTCATTATATATCTTTCTAATGTGTAGGACTTTTATGGTCCTAACAATCTCCCCCTAAAGATATATAAAGAAAAATCGGTCTTGAAACTTTCAGGTCTTGATCTTCTCTTCCTTTAGAATCCTTGAAACACTTCGGTGTTGCTTGTCTTCATGTCTTTTCAGCGCTCCCCTTGAATAAAGCTCTTGGTCTTCAAATCTTCAACGAATCTGTCTTTGAACCGCGAGTTGAATTTGCTTTCAGCTTCAGCTTTAAGAACTTGTAGAACCAGTATGCTTGAAGGAGGAAATACTGAATTGTAGCGAACACCACTTGATAAAGGATGAGAAGAGTTGATCACATGAAAACACTTTGATCACTTGTATGCACTTTGAAATTTTTTCTCTTTGAGCTCTTTTCGGAACTGATAAAATCTCGGAAGACTAAAAATAGTTACTCCTCATCGGCTGATCAATCAACAGTTACTCCCCCTCGGCTTTTGCTAACTCCCCCTCAACTTGATATTCGGTGTCTTTGAATTTGTACCCTTTCACCCCCTTATTATGAGTAGGAGCATCCGGAGCATCATGTATGTTCAAAGACAATAGTGACGAGTAGCAAAAAATTCAGATCAAACGTTAAGTAACCAGAATGGGGTAAAAATCTAACACAGAAACACAAAGTAACTGTTATCACAACAATTTAAAAAATTGTGTGGCCTATGTTCAGAGTTGGCATCGGGGTATCTCAGATAGGACTTCCAGTTATCACTGAAGTAAAATTTTAAAAATTACTTCTCAAACTGTTCCGGCAATATCACGAAGACATGCAAATGGAATCACAATGACTCGTGCATGTGTGAAAGAAATAAATTTTATCTCTTAGGCTCAAAAATTGATTTAACTTGGGACTCAAGTTAAAATCAATAGACTCGGTGATTAGAATATGAAGTTCGGAGACCGGAGCTGATGTCTTCCTTTTTCAATATCTAAGACCTCCGAGTGAGGAATAGATAGATTATGTGCTTAAATCTTCGTGCATATATGAAACAAGCATCTGTTGTGAGATACTTGAGTGGCTGGGTGGGGTGACACGAGTTATCGACACTGGGTCCATGTCTGTTTCAATATTCATCTCCAAAGAACGAGAATGAATAGATTGTGTGGTTACCTGGATAACTGACTCGGTTTGGTAAGGACCAATTTATTCTTTTAAGTCCTGTCACAGCCTCACCATATTCTTTTCTCTCTAAACTCATCTATCAATCTACACCCCTCATTGATGTCTATAAGGGATGTGTTTCTAGGGTAGGTCCTTCCGGTTCTGGATAGACCATAGAAACAATGTAAGTCCTAACACTCCTTTCATGCATCGAGTAGAACAGTTTAGTAAAACAATGAAGAACGAGTTCTAAACGGAATTGTTTAGAAGTCAAAGCATTTAAGACCGAGTCCTGATCTGAGATGATCATAAGTCATAATTTGAAATAACAGAATTTCAATGAGACAAAATCAAGCGTAAAACAGAATGACTCAGTAAGCACAGTATTTTGCAAGAAATGAAACAATGATCAGAATAAGTCACCATTAGTATATCAGATAAGAATGGAATCATTTGCAAGAAATAGCGAACTTTGAAAACAACTAGGATTCAAACGAGTGTATTTCCATCAAAAAATCAACGAATATGTGAGACATGGAAATAACTAAATCAAAGAAACATAACACATGGCAATCATGGAAGTTAGAATTGGAGAATAACAAACACAAATGAGTTATTCAGAATGGATTACCACGGTTTTTGAATTCATTCAAAGTTCACTTACCTTTTATAAGATAGTACTCCCCTCAAAATTGGCATAGCCTTCGAATGCAGTCATGTGAAAAGAATGTTCAGAACTGAGAGCACATGACATTCCTGCAAAACAGGTTAGAAGGATTTTGGTATCCATCCTTTGATGGATCCTTAACGGTTAGATGCCCTATTATAGTGAGGACCGGGGATACTATAAGTACCATACCAATGATTTGCGTACCTTCGATCAACAAAATCATTCGAACCACATGTAGAACAACAGATACAATCATGAGAAAGTTGACGCAACTGTTGAACTGAATAAACTCTTAAAGGAAACTTCACACTTTGTTCAACAGAAGTTCGAGAATTAAAGTCATCATGATTGTGATTATATGTCTTAACATGCGGGACTGGCTTAAATGACTTCGTATTCGTCTTGCTTTCACTAGACCTTTTTACTACTCAAACTTGTTTGAACCCTTTTCTTAGGCCATTATTATATGCATTACCATTAAATGTATGACAAGTAGAGTTTGAGCAGGCAGGACGTTTATCAGTCGATCGACCGGTCTTTTGCCTCGGCTGTGATTGATTTTGTGAACGAGAATCAGTTTTAGAAACCTTGTTCACAGCCGAGGTCTTAGAACATTCGCCTTTTTGAAAATTGACCGGGCGATTTACCGCTTTTGAAAGAAAGTCGGTATGAATCGGAAGAGGTTTGTCAAATGGAAATGATTCAAACTCTTCATCTGAACTACCCTCGGAATTCATGAATTTATAAAAATCAACATCCGGAATCGGTGGACTAGGATTGGTCGAGGGCGGTGAGGAACACTTTGTGTCGGTGTGTTTAGGTGAATCTGGTGCGGAAGCTAAGAAAAAATCAGAGTTTAGATTCTTTAAAACACACTTGTCTTGAGACTCTTTACCGTTTCGTGAAAAAAAATTCCAATAAAAGCTTTGCACGATGATGTATCAGATGAGTTGGAGGAAAGTTCGGGTGAAATCAGCTTTTTAGTTTGGAGTAGGTCAACCTTCTCTTGGAGTTGACCATTTCTCGTATACTCCTTCATCGTTTCTGTTGCCAAGGCAGACAGTTTTGATGTGAGTTTATTGATTTCACACCGAAGGATTTCCTGTCCTTCATCCGACACAGCTTCGGTTTTTACGGATTTAAGATTCTCAAGTTCTGTGATAAGCGCTTGTCTTTCCTTTTGAAAAATTGACCTTTCCTTCTCGAGTGACTCCTCTAACTCGACTATTTTTGCTTCCAAGATGAGAGGGGGAACATAGAGTTTGAACTCATCCGTCACAGTCTTGGGTTCGGTTGTTTGGACCTCATCCTTTTTGGAGGAATCCTTAGGTGTTACAACCTTATAGCCGTCAAAGTAGTCATTCGAGACGTATTTCTTTGGATATTTCTTATAATAATAGTTCGTAGGCTCGTAACAAAAAGGAAGTTGCATTTTGGTCGTGTGTTTGCGCTTGTATTCCTCATTTTTCTCTTCTTTCTCAGGTTCAAGAGGACCAGTCCATTTTATCCCATATTCAGGATACTGTCTATACCGAGACAGCCAAAGTCATAAAATGTCGGTCTTTTGAATATACCCTTTTTCAAGTACTGTGGGTTATCGTATCCGATTCCCCATTCCTTGTTAAAGTATGTGAATTCCTTGGGTTTATTCATGTGAATGGTCTGATCTGTTTGGCCTCTTTTGTGGAGTTTGGTTTCAAGATCTGTTATTTTGGAAACCAGTTCTTTATGATGAATTTGAAGAGAAGAGCATTGATAAACAATCTCTGCTTTCTCATTCTCATACTGATCAAGCTTAAGATTCAAATCAGATATTTTGGCTCGAAGATCTTTTGGTGCTATCGAAAGATTTGCACACTTTTCCTTTAAGTAGGTGTTGTCAGATTTAAGCTTTTCTGTGATCTTTGTTTGAACCTCTAACTTTTCTTTTAGCGAATTAATTTCAAGAAGTTGTTCATTAGAGGTAAACATATAGGACTCTACCTTTTGACCAAGCAGTTGAATCTTATCAACTAAAGTGTTATGAGTTGGTAGACATACCTGACAAGCTACTTCTGACTGAGATGAATAAGACATTGTTACCTGAAAAATTATGATAGTTAATCGGTGTTATTTTGAAGAATCAAATTTGCGGAAGAAAAATCAAAATTAAAACAGAAAAACAAATCTATAAAATAAATTTGTTTTCACAATTTAAAAATTGATTAGTTAACCGGAACGAACAAAATCAAACTCGAGAATGAACCTGCAAGAAAACAAACCAAGTTAGATCAAAAACATCAACCGAAAACACACATAAAAAAATAATCGTCGAAAATAAGTGCAAACTATCGCAAAAAGGTCTCAAATTAACGGTAAAAAATTCCACAAAACGTCACAAAGAATCGCAAACCAATCGTTAAAACTTTGCAACTTACCGTAAAAATTCTCAATCACGGAACGTGCGATAACTTGGGTACCAACCAAAACTTACCGGGTGATTGGGTTTCTATAGCAAGAGAACACTTACTGGATGAGGATTGATGCCCGGTTAAAATGTAATCCGGAAGAATGTTGTTCCCAAACAAGATATGTATAACTATGTGATGTATTAGGAAAGTTAAAGCAAAAGGAAAAATACAGCAACTTGTACTTATATATATGCTTCTATTATAAATGCATGCATGTATGAGAGACCAAAGAAATTGAAGCATGCATGTGAGACATGTATGGATGACGATGGATGTGTGAATGCATGTGCATCCGTGAAACAATGAAGCTTATATATGTGTGTGATGTGTTGTATGAAACGTGGCAATCAAGAAAAGCAACTGGAAGTCAACAAAAATGGGCTATGAGGGTTGTTATCCGGGAAGTGAAGTGGTACCCGGGAAGGTGCGAGGTTACCGGGTAAATATTTTATCCGGGAAGTTTGAAAAAAAATTGTTATCCGGTAACTTTGAATTCTTCCGGTAAGTGGAGAAAAATTATCCGGACACTTTATTTTATCCGGGAAGAATTGTTTATCCGGTAACTTGATGTTTTCGATTAAACTTACCCGGGAACCAAAAACAATCCGGATGATTCGTCCGGATAGTTGTGAGAAATAGGAAACTTACCCAGACACCTGAAGAGATGTTCTGGTAACTGCGGCTGGTAGAAAATATCAGATCCGGGTTCGATAGGGTTGCTTGATTTCACTTCTGTAGGGTTAGATTTTAACCAAAAACACCGAACAAACATACCCAAATCGATTTCTAAGCAAAATATATCATATTTTCCAATAATCACCACAAAAATTTAAGAACACCAAAAACTCAAGAATTGATTTTTAAGATGAAAAATTGATTCCTTTGAGAATCGATATAACCGCAGATAAACACCAGATTAAGAACGATTAAACAATCGAGAATTAACAAACGAATTATTAAGTCAACGAAAAGCTTTGCAAACCCGATTAATGGTCGCTTCACCCCAAGAAAAACTGCAGTATGTCGAAAATAATTTGGGTGCCTTCTGGACCTCAAACGATCAATCCCACCGTTCAGAATGTAGAGAAGAATGTATTGGAGCTACTGTCCAAATATCGTGACGATCCGACGGTTCAATCTCCGGGAATAGGCAAAACGGCTCGCTGTGTTTTTCCAAAAAATTCAATACGAATTTTATGCTTTTTCTTGCTTTCGTTCGATTTCTTTTCTTTCTTCAAATCACCGATTCGCCTCTGATACCACGTGTGAATCCCAGATTGACAGGTAACAATATAATCAATAAGAAATAACACGAACAATTGATGATTTCAACTTGTCATCCATCTCATATTCATTCAAAGTATCGTTCAGAGAATATTACAATTCAAAGTAAGGAACGATTTCTAACCAATAAGCTTTCTAATGAATTTCTCTAACCTAAAACTAGGTTAACACTAATCCTTATATACTTAGGCCTTAGCTAGACAAGGCCCAAGCCCATTATTCAATTAAGCCCAAATAACACAATTAAGGCTTTTACAATAATTAAATAAACTCTATAATTAAGTTACATAATTCTTTATATATATTTCTAATGTGAAGGACTTTTATGGTCCTAACAGTATCAATAATGAACAGTAAATGATAACAAGATCAAGTAAATAAGTTGCTCGTATATTGATATATTTGAATAACGCCAAGAACACGTTCAAGTGTGTGTATTCTGAAATCTCTCAGGTGACAAATCGTATAGTGATAGTGGAAAGGAATGTTGCAGTGTGTGCTCTCACAATTGTGCCAAATAATCCTTCCAAAAGCTTACAAATGTGTGTTCCACTACCTTTCTGTTTATAGCATGATAAAGTGAAAGACAGTGTACTATCTAACCCTGGGGTGACACGTGGAAGACGTGTCTCCGTCCTTTTAGGGCTTACGTGGAAAGTACGGACACGTATCTGACACTTAGAGATTTCTACGAGACTTAAGCTTCACAGAGGTCTTCATTCACCAGAGCACTTACGCCAGAGCTCTGATGGTCTTCTGATGTGAACATTTCTTCTGGTGGAACAGAAGAAGTCTTCTGCCAGAGCTTTGTCGAGCTCTGATGACCTTCTGGTTGATTTTCTTCTAAGTCTTCTGCCAGATCTCTGGCGGTGTTAGCTCCAATCTTTCTGATTATAGAAGTATTGAAAAATAGGCTAAGTATAGGAATCTCTGATAGAGGTTCTGCCAATACACCAACAGAAGATAGAAACAGTCTTCGACAGAAGCCCTGCAGAGCCCCCAAGAAGACCGAAGAACCCAAGAATACCGAAGGCAAGAATCAGCAGAAGACTACTCACAGAGGACCGAGCCGCAGAACCTCTGTCACCCTTGACAGAGCCTCTGCGGTTTATACTGAAGACTTAGAAGATTAACAAATATCTTTCTACTATTTCAAGATCCGTTCATCCACTTGTTCTAGGCGTTCCCTGACATCAACTACACGTGTCAAACTCTGATAGGGCTCGGTCAGAATTGGAACATGCGCATTAAATGAACATCGTACCTGCTACTGTTCATACGATCTTGTCTACTGTAGATCAGTCCTTATTGTCTAAAGTATGTCCCCTTTGTAGTAGTATAAATAGAATACTTATGTTGAGTTCTTCTATTAACAAGAAAAAGAATAAGACACATTAAGCTACGCACAAACACACACACCAGTTAAGAACAGTTTCTTGCAAACCTTTCAGTGTTCTTGGTGTTCTTATTATATCAAATACAGTGAATCATTGAGCTATTTATCTATCTTATTTTCACTTCTTGTATTTGATATTGTGTGTTCTTCTACCTTACATTATCTTTCAGTTCTTAAATACGCTTCCACACCATATCTAAATCTGAACTAACTGAAAGTTAAGATCATTGTTTAAGCAAAACAGGAACCAACAATTGGTATCAGAGCAAACCTTGATTTTCAATATCAAGGGATCCACTCTAAACAATGATTTTTGGTAGAAACTTGGACTTTTAACCTGTTCTTCATATTATTCAAATAGCTTCTGTTTTTCTATCATTTTCGATCCATTCGAACCTTGGTAAACTTATAGAATCTGTTTCTTCGGTTAAAACTCCATTTTAGTGCACTGATCATTTTTAAGCATATAAACTCTTTTCAAATACATTTTTTTAATCAATACCATTTTGTCTCACGATCACTCAAGTAACAATATGTCTAGACTAAGATTTAGTGCTGATGTTGATTCTCATTATTATTCGAAACTCAGTACTAATTTTCGCAAGATAATTCCTACTCTTGAAAAAGAACCATAAGAAATGAACAAGAGCATTTTTATTGATTCAGATAAAACTGCTAAGCTTGAAGAATCAGGTAAACTACTAAACTGTGAAAATATTGAACTGAAAATGAATTTATTTAAGTCTGGAGAAGAGAAGAAAAGCCTTGAACTTAAGTGTCTAAACTTTTCTAATCTGATTTCAAATTTTGAAAAGCTTGTGATCTGTGAAAAAGAAAAGTTTGAAAAGGACAAAACTATTCTTGAAACAAAGCATGTGGAACTTTCTTGCAAAATCTCAGAATTACAGAAAACTCTTAAAAAGGAGAGGAAAGAGTCTGACTTTGAAAGAAAAGAGTCAAAAAGAAGAAGATTGAAGGATTTCAAACAAAATGTTTGAAAGATGATTTTGAGAGAGAAAGAAAAGTTTTTAAAGCTGAAATGTACAAATTGACAAAAAGACTATCTGTTTTGTCAACCAAGATTATGTTGGAGAAGATGTATAAATCAGATCTTCTAAAGAAGTTTGATTTAAACCTTAAAGAAAAAGATGATTTAGCTAAAAGGGTTAAGGACTTTGACTTAGCAAACTCTTGTGCTGATAATACAAATAATCTTGTTTTCAAAAGAGTGAAAATGGTTTGGAAAGTCAAAAGCTCTACTCCTGTCAAAAATGCTCCAAAGACATTTGTTTGTACTAAGCATTCATCTCTTCATTCTCATAATTATAAATGCTTTGATCTTCTGTTTCAATTAAAAAACCTTTTCTCTAAATCTTTCTGTGTTCTAAATGGGTCATTTCAAAAGAAAATTCCAAAGACCCAAAGTGAGAAAAGTCACAGAAAGGAACCTGGCAAACCAGCAAAGACTGGCAAACCAGAGGACCTGAAGACAGCTCCAAATCCTAACATTCTAGGACCCATTTGGAAATGGGTACCAAAATATCTTTAATCTGTCTTGCAGGTACATGGACTCCTTAATACATCTGTTAAGGACTCAAACTTAAGCGAACAATGGACTCCTTAATACATCTGTTAAGGACTCACACTTCAGCGAACAATGGACTCCTTAATACATCTGTTAAGGACTCACACTTCAGGGAACAATGGGCTCCTTAATACATCTGTTAAGGACTCAGGCTTCAAAGTCAACAATGACTCTTAAACACTCAGTTTAAGACTCATCCTTCAAAGGTTCTATACTTCACAGAGCCTCTGTGGAATTGCTCAGAGCCTCTGACAATCTCCACAGAACCTCTGATAAGGTTGACCTATGTACTATGCACTACTTATCTCATTTGATCCAAGCATAGGTCAAGAGGGAGCAGAAGGAGACCTTGAACTGATCTACAGAGGTTGATCATTCAAGGGGGAGCAGAAAGAGACCTTGAAATGATCTACAGAGGTTGATCATTCAAGGGGGAGCAAAAGAAGAGATGCCATCGATGAAACTTACAGAAGTAAAGAGTATTTCCGAACTAAAAAGAGCCAAAAGGTATGTATCTCGTACAAATCCTTTTCCAAAACAATTTTCTAGGACACCACTTTCCAAATACGTCCTAGAAACATTGCTTAAGACATTCCAAACAATTAATAATCAAAAAGATTTTTTAGTCTTCCGTTATGAGAAATTAAGGTCATAGAGCTTCTGCTGAGCTCAACAGAGCTTCTGTAAGCCAGGGCCTCTACAACTGCAAACTTCATACGGTAACTCTATCGATCAAATAAAATGTCTTAATCAAGAATTTGCACGTACAAATACAGGGACCAAGATACTGAAAGAAGGTCTCAAATTAAAGAGTTCACTACACCACAGAACTTATGATTGACTAACCACAGTATTCAAAGGTTACTCGCACAAAACCTTATTTAAAACAATTTTCTAGGACACCAACTTCCAAATAAGTCCTAAAAACATTGTTAAAAACAATTAAAACCTTGGATGATCAAAAAGTTTTATAAATTTTCAGTTATGTGGTAAAGGTGCAACCTTCAGAGGAAACAAAGCAGCTTTTAGATCACAGAGCTCATTCCACTACAGAGCTTCTGTCATTTCTACTGCGCGTAACAGTAATCTGAAAGTAGAAAGTCCCACGCGACTAGCATTAATGGGCCGCGCACGCCATCAAATCGTTCTCTGACACACATGACGTGGCATAATCTGATTGGACGTACATGGCACACGTTCTTATGGGAAGTTGAATCCAGCCGTCTGTACTCAAGTGCGGACCCCAAATTTTATTCACTTTCACCTATTTACCTCTTCAGATTACCATTACCTCTTCAGTATAAAAACCAACCTTACCACTTCATTCAAACGTTTACGAACTCTTACACTTCATCTTCTCCGGCGAACATTGCAAAAACCTGCAAACGTCAAATTTCTACTCTTTTCTCTCAAAATCATCAAATGGCATCCACATCCAACTCTCCAGTGAACTCCCCTTCACATTCTGAGCAATCCCATAACCAAGCTTTGGCCGGAGACCACGAGAAAGATAACTCCGGCGACACAACAGAATTTGCTCCAACCACCCATCTCCAAAACTTCATAGCAAATGAAAACTTTGAAAGTGTTCTTCCTTCAAAACCTAACAATTACCATCTGGTTCCCTCAAGAACCGCATTTGGGGAATCAAACGCCATTCTCCTCGACATTCTTGAAAACCATTACCTTTACCCCCTCTTATCCACAACAGTGCAGAAAATCCCTGCCAGATATCTCTACCAGTTCTGGCAAAGCTGCAGATTTGACCCAGAGGATCGACAGATCAAAGGATACATCTCCAAACCTGAAAAAACAGAGCACATTGAAATCAAGTTCAACAGAACAATGTTCTCACTTGAGTTCAATCTACCAACCAGAGGCCTATTAGGCATAAAAAGGTATGCAGAGGAACCCACAGATGAAGAGCTCTGTAGGTTCGTAGAGATGTTGGGGTATAACACAACCCTAAGAAAAAGGAACGATTACAGAAGAAATCGACTTCCTCCTCTGTGGAATACCCTCTTCTCAATTCTAAACAAATGCCTAACTGGGAAAGTGGGCAGTCCAGACCAAACTTCGCACCAAATCCTGGCCATAATGTACGGAGTATATTATGATCTGCCTCTGGACTACGCCAAGCTCATGATGCAAGAAATGGTCAACACCATTGAGCGAAAGAACCTCTCCCAGAAGGCCAAACCAACTCTTCCTCCTCTGCGGTATCAACGATTTTTGGGTGTCCTGCTCGAACCTCTGCTCTTATGTGAACAATGGCCAATGGAAGGTCCCACGCCCAAGATGTATCCTATGACAAAGAACACACCGACAGAGCATAAGGATGGATACAAATACTGCAGGCCTCTGTCATAAAAAATGCTGGGATATGCTACAGATAGATCCCTTAGATCTAGATACATACGCGATCATAGGACTCCAAAACTGAGTCCTGTGACACCCCCGCGTCTAGGAGCCCCCATAGGAAGCCAAGTAGTAGAGAGAATGACAGAGGAAGAATGGGCAGTAGCATTTGCCAAGCATGACGTAATTCAAACAAATTTTCATGCACAACGGCAGTCTATTCTCTCCTCTGTCTCCAAATCCAAAACCTCTGCCATCACACCCAAGAAGAAAGTGCACAGAAGGAAAGCTTCAGAAGGCACCTCTGTAGAACCCCAAGAGTCTCCTCCTCATGCAACAGAGGTTGGATCATCTGCTCTTCCCCCTCCTAAAGAGAAAAAGAGAAAACATAAGTCGTCTGAGGGTGCCCCCAAACCAAAGAGGAGCAAGAAGAATAAATCCAAGAGAACCAACTCTCCTATGCAATCAATTGCAGAGGAAGCAGATCTGCTAGAAGAAACTCAGCAAGAACCTCTGATATCTCCTTCACCCATCCAATATGCAGAAGCTCGGGGTGACTTTGTAGGTTCCCAGATTCACGTTGTATCACGTTAATGGTAAAGAAATAGACAGCGGAAGCATATTAAATAAAGCCATTAAAGTGAGTGATTGTGTAAACGATAAATGAACTGTGAGAATCAAATATAGAACAGTGAAATGATAACACGATCAGATATAAAAGCTGCTCGTATATTGATAATGAATCACACCAAGAACATGTTCAAGTGTGTTCGGAAATCTCACAGGACAACAATATCGTACGGAAGTAGTGTTTGGGATTGTAGCAGTGTGTGCTTAAACAATTGTGGAAAACTATTCTTCCTAAAGCTTACTATTGTTTGTTCCACTACCTCACTATATATAGCCCTGAAAAAGCATAGACAGTGTACTATTGTATCCTGGAATGACACTTGGAAAGTGCGTCTCCAATCTTTAGGGCATACGTGGAAAGTATGGACACGTGTCTAACACTTCGGATTTCCTACGAGACTTAGGCTGACAGAGGTCTTCACTTCACCAGAGCTCTGTTGAAAGAGATCTGTTGGTCTTCTGTTAAGTACTTGTTCTTTTGTTGGAAGTCTTCGACAGAGCTCTGTTGAGCTCTATTGGATCTGACAGAGCTTTGTTGAGCTCTGTTGGTCTTCTTGATGAACTTCTTCCAAGTCTTCTGTCTGATCTCTGTTGGTCTTCTGACTTGAAGTATTTTCAATACTTTTACATAACAGATACTTGGGGCTAACAATCTCCCCCTAAGTATTGAAAATACAAATTTACATTTGACAGAGATTTAAACAAAAGAACAGAGAACTTTTACCTCTGTCGAAACCTTGCACTAATCTTTTAGAATGTTACAAAAAGATTAAAAGACCAGTACATTTAAGCAAAATTATCTCCCCTTAAGATTCTGTCAAATCTTCTGATGAGTTCTCGGAAGTTGATCATAAGATAGATCTGGGTGATGAAATTTCTCTGTTGCTCTTCCGGACATTTTTCTCTTGGGAGATTCTGAATGATATCTCTGAGGTATTCCAGCGACTCTATTGAGTACTTGTGGATTTCAGCAGCTCTGGGGGCCTTCTTTATCTTCCTCTGTTGGCAGATGAACATTGGAGGATCTCCAACTACTGTTCCAGTTCTGTAGTGTTCATAGCCTTCAAGGCTCTCATTTGGTGGTGCAGTCGCTAGTATTTCTACTTCGAATTCTATGCCTAGCTGAAAGTCAATCTGAATCCTTAGATTTATGTGCTCTTGCATAGCGAAGCGTACCTCAGGGAGTGCAGTTCTTGCCTCTTTATATCTGTCACTGAAGTTGTAACAGTAGGCGTGAAGTTGAATCAGATCGTACGGGTTCAGAAGTACGAGATCGTTGTCGTTGAAGCTCTCAACCTTTGCGTCGTTTGATTCAACAATGAACTCATGATAGCTCATCTGTGTTCTGATGTGCCGAAAGATCCTGTGCTTGATGTCTACGATTCTGCGTATTCCAAAGTCAGAGTTAATGTTCTTGTTCAGACCAGACTTTGTTTCGATGAATTTGCGTCGCACATCAGAGATCGTATTGATCCTGCTGGGGTTATAGTATGGGTTGATTGGCCCAGCATTAACAAGTATTGTATCATGGTCACCATACAGATAGGCAAATATCTCTTCTAGCGGTGGTTTGCCAGAGTGTTGGTTTGAGGATTCGGGATTCTATTCGTTTTGCATGGGATTTGGGTCTTCATGGGTTTCGGTCATAAGTATGTCGATGTGTTGAACAGACTCTTGAGGTTGGCTTTGGCTTGTTTCTTCACCAGAGAATGGTTCTATTCTCTCTGGTTCTGTTCTTGGTGAAGTAGGAGGAGTGTCCAAGATAATGATCTCTGGTGGTTGAGATGAGGGTTAAGTTGGCTTGATGACCCTATCTTTGAACATGTAGTCAAAAATCACCATGGGTATCTCTGGTAAGTCTTTAATTGTGTTCCCTTGACCTCCTGCTTCTGTTGTTTCAGCCTCTGTTACCTCGACCTCTACTACCTTCTCTTTTCCCTTGACAGATCCCTCTGCCTCTGTTACCTCTGCCTCTATTACCTCTGTTGTAGGTTCTTTTTCCTTTTCCTTCTCCTCTTTCTCAGCCTCTTTCTCCTCTTTATCAGCCTCTTTCTCCTTCTCCCCCTTTTGTTGTTCTGACGACTCACCTAGCTGATCATCTGACGGGCCTTCAGAATCGTCTCCATCATCAGAAAGAGCAGCACCTGTATCTGGTGAGGGCGGAATAACAAACTTCGGTCGTTTAGCAGAGGGTTCGCCTTCAGGTGCTCCTTCTGCAGGTCTTTTCCAGGAGATTATGTTCTTGAACTCTGTTGCGGCTTGTTGGAGGACGTCTTGAAGTTCTTTTGCGGCCGTGCGGACTTCATCAACTTGATTCGCAAAGTTTACGTTTTTTGAATCAAGTGATGTTTGCACATGCTTTTCTGTTGCTTGGGCTTTCATCACGAACTTCGAAGACACAGTCATCATTCGGCTTAGGACTCGTTTACTGAATTCACCCATCTGGCCGACTGTCATGGGTAAGTCTTTAGGGCTGGGGCCAGATATGTTGATTGTTGTTGCTGAGGAGGTTGTGGCTTCTGTTATGGCAACCTTAACAGAGTTGTTAATTACCTCTATTAAGGTTCTTATGTTTGAGTCTGACAGAAGCAAGGAAGGAATAGGTAAGGTTCTGTTCATTTGAGCGGTGTGGTTCTCTATTATAAGGGTCTTCAGGGCGGCTAGTTCTGTTGAGAATTTTGTTCTTTCCTCTGCTCTGACCTTTCTTCCTCTGTTCTGAGTCTTTTCTGTTCTGCCAATTCTGACGTTAACTCGACAATTTCTTCTGTTCTTGCTCTTTCTGCCTCTGCTCTGAGTTGTTCAACTTCTATTCGGAGTCTTTCGGCTTCGGTATTTCTTTGAGTTATCTCCGTAAAAGAAGTTGTTATTCTCTGTAGCTCTGCTCTGAGAGAAGCATTCTCCGATCGGATCAACTCCTCCTTCTGTGAATTGATAAGTTTATACTCGTTCAAGGAGCTGTTGATACTATCACAGAAGCCTGTAATCTCTGCTTTTGTGATGGTATCAACGGGGATATCCTTGTTTCCAACAAATGGATTCAAGTTGACCTCGAGTTCAGAGGTGCCTACGTTAAGAGTTGTGTTGAGATTGGCTCTTGTAGGTCTTCCACCCGATCCTTGACGTTCCTGTTCAGGGGAAACATCTACAGGTGTTCTGGTCTGTTCAACTCTCTCATCCTCAGAATCTGAGAGATTGAAGTAGACGTGGGAGTTAACATTGTGATCTATACAAGTTAATCCTTGTGAAATTAGGCTGTCAAATTGCCTCTGAGTTAGGCAATCCCTACGGGTAAATCGAAAATTGCCCAAGGACCTAACTTGTTCCTCCTTAGAAAGATGAGCCACAGAGGCATCATCGTGTGTGATTGTCCTATCGATGTCATGGGGCGAATTGACATCATTACCAAACAGGGATTCCCCGGTTTCGTGCATACCAGAGGCATGAAAAATTGCCTCTGATGGTATTGGCTGGTTGGGGTTCGAGGTGTGCACCTCTGTTTCAATATCCATTTGAGCTAGATCCTCATGGATAGATGATGTGCTTGCACTGGGAGTTGGGCTGGAAAAACGCACATGTGTGTTCACAGGCTGAACATCTTCTTCTAAACTCTCCTCTCTCTCGGATTCTATGGATAAAGAACGCTCGGGTGTACTCTCTATCACATGTATCTCACGGTTACCAGAGGGATGTGAACTCTCTGCCATCTCCTCTGTAACTTCCCTTTCTTCCTCATGAACATCCTTCATAGGGGATGCTCTGTTCTGTACTTCCTCCTCCATCACTCTAGAGGAAGACCCCTCTTCAGGTACTCTTCGCTCTGGTCTTTCTTCTTCTGCTATTTCCTCACTCATGCTCTCTAACTCTGGTTCAGGACCTAAGTATGCTGGGGTTCTAACCACATGTTCTTGTGGTTGAGCAGCACTCTGATAGTTTTGGATAGAGATGTGGTCTGGTGAGATTAGAGAAAGCATAGTACCTGGAATGCGTCGAATGATGGGGTAGTCGCCTGAAGTGGTGGGATGGAATCTGGACATTACCCAGTTCTTGAAGGTATTTCCTTGTTGGGTCAACTCCAGACGATCAAATGCTCTTCTGATCACTAAGCTGATGAATCTTGGAAACTTGATGTTCTTTAGGAATTTGTGTTTCCCAACTTCACCTCCTTTGGCGATAGCAGTAGTTTTGAGGTTTACGGCTGTGAGAAGATCATCGTAGAGAATGCTTGCGTAGTCGAGGTTCCTTTGAAAGAATAATCCATACATGATTTGTAGGATTTCCGTAGTGGCTTGATCTTGACTACCAGACTTTCCTGTAAGGGTTCGGTTCAGGGTGGAGAACATGAAGTTCCTGAAAGGCGGTAGGTTCTGTCTTTTGAAAGCGCCGATTCTGACGATCTCTTTGTTGTAACCTAGAAATCGTATGAACTCAAGAAGAACAACAGCATTTGGGGGCTTCTCATAGGCATCTATTTCAAGCTGTTCTGTCGTCTTCATTCCAAGGGTTCTCCGCAGGGTTTTAGCTCCTATTCTGATAGTTCCTGAACCACCTTCTGTTCCAGCATCGACATTGCCAATGATTCCATCTCTTTCTTCTATAAACTGGCAGGTTGTCCACCATTGACGAATGTATAGCTCAGGAACATTATTGTAAAAGTCGGTTAGGGCTTTGAAGATTTCAGAGTTCCTGAAGAACTCTAGAAGAATGTGGTATTGGGGTAAGTAAAGGCTAGGGTTTGGATCTAATCGATGATTGTTTTCTGCAAGTTCGTATGGAAGAATATTGATGTGATCAACAAGGCCTATTCTGCTTGAATCGGCAGAATGTTGTTGTTGTTCCATTGTTGAAGGTTTGAGTAAGGAGAGAAAGATTGATCAAAAATTTGAATACTCAGAAATCGTAAGAGATGAAATGGTTTAAAGGAAATGGGTATTTATATGAAGAATGAATGGCTGGATCACGATCATAGGTACTGTAGGTACTCGAGTTTTGAATAGTGGAACGGCCGCTACATTAAGAACGTGCGAACAGCTGACGGTTGATCTTTCAATCAGAGACTGCCACGTGGATTTATGTCTGACAACTTTCGTGCAAGTAAACCGTCACGGTTAGAGATATGCGGGTGACAGGTTGTTGACGTTCAAAGAGTGACCCGCGTCTCTGATGACGTGTTCTGATGACGTGGCAGAACAAACTAACAGAGCTCTGATGGAGCTTTGTTAAGTTGCCTCTGTTGAGTGAACTCTTCATTTCTTATTAGCCCAAGATGTTGCATCTTTACCTTTAAAACATTTAAAATTCTGTTCTGATGTGGAAGGAAAGGAACAGACAAATCTTTAGACAAACATGTTGGTCCCGAAGGCCTATACAAGTTTGTAGAAGGGGGGGTTGAATACAAACACACAGATTTTACTTATCTAAATTGTTTATTGATAAATCATTAACAATTTACAGCTTGTTGCGGAAACAAGATTAAGGATAAACCTAAATCTAAACAAGTTGGAACACTAAGGTTTCTTGCACTAAGAGAGATAAGGAAATTACTAATAATAACCTATCTGAGATAAGAGATTTGAACTTGTCCAGAGTTAGCAAGTTACTTCAAAAGAAGTGAGTTCATCTCTTTATATATTGCATGCATTTAATGCAAGTCAGTATATACTTTACACGTGTCATCAGCTGGTTGGTTGCATGTCAGTGACTTTTGTTGACAACCTTAGTAGCCGTAAGGATGAACAGTATAGTATCAGAGTGGTTGTACGATTTCAGATTTTCGGAGGTTCTTTTCTGACATTTCTTACGGAAGCGTGCAAGGGTGGTTAAGACAAAAGTACTTTGTACGGATGACTTCATGATCAGCTTTCGTTGATTCAGCGATCTATCATTTAATATCAGCGAATGATAGAGTTCAGCGATAGCTGAAGTTGTACTTGATACTTCACGTTGAGTGGACAAATCTGAGTCTTCGCTGATCCGCATCAGTTCATTAGGAGACTTGTCGCTGGTTCTTGAGCTTGATCTTCGACTTCAGCGTAGAACCTTTGTTGACGTGAAACTTGTCTTCAGGGATCATAAGTAAACAACTAACTTATCAGCGATCATCATAATGACTTAACAGACTCAGAGCATTAATGGTGAACAGTTTCGCTGAATGTTTAACTTAAAGAGCGAGAGTTCCTATCAGCGGTACTGGAAGATCTTAGTACTTATCAGCGATAGTGAAACAATGATACATATTGTTTACTTACAATTTTCACTAAGTTTAAGAAAGGGTCATTATCAAATCACTGAGGGTTTGGATCAACAATCTCCCCCTATTTGATTATCACATAGCAACAAAGAGAATTGCTATTTAATGAAAACATAAGGATAAAAAGAACTCATAAAATATTTGTCCCTTTTACTGTTTTCTGGGATCTTTTCAGTACTGATGGAGTAAAGTACATTCGCTGAAATCTTTCTTTAAAACTTTGAATCAGGTTACAAAGAGAAATGGAAAGATTACAAGTACGAGCGAAATAAATTACAAGTACAAAAGGATAATTGATAAAATAGATGAAAGAGGCGATCCTATCAGTTTACAGAGGTTCTTCCTTAATGAGAAGTTCATCAAGGGTCTTTTCAGTGGGGATCATCCAGTCAGGAACCGTTACACCTCGTTTTCTTTTGTTCAGCGCTTCTTCAAAGATCAAGGGTTTTAGGTGTCGTGCCTGAATGTCTTTTCTGAAGTCACACCAGTAGATAAGATCTCTGAGCTGTTCGATTGGAGTGATTGGAAGCTCAGTGATCCGTTGAAAGCATTTACGTCCGTCGTAGTCGAGAAAGAATATTCCATAAGGATTACTGATGACTTTACCAGGGACGAAAAGTTCACATGGTGGCAAAAGAATGTCAATGGCAGATAGATCAAGGTCAGGACCAAGCACTTCAGCGCGAGATAAACCAATTCCAGTTTCATTTCGTATGACAGGACCTGAGTTTGAATCTTGACGTTTCTTCTTTGGAGAGGCCCTTTTTCTTTTCAGCTTAAGATCAAGAAGAGGAGGAATGTCCACACAAGAAGATATCAAGTCTATCTGTCTGTTTATCAGCTTTTCGAAATGATCCTTGTACTTAGATTGTGACGATTGGATAGCTAACCTCATCTCCAACCATTCAGAGAGACCATACCTTTTTACAGTGTCAGCGCGAAAGGTTTCAGTTTGGCCATCTTCTCTGAAAAGTTTGATGTCAACAATAGGTACTCCGATATAGGTTCTTCCAGAGATGAATACCTTGTTGATCTTCGCTGGACGATATCTAAAGTGTATTTTCTCTTTACACCAGATCAGGGTGGTCTGAGAAACTTCAGTTTTCTTTTCCACGATCTTCTGGGCTTCTTCCCAAAGCTTTCGTTGGACTTGAATGGGAACACGTTTCTGCTTGGGGTCTTTGACAGATTCTTGAGTAAGCTTGATGGCGTATTCTCTGTCTTTTTCTTCAGCTTCCTTTCTTTCAGCGATGAGGCGTTCAGCTCTAAGGTGTTCCTTGTATTCAGCTTTTGAAATTCTGAACTTTGGAGGAACTGAAGGCAGTTGATCACGCCTTAGAATGATTCGCTGATCCTCGAATCGCTTTATTATTTCCTCTCTTTTCTTTTGTTCCTCTTCACTTAGCTTTTGAGGAGCAAAGGAAGGTCTGCGTTTGTGAGAGAGAGTCTGTTCTTCAGGTTCATCAGTCTCAGAGATCAAACCCAAGACTGGGATTATTTCGTCAGCGGCAGCTGGTATTTTTGGTGAAGTCGTAGTTGTGGAGCCTTCAGCGATATCCTCAAACAGGGGAGAGGACTAGCTGAAACACAACGATCTTACAAGTAAGAACTTGGGTAGAAACAGATAGAGAGAATTGGTTTAAGTGTATAGGCTTGGGTAGAGGAACTGATAGTGTATGATAGAGGAGGGATGGAGTAAGAGATGTTTAGTGTACCTGACAAACCGGCTTTTCAAGCAAGATCGTCAGATTGTCATCTTCAGCGACGCTTTTGTCTTTGCCTTTCTCAGCTCCAGAGGCTGAGGGCTTTGTCTTTGTCCGCTCCCCTGAAGGTTCATTTATCGAGATTCCCTTAAGAACTTTAATCTTTGGAGCAGGTTTGACGATAAAGAAGTCATCGTCATCTTCATCATCATCATCATCATCATTCTTTGGAGAAGAAGATGGTTCATTATCAGGGATGTCGACGACTTCATCATCTTCTGCTTCGGATTCTTCAGCGTCTTCTTCGAGTTGCTCCCCCTCAGATACAGAGGCGAGCTTCTCGGTTCCCTCAGGGTTTTCATCTCCCTGAGGTCCAGCGGCTGCTTTCGCTTCAATAGTCTTCTCACCCTCTTCAGCGAAGGTGAGGTCTTCGTTCTTCTCTCCCCTGATAGATTCATCATGGGAAAGGTCTTCAGCGCTCTTGGAAGGGTTTTCAGCGCTCTTCTCCCCCTCTTTTTAATGATGACTGGGGGAGGAATGGGTAGATTCAGCAGCATGGGTAGGTTCTCTGTCTTCTTGGCCAGAGAGACCTACGCGAACTTCAATCTTAGCTAATCTGTCTTCAAGGCCAGAAATAGCAGGATTGATCTTCTTCAGCTCTGTGCGATCCACCGCTGTGAAGTTTTCAGTTTCAGGGACGGGTGCAGGAGCAGGATCAGGAGTATTGGCTTTGTTCAGCAGCTGCTCGACCATTGTCTTTATCGAACTAACATCGGTCTTTACAGAGCCTAAGTCAGTTGTCAGAGTTTGGACATTTGTCTTCACATCAGACATATCTCCCTCGAGTGTTCCAATAGATGTCTTCAGCGTTGTTAGTTCGCCGGACATGGAGGAAACTGAGTTTTTGAGTGAGGTGTAGTCTGTGTAGATGTTAGCGAGGACCTTAGCGAAATCGCTGAGAGTCTTATCAACTTGCTTCAAATCATCTGTGGAAGCCTTCTTCTCCACCACCGTTGTCAGCTTTATCAAATTTTCTCCAGCGGTGGTTACAGCTGGAGAGTTGTTGGAGAGTGTGGTGGTGAGATATGTCAGCTTTGTTTCCACGGACTTCAGAGAAGCGTTGATGTCTCCCAAATTAGGACCTGTAACACATAAGTACTTGTGAACAAAGGAAAGCTCAGAAGTTTCAGGTTTAGTTACAGTGTATATGGGTTGATTTGTACCTGCAGGAGGATTAATGAACTCGTCAAAGTTGCGGATTCCTGAAAAATGTTCCATATCTTCCTCAAAAGTTCGGTGAGGAATGGTGATCTCTGCAGGTCCTGTCTTCATCATTCTATGAGAAGCGTCAGCGGAGGCTTCTGGAATGATGGCATCTCCAGTATTCTTTGGAGGAGAGTCCAAGTGAGTAGAGGGAGAAGCGAAGGATAAGAATTGGGTTCGGGTACTGAGTTCAGCGTTGGATTCGCTGAAAAACACTTCATCAGTCTTTGGAGAGACTGAAGGAGGTTGGGTAGGTTCCAAGTTTCTAACCTCAGCGTTTAGAGACGCTGAAGCCGGGATTGAAGGGATGGTTTGAATGGGTGTGGCAGAGCGTACCACAGAACTTTCCTTCAGCTTTGCAGAATGAGCTGAGGAGTCTTCAGCAAGAGATTGCTGGGGCTGCTCCTTGGTTTTCTTGATCCTTTTGGAACCAAGTTGGATTGAAGAGTGTTTCCTTTTCTTAGAAGGAGAGGATTGTGTGGCCGGGGTATCAGCGATGGGTATAGTCGCTGAAGGAGCCACAGAAGTCGAAGAAGTAGGGTTGAGAAGAGTGAGAAGGGTAGAAAGATGTACCTCATTTTCGACAGGTTTGAAATCGAGCACCTTAGGGCCAACCTGAGAGAGTTTCAGGTCACCCTCTTTCGGGTAGTTGTCCTTCAAGCCATATTGAAAGATGGCGCTGATGAATCTTGGGTATGGAACCCATGCAGGTCTGTCAGCGGCAGAGTCTACTCTTTGCAGCAAGTCATCATAAATGAGAGATGCCCAATCAATGTGTAGACCTTTCAGCAGAGCGTATCCCATTGCTTGCTGAGGTTGAGCGGCTTGATCAGAGGAGCCGGTCTTGGCAGTCATGCAGCTGATAAGGTGAGCGAAGATGAAGTTCATCTCGCTGGGCATTTTTGATTTCTTCAGCAGGGTCAGCTTCTTCTCAGGCTTCTTGTCTCTGCCAATTTCCCATACATAGCCCATTGCATCAAAAAATGCAATAAGAGCTTCTTTGTCAGCGTGCTTTTTGTGGTCAGGGAATGGAACAAAAAGCTTTTCTTTTGTAGCGATGGGAAAGTTTAGAGTGCCATATTCAGTATCGCAGAGGATACAATCAATTGTTTTGGAGGGATCTTTGGCGGATGGTAGCTGAGAGTGTCTGGCAGAGTACCAGAACTGGGATAGCAATAGCTGACTTGCAGGAGGTGTAATTGTCAGGGCTGTTGAAATGCAGCTATTCTTAAGGAAATTTACAGCATCATCCAGATGTGTAACTTGCTTTCGAGGAGGAAACTCGAAAAGCGCAGAGAGGTTGTTTATCTTGGTCCAGTCAAGTTGATCCATAGAAAACTTAACCTGTGGAGCCATGATGATATCCACTTCTTCAGAGTCAGTGGAGAAGTTCTCAGCGGTGGCATGAGTCTTGGAAGTTGCCATTTCTCTGTATTATCAGTTCAACCAAAAATGTTAACAAATAAGAATTATCTTAATGTGGAAAGAAATTTCCATTAAGATGTTTCGAATTTTATCCATTTCATTCAGGCAAAAATGTCTTAATGAAGATTAGGGTTTTTCTTGATTTTTGATAGAAAAGTAAAACCCATTGAATCTTGTTATCCAGTTTTCTATGAAGAAATTAGATTCGGGAAACGAATGAAGAACAAGTTTAAGATTTTTGCATTTAAACTTGAAGAACAACCATGAAATGGTTGTGTTCATAAAACCATGAAAGAAATGATTTCATTTTACAAAGTTATTTTGTTTGATCTTGTTAAAACAATGAGAAGATCGGAAACAAGTTATACGCATTTGGTAATAAATAAGAACATATTAACCTTGATGTTTGATAAAGAATATGTTGAACAGTTCTTGAGGTTTTTGAGGGAACAAATGCAACAGAGGATTCTTTCTTGCAGAGGAAGATTTGATCGCGTAAAAAACAAATATAAACCAAGAGTTTGTTTATATAGAGATTTTAGAAAGAGAAAATCTTTGAGCGGGAAAATATTTTCATCATGACACGGACACGTGTTTGCATTTGATTGGCGAAAGAACGTAACGTGCAAACGTGTGTCAGAAAGAAGAACGTGCCGGGGTTTATCTGTTGCAATGACGTCACAACTGTCCTTTCATATTCTTGGTTGTCTCTGAGGTTTTGAAAAACTCAGGGACTCTTTGAAAACATGAAGCACTGAATAGAAATATCAGTGAAGGTTTTAAGAAATTTCAAAAAGTCGCTGTTAAGGAAGAGATATTCAGCGATGCAATTTATTTTGAAATCTTGCATTTTCATGCGTTTGTCAGAGAGAGAAAACATACCTTGATATCAGCGAATCAAGTTTATTCAGAGAGTAGATGATGAAATGGATTATATAAGTTGATTTTATCCTATCGCTGATCAATGTGAATCGCTGAGGATTTTATCCTTCAAAGTTCAGCATTCCAAGCTCGCTGATGAGAAAGTTGAATCTTGTCTCATCAAGAGGTTTGGTAAACAGATCAGCTAACTGATAATCAGTTGGAATAAAATGAAGTTCTATATCACCATTCATCACATGATCTCTGATAAAATGATATCTGATTTCGATGTGTTTTGTCTTTGAGTGTAGCACTGGGTTGTTGGCTATAGCGATGGCACTTGTGCTGTCGCAATAGATTGGAATTTTGGAGAGCTGAAGATCATAGTCTAGTAGCTGATTTCTCATCCACAAGACCTGAGAGCAGCAGCTTCCAGCGGCTACATATTCAGCTTCAGCTGTGGAAGTGGACACTGAGTTTTGCTTCTTACTTGTCCAACTTACCAGCTTTCCACCCAAGAGCTGACATCCTCCTGTGGTGCTTTTCCTATCCATTTTGCAACCTGCAAAATCACTATCTGAATATGCAGTTAGATCGAATCCTGAGTCTTTGGGATACCAAAGACCTAGATTCGCTGTACCCTTAAGATATCGAAAGATTCGCTTTACAGCTTTCATATGGGATATCTTAGGTTCAGCTTGATATCGTGCGCATAAGCATGTTGCAAACATAATATTGGGTCGGCTAGCTGTAAGGTACAATAATGAGCCGATCATCCCACGGTACAACGTAACATTGACAGGAACACCCTTTGTGTCCTTATCAAGTGTCAGCGGTGGTGCCATAGGGGTTTTCATAGCTGAACTTTCATTTAAGTCGAATTTCTTCAGCATTTCTTTAACATATTTTCCCTGATTTATAAAAGTTCCTTTTTCAGTTTGCTTAATCTGAAGACCAAGGAAATATGTTAGTTCACCCATCATGCTCATTTTATACTCATCTTTCATTCTATCAGCGAAACGAGTACAAAGCTCAGGGTTAGTAGAACCAAATATAATGTCATCAACATATATTTGAACTAGAATGATATGACCTTTCACTTTTCTAAAAAATAGAGTTTTGTCAATCTTACTTCGCTCAAATTTTTCAATATGGAGATAAGTGGAAAGAGTGTCATACCATGCACGTGGAGCTTGCTTCAAGCCATAAAGTGCCTTATCCAGTTTATAAACATAATCTGGATGCTTAGGATCTGAGAATCCTGGAGGTTGTTCCACATAGACTTCTTCATTCAGATTTCCATTTAGAAACGCTGACTTAACATCCATCTGATGTACTTTGAAGTTTTTGTGTACATCATATGCTAAGAATAGACGAATAGATTCAAGTCTTGCTACAGGAGCAAATGTTTCGTCATAATCTATGCCTTCCTCTTGTCTGTATCCCTGAGCAACAAGACGAGCTTTGTTACGGGTTACAGTACCATGTTCGTCCAACTTGTTTCGATAGACCCATTTAGTGCCTATCACAGTTTTGTCAGTTGGTCTTCGAACAAGTTTCCAAACTTTGTTTCTTTCAAATTCAGTCAGCTCTTCTTGCATGGCGCTGACCCAGTTTGGATCTTTGAGGGCATCATCTACCTTCTTTGGTTCAGTTAGTGAAATAAAATTTACAAATAGACAAATATTACCTGCACTTCGTCGAGTCTGAATCCCAACGTTTGGATCACCAAGAATTTGAATAATTGGGTGATTTATGGTCCATCGCTGAGCCGGAGCGTGAGATGCTGACTCAACTTGATCTTGTGAAGATGAAGCTTCAGCGACGTCGGGAGTATCAGCTAAGAGAGGAATGGATGCAGTTGTCATTATATTCACTGATTGCTGAGAAGTAGATGGAATGTCTGAGACAGTTGGATCAACTGCAGGTATAGTGTTTATAGGAACAGCTGAGACCCATGATGTTTCAGCTTCACTATTCTGCATGTTTGGAATGATAGTGGGACTATCATCTTCTACTGGATGAGCATGAGGAGTGGGAATATCTTCTGAATCACCAAGATGAGAAAACATCCATTGATTCAGTTCTTTTGTATCAGTGTTCGGTTTAGAGTTCGCTGAACGGGATTCGTCAAACATGACGTGAATAGTTTCTTCTACAGTTTGTCTTCTTCGATTGAAGACTCTGAAGGCTTTGGAAACTGAGGAGTATCCAAGAAAGATTCCATCATCAGACTTAGGATCAAACTTTCCAAGAGCATCTCTATTGTTCAGTAAAAAACACTAACAACCAAAGATGTGAAGAAAGCTGATTGAGGGCTTTCTCCCAAGAAAAAGTTCATAGGCTGTTTTATTGAATCTTTTGACTATCAGCGACCTGTTTTGCGTAAAACAAGCAGTGTTGACAGCTTCTGCCCAAAACTGAGTAGGCAGGTGAGAATCGCTGAGCATTGAACGTGCAGCTTCAATAATTGTTCTATTTATTCTTTCTGCGACTCCATTTTGTTGCGGTGTTCTCACTGACGAAAAGTTGTGAGAAATACCCTTACTCTCAAAGAAGGAATCAAGAGAACCGTTTTTGAATTCAGTCCCATGATCACTCCTTATTGAGCGAACGGTCAGATTGTTCAGGGTTTCCATCTTCCGAACAAAGGTGATGAGTTCTTCAGGGGTGTCACTCATAGAACGGAGAAACATTACCCAAGTGAAGCGAGAGAATTCATCAACTATGAACAGCGTATATTTCTTTCCAGCGATGGATTGTTTGTTAACAGGGCCAAACAAATCCATATGGAGTAGTTGTAGAGGAGATGACACTGAAGAAACTTGCTTTGGTCTGTTTCCCTTTTTCACACGCTGAACATAAGGACTCTTTGGCGTATGAATGCTGAGGTAGACCAGTGACTAACTCTTTTGACGAAAGAGTGTTCAGTGTCTTGAAATTTAGATGAGAGAGCCTCTTATGCCATAGCCAGTTGACATCAGATGAGGCCTTTGAGAAGAAACAGGAGTTCTCAGTGGTTGTTGAGTCCATGTTTATTACATAAACATTTTCCAAACGATAAGCGCTGAGAGCTATCTTCTCCTTTTTGTCAGAGACAAAGCAGGATTCCTTAGTAAAAATTACTTTGTTATCCATGTCGCAAAGCTGACTGATGCTTAGAAGATTATGCTTCAGCCCTTCAACATATGCGACTCTTCTGAAGGAGGTTGTACCATTTGAAAGTACACCATACCCTCGGGTATGTCCTTTTCCATTTCCACCGAAAGTCACAGAGGGACCTTTCTCTTCCTTGTATTCAGCGAGCAGGCTTTTCAGACCAGTCATGTGTCTAGAGCATCCGCTATCGAGATACGAGATACCCTTCTTAACCTGCAATACAAAGGAAGATTAGTTTTTCTTAGGTACCCACTTAACCATGTATACACGTTTGTTAGTGGAAGTAGTTGGAATGGAAGGTTCAGCAGTCTTTACAGCATTTGAAGATTCAGCTTTGTCTTTCTTCACTTTGGTTAATTTCTTAACCTCAGTGGTAGAATTCACCTTGACCTGATTTGCACCAGGGTTGGTCTTCTTTGCCTTGGGGGCAATCTTCACCTTAGTTATCTTTTCAGCTTTGGTGGCTGTGGGGCACTTACTAGCAATATGATCAGTGTGTCCACAGTGATAACATTTCCTATAGCTAAAAGTAGTTCTAGGACCATTTGAATGCTGAGCTTTTAATTTTGAATTGGAAGTGCCAGCACCAAGTAAACTATTGGCTTTAGAAATAGGACGAACATTCAGTTCTTTAGATTTCTTACCAAGGACATCCACTCTGAGTCTAGGAGTAGATCGCTGAATAGATCCAGAGATCAGCTTCCTTGATCCAGAGGGATGTGTCACTGAAGCTTTAGAAGCATTCAGCTTTGGTACTAAAGTACCTTTCTGAGGATTTTGATAAATAACAATTCCTTTACCTTTGTCTTTAGAGACAGAGGTAGATTTTGAATAAACCATTTTCTCCTTGCCTTTTGAGGAGGTAGGAGTTTCCTCAGGGATTGGTGTAATGGACGAGGAGCACTGAGAAGATGAAGTATCAGCGACTGAGGATACGAACGTTCCAAATTTAAGCATTGAACGCTCAGTGGTTGGTTTTGGAGTTTCATATTTGTAACCCAAACCACGTTTATCACTCAGGGGAATTTGAGACTTTATTATCTCAGTGATCTTTGTTGAAGAATTACACCATCCTTCAACAGTGGCTTTTTCAGCTTTTAATGCAGCGATAGCTTCTGCTCGTTCGATTTTGACTAGCTGATTTAAATATACTTGATCTTTAAAATCTTCTTCAATTTTAGAAAGCTTTTCTATTTGAAGATGGCAGTTTTTAAGCTTTTCAGCGAAATCAAGGTTTTGGTTTTCAACCACAGTTTTGCCGTTCATGGCTTCGTATAAACTTCTAGTCAAGAGATCGATCTTACGGAGACTATCAGCTTCATCAATATTTGCAATATTGGTAAAGAAAGAAGGTGATACCTGAATAGCAGAGGTTGAAGTGGAGGGAATGTCTGAACTTTCTTCCTCTTCTTCAATCTTGGCCATGAGACATTGATTTGCTTCATCATCTTCAGAATCAGATGATGATGCTTCTTCATCAGAAGCAGCCCAATCATAGTCAGCCATCAGGCCTTTGCCTTTCTTCTTAAAGATTTTCAGCTTCACATATTTTTCTTTCAGCTTTGAGTATTTGTCATCTTTATTCCTTGGAACAAAGGATTTCTTTGTAAAAGCTGAGGGTCTAGAAACTTTCTTAGACCTGCACTCGTTAGCAAAATGTCCTATCTTTTCGCAGTTAAAACAAGTAGCAGTAGCCTTATCAACAAAAACTGATGATTTAGGCTTGTCAGTTATGGAAAGAGGTTTGTTCTTTCTAAACATTTTCTTCTTGGCAAATCTCCTGAACTTTTTAGTTAGGAGAGCCAAGGATTCATCATCATCTGAAGAAACAGAATCTGATGACCTTTCAGAGTTACTCTCTAACTCAGTGATACTGACCGAGGGTCACTGAGTAGAAAGTTCCTCTGAAATTAAAGCAACAGGGGTGCTTTTGGAATCTTTAACAATATTCTTCTTAAGATGGCTTGATTGCTCATGATTCAGCAACGTGCCATATAAGGTTGAAAGGGTCATTGATTTTAGATCCTTTGATTGCTTGAGACACATGGAATAATTGTCCCAGCTTTCAGGTAAACATTCTAGAAACTTTGTCAGCACTTCAAAGTTAGAATATTCCTTACCAACAGTTTTCAGATCTATAATTAAACAATTAAAACGTTGGTGAACTTCAGAGAGAGTTTCATTCTTACCAGAAATGAAGCTTTCGTATTGTCTTACCAGGTTGATCTTTCTTGAGTCCTGGACTTCAGATGTTCCTTCATACTGAACACATATTGTGTCCCACATGGCTTTTGATGTTTTCAGATTCATGACGGAATGGTAGATTTCGTCAGGAAGAGCCATGGATAGTATGGATCTGGCTTTTGTATCTATAGCAACTTTCTTCTTATCTTCGTCAGTCCATTGATGGATTTCTTTAGGTACCAGCCTTTCTGGAATAGCAGGTCTATTCTCAGCGCCTGGAACTGCAGCATCAATTCTTACAGGGATGAATGGACCATTCTCAAGATAGTAAGGCATAGTAGGGTCTACACCTTATAAGAAGAGTGTCATCCTATTTTTCCATAAGTTGAAGTTATCTCTGGAAAATCTAGGGGGTTTTGCAAGAGAACCATTGTCTATATAATTTGTGTTTGTATTGGTGGCCATTTTCAGATAATAGCAAGGAAGAGAAATATCTTAGATTAGATCTTGTTTATGAGATTAAACAAATCTGCTCTGATACCACTTGTTGGTCCCGAAGGCCTATACAAGTTTGTAGAAGGGGGGGTTGAATACAAACACACAGATTTTACTTATCTAAATTGTTTATTGATAAATCATTAACAATTTACAGCTTGTTGCGGAAACAAGATTAAGGATAAACCTAAATCTAAACAAGTTGGAACACTAAGGTTTCTTGCACTAAGAGAGATAAGGAAATTACTAATAATAACCTATCTGAGATAAGAGATTTGAACTTGTCCAGAGTTAGCAAGTTACTTCAAAACAAGTGAGTTCATCTCTTTATATACTGCATGCATTTAATGCAAGTCAGTATATACTTTACACGTGTCATCAGCTGGTTGGTTGCATGTCATTGACTTTTGTTGACAACCTTAGTAGCCGTAAGGATGAACAGTGTAGTATCAGAGTGGTTGTACGATTTCAGATTTTCGGAGGTTCTTTTCTGACATTTCGTACGGAGGCGTGCAAGGGTGGTTAAGACAAAAGTACTTTGTACGGAGGACTTCATGATCAGCTTTCGTTGATTCAGCGATCTATCATTTCATATCAGCGAATGATAGAGTTCAGCGATAACTGAAGTTGTACTTGATACTTCACGTTGAGTGGACAAATCTGAGTCTTCGCTGATCCGCATCAGTTCATTAGGAGACTTATCGCTGGTTCTTGAGCTTGATCTTCGACTTCAGCGTAGAACCTTTGTTGACGTGAAACTTGTCTTCATGGATCATAAGTAAACAACTAACTTATCAACGATCATCATAATGACTGAACAGACTCAGAGCATTAATGGTGAACAGTTTCGCTGAATGTTTAACTTAAAGAGAGAGAGTTCCTATCAGCGGTACTGGAAGATCTTAGTACTTATCAGTGATAGTAAAACTCTGATACATATTGTTTACTTACAATTTTCACTAAGTATAAGAAAGGGTCATTATCAAATCACTGAGGGTTTGGATCAACAAAACAACAGAGCTCGGATGAGAAGCAACAGAGGCTCTGGTGAGATGTTAGAGTTCTGGCAAGTTCTTGACATTATCAAAGGTTTTCATCAGAACAGATTTTCCTTCCTCCTTCAAAAATATTTGACAGCAATGATCAAGCAAAGTCTATTTTGATTTGAAAAATTAAGTTCTAACTTGCTCCCTCTAAAACCATGCAAATTTTTTTTAAGCTCCCCCTAGAAAATTGAGCTTGAAAAAAAACTTTGTACAGACAATACTTTATATACAAACAGAATGTTCAAAGAGATGAAAAAGTATGCGTGACAGAATTCTGCTAAACAACAGAGTTCTGTTGAACTAGCCTACCCAACTATTTGACAGAGCACTGGTAGGAACATCAGAGCCTCTATTGATTTTGAACAGAGTTAGGAGGACAAGTTTAGCATACCTAGTTTGCTGATTAAGAAGTTAAATCTCCTTTCATCAAGGGCTTTTGTAAACAAGTCAGCAAGCTGGAAGTCTGTTGAAACAAAGTACATTTCAATAGTCCCTTTTTCAACATGATCCTTTATGAAGTGATACCTTATGTCGATGTGCTTAGTCTTTGAGTGCTGAACTGGATTTGCAGTTATGGCAATGGCACTCTTGGAGTCACATAGAATTAGAATTTTACCATACTCCAAACCATAATCTTTGAGTTGAGTTTTCATCCAGATCACTTGAGAGCTACAGCTAGCAGCAGCAACATATTCTGCTTCTTCTGTAGAAGTTGAGACACAGATCTGTTTCTTGGATGTCCAACTCACCAACTTATCTCCAAGCAGTTGGCAGCTACCAGAAGTACTCTTTCTGTCATTCTTGCATCCTCCATAGTCTGAATCTGTATATGCTACAAGCTCGAAACCAGAGTTAAGAGGATACCAGAGACCCAAAAATTGAGTCCCTTTCAGATATTTAAAAATATGTTTGACAGTAGTTAAATGAGTTTCTGTTGGATTAGCCTGAAATCTGGCACAGAGACAGGTTGCAAACATTATATCAGGTCTGCTGGCAGTTAAGTACAAAAGTGACCCTATCATGCCTCTGTAGTGCTTGACATCTGTTGGTTCACCCTTAAGATCTAAGTCAAGTTTAACTCCAGTGGCAATAGGAGTTTTCATAGGTTTTGAATCATTGAGCTTATATTTCTTCAACATGTCAGAGATGTACTTGGACTGACTTATAAAAGTCCCTCTGTCAGATTGTTTAACTTGTAAACCAAGGAAGAACGAAAGTTCTCCCATCATGCTCATTTTAAATTCACTTTTCATTAAACTCTCAAACTTGTCACAATACTCTTGCCGTGTAGACCCGAAAATAATATCATCAACATATATTTGTACCAGAAGTATATCATTCTTATACCTCCTAAAGAATAGAGTTTTATCGACGGTACCTTTCTCGAAGTGATTGATCAACAAAAATTTGGACAAAGTTTCATACCAGGCTCTGGGAGCTTGCTTAAGGCCGTAGAGAGCTTTGTCTAACTTATAGACATGGTCTGGAAACTCAGAACATTCAAAACCAGGTGGTTGCTGGACATAAACTTCCTCTTGTAGTGTGCCATTCAGAAAGGCAGACTTGACGTCCATTTGGTAGACCTTGAAACCCTTATGAGCAGCATAGGCTAAAAAGATTCTGATGGCTTCTAGCCTAGCTACAGGAGCAAAGGTTTCGTCATAATCAATGCCTTTTTCCTGTCTGTATCCCTTTGCAACCAGACGGGCTTTGTTTCTGATGATTATCCCATCTTCATCCTTTTTGTTTCTAAACACCCACTTGGTACCAATGGCCGCTTTGCCTTTTGGGAGTGGAACCAAGGACCAGACTTTATTTCTTTCGAATTCCAGAAGCTCTTCTTGCATAGCTTCGATCCAATTTGGGTCCTCTAGGGCTTCAGAAACCTTTTTCGGCTCAATCATGCTTAAAAAGTTTACAAAGAAAGCTTCATTGATTGTGGCCGATCTAGTCTTTACACCATCTTCAGCAGCACCAATAATCAGATGATGAGGGTGATCCTTTGTCCATCGCGTCATGGGAGCATGGACAATAGGTGGGGTTTGTGCTTCTGATGGGAAAAGACGAACTTCAGCGTCAGAGCTCTGTAGGTTGGAACCAGGGCTCTGTGGCACACAGCTCTGAAGAGTGGCCTCATTGCTCTGAGAGTTATTAACAGGGCTTTATGAAGATGGACTTTCAAATAAGTAGTTTCTGCCAATATTAGTCAGCAGAGGTGATGATGTCTCTTGTTCAGGTTCTCTCTCGCTCTGATGTGGTTCCTCATTTCTCTGAATCACCCCTGTAGACAGAGAAGTAGATGGTGAAATATTTAAGGGGCCAGTAAGAGTTGTACCTGTCAGATTTTGTTCTGTTGAGTTCTGAGCTTGATCTCCTCTGTTGACGTTATCAGAGGAATCATCATCATTGAAAAATTCGTTGAACATAAGATTTATATCTTCTTCCCTTGTCTTTGAAGAACTTGTCTTCTTCTGCTCTGTATGTATCCCCTCTGTTGATTTTCGATCAGAGAATCTTGATGTACTTTCATCAAAGGACACATTTACACTTTATTGAATGACCCGACATCTGGAGTTGTAGACTCTGTAGGCTTTAGAGGTTAAGGAATAACCAATAAAGATTCCTTCGTCTGCTTTCTTATCAAACTTTCCCAGTTGATCTCTGTCATTCAATATGTAACATTTGCAGCCAAAAACATGAAAGAATTTCACATTTGGTCTTCTGTTGTTGATGAGTTCATAAGGAGACTTCTTAAATCTTTTCACTATTACAGCTCTGTTTTGGGTAAAACATGCTGTTGAGACTGCTTCTGCCCAGAAGTTCATTGGAAGGACAGAGCCAGCTAACATGGTTCTGGCGGCTTCTACCAGAGTTCTGTTCTTTCTCTCCACAACTCCATTTTGTTGTGGAGTTCTTGCTGCTGAGAAGTTTTGGGAAATACCTTCCTCTGTTAGGTAGGCATCAATTTTGGCATTCTTGAATTCTGTCCCATTATCACTTCTCAACTTCTGTACCTTCAGATCTAACAGAACCTGTATCCTTTTCAACAAACTTATCAGAATCTCTGGGACATCAGATTTTACTCTGATGAACTCAATCCAGGTATATCGAGAAAATTCATCAATTAAAACAAGAATATAATTCTTGCCCGACAGACTTTGCACAGAGATTGGACCACAGAGATCTACATGAAGCATATGCAAAGGTCCGGGACAACTATGATCACTCTTTGTTCTGTGTGAAGATCTTTTCATCTTACCCAGCTCACAAGAAGAACAGAGATGGTCTTTGTCAAACTTCAGAGAAGGAAGTCCTTTTACTAACTTTAGTTTCACGAGCTTATCAAGATTTTGAAAGTTCAAATGGGCAAATCTTTTATGCCAGAGCCAGGCATCTTCATTTTTCAAAGACACTAAACAGAGTTTCTCTGTTGTAGAGTTTTGGTTTGGTTTAAAATTCATCTTATAAAGATTGCCTTTTCTGTCGGCTCTTAAAAGTTCTTGACCAGACTCTGAAAGTAACAATGAACAATTCTTCTTCCTGAAATTGACGTCGAACCCGTGATCACAGAGTTGACTTATACTGAGAAGATTATGGTTTAATCCTTCAACATAAGCAACCTCAGAAACTGAAACATCACCATTTACTAAAGTACCATAACCCTTAATTTGTCCGCCATTGTCTCCTCCGAAGGTTACTGCATTTCCCATCTTGTTCTTAAAAGAAGTTAACAGCTCCTTATTCCCCGTCATGTGCCTGGAGCATCCAGAATCAAAATATCAGATCTGCACATGAGGTTTCTGCAAGACAGATTAATTCCTTTTAGGTACCCACTGCATAATGGGTCCTTTCTTGTTAGGCTTTGGTGGATTAACAGACTTTCCTTGGGATTTTTCATACTGAGATGGTGTGCCAGAGTTCCTCTGTGTATTCTGAACAGTCTTAAGATTTTTCTTTTGAACCGACTTATTCAGAACACAGTGGGGACCATTCAGATGGTTTTGCAATTTAAGTAACAGCTGAATGCAATTGCAGTTTATGGAGCATGACTGATGCACATTGTTTTTATTAGAAAGCTGTTTGAATGGTGCTTGATTTTGAAAGGTTTTAGGACCAGATGTCTTTGCATACAATCTGTCCTGATTTTGTTTCTATGAAACAGACTCTGTTGACATGAAGTTCTTTGGATTTGACTCTTTTGACCAGACAGAATTTCCTCTTTGATTTACACCAGAATTTGGAATAGATCTGTTGTTTGCTATCCATTTTCCCTTCTGTTCTGGTGTGAACTTTACTGGTTTGAATACAAGAGGAACATTTGGGTTTACAGAAACACTTTTGTTTTTCTCTCTCTTCTCCACTTCTACTGCATTAGAAGCAAGAATCTTGAAACCTTTGTTGTTAAACTCAGTTACCGGTATAAATCTTGATTATTTCTTAAAGAAAGAAACATCCTCTTTTAGATTAATGGATCCCAACGGTATCTGCTTTAACTTGTGTAAGATTTTCTTTTGACCACAAAAGATTTGTTCATCTACTTCGGAGTCAGAGTCACAGTCAGAGGCTAGAAAGTCTCTGGTGGCTCTGTTGGAGGTATTAGGCTTGATAGGTATAACAAATATGTTTGGCTTAACAGTTCTGAACCTTCTCAACTTGGGTTTTAAGGAATCTAAAACAGCATTTTCTTCGATAACTTTCAACAAATCCTCTTCGAAAGATGTTCTTATAGATTCAGAGGTAGGAGAGAAGGCTGGGGCTTCTGGATTTAGCTTGCTCTGTGGTATTTCAACATAGGGCTCTGTCACAGAAGTAATAGACTTCTATCCTAAGAATGAGTTGAAGTTAAAAATCTCTTTTGTATCCAAGTTCTTGACAGAGTTAGGAACTATGATTTTAGCTCTTCCTTGATCAAGAATAAACTCTGAGGATGATTTTAAAACCTTCTTATGATCAGAGGAGTCATAGCTGACGTTCCTAAAGTTAAGATGCCTTGGTTTTGAGAAAGCATCTGAGATTTTGGTTCTTTTAAAAACAGCATTACCAGATATCACGTCCTCTTGGATTTTCCCAACACAAAAGGCAGAGGACAGAGATGTCTTCTTTCTTTCGTCATAGGGAGCAAGGTCAGAGAAACCAAGACCTTGCGTATCCATCTGTGAATTTATCTTGATGTGCACATCTTGTGCATCCTGGTACTTTTTTATCTGAATTTCTTTTCTCTGTAGGGATTGATGCAGAACTTCCCTCTCTCTTTGAAAATAATCAGTTAAAGCAACAGAGTTAAGTCTCTCTGTTTCAGACTTTTTCATTTCTTCAGACTTCTTTTTCAAAGCATTTTCATATTCTTTAATCTTATCTGAAAACATACTCTCTTTCCTTTTTTGCAAGATTTCTAGCTCAGATTTTTCTTTGAAGATTTCTTCCTTTTCTTGTTCTAAGAGAGTTTTCTCTCTCTTGTAAAAGGACAGATCCTTCTGAGCTAGCTTTCTCAGCTCCTTTTCTTCAGAAAGTTTTTGTTTCAGAAGTTGAAATTCCTCATTCAGCATAGAAACATGCATTTCTAACTCTGAGTCAGACTTGGATTCAGAGGAACATACCTTGGCACTGGGTCTGGTGGTCTCCAGCGCTCTGTCGTCAGACTCTGTCGTGGTAAGAGCAAATGCATGAGCTAGATCTTCTTCTTCTGTTGTTCCCTTCATTATCTCTGGTTCTCCGGTCATCCAGTCAACAGTATCTTCAAGACTTTCATCATTCACAGCAACTCCACAGAAGTTGGCTTGTTCTGGTTCATCATCAGAAGATGAATCAGAAACCCAGTTCTCCATTTCAGCAACATAACTTCTCTCTCTGTAGTTGTACTTATATTTGTTCTTGTAATAGTCCTGGTCTTTTACCAGTTTGCCTCTACAATTCACTAAAAAGTGGCCAGGTTTGCCACATCTGAAGCAGCGTCCATCGTTCTGATTGATGGGTTGGGCAACATCGTCCTTCTATTGTGCTGGTGGATTTTCTCTTCTATTTTGTGGTTGTCTCTGCTCTGTAGTAACTCTGTTGTTACTCTGTTCTGGTGCAGCATATCCTCTTCTGTCTTCCTTTCCATCTGTCTCAAATCTACCTCTTCTGCCAAACTTATTGCCAAATCTCTTGTTAAATTGTTGAGTTATTAGAGCAAGAGATTGAGCAAAAGCTTGAATCTCATCATCCTCTGATGAGCTTTCCTCTGTTTCACTTTCTGCAACCAAACTTTTCTTTCCTTTCTTTTTAACGGACTTTTCTTTCTTTTTCTCTCTGTTTGAACTTTCTCTGTTAGACCTTTCTATTGTGGTTTTCTTAGAATCTGAAACTAGGGCTATTGGACCTGCAATGGTGGATTTGCCTTTATGTTTGACAACATCCTTCTCTTGTGCGGCCAAAGTGCCATACACAACTGTTAGAGACCATGCATCTAAGTCCTGGTTAGCTTGTAAAGACATGGACAGATTTAACCATTCATCGTTCAAACTTTTCAAAAACAGAACATTGTTATCTTCCTTCGACCTAACAACCCCACATTTTTTGCATTTGTTGATCAACACATTAAATCTGTTGTAGGTTTGTTGTAAGGTTTCCTCAGGAAGTGCTTTGAAATCGTTGTATTCATTTATACATTGGATCCTTCTGTTCTTTTGGGTCTTGATACCACCCTCAAGTTGGTTAAGATGTTGATCCCATATTTCCTTAGCAGTAACACATGAATCTAGTTCTTGAAATATTTCGTTTGGAATGTCCATTATCAGTAGTCTAACTGCTTTAAGATCATTTTCCATTTTTAGATTTTCCTCAGCAGTAAAACCTGTGGTTTTAATCTCATAATGAGCTGGAATCTCAGCAGTAGTTCCTGTTGCGGGTACACGAGGAACAAAAACCATGGGTTGGAATGGTCCATCCGTGACAGATCGCATTAAGTCTTTATCCATACCATCGAAAAAGTTAACCATCCTGATCTTCCACTGAGCATATTCATCTCTCAGAAGAGTAGGAGGTTTTGTTAAAGAACCAGCAGTATAGATAGCATTTATACCGTTGTTCGCCATTTTGAGAAAAAACAGAGTACAGTTGTTGCAAAAAGAGTTTCAACAAGAAGATGAGTTTAAACAGTAACCAATGGAACAGTAACTTTTGAGAGAAACGTTTACACTACACTAGAAAGCTTTAAACACAGTTATATGAGCTATGAAAGCTTGTTTAGACTAGGAAGCAGTAAAAACAAAGTATATAATGAAGCTTTTAAAGGCACACAGACACAATCAACAACAGTGAGTCAACCTTGGTAGATTGGATCGTTTGGTTTAAGAAAACCAAAGATGCTCTGATACCAATTGTAGGTTCCCAGATTCACGTTGTATCACGTTAATGGTAAAGAAATAGACAGCGGAAGCATATTAAATAAAGCCATTAAAGTGAGTGATTGTGTAAACGATAAATGAACTGTGAGAATCAAATATAGAACAGTGAAATGATAACAAGATCAGATATAAAAGTTGCTCGTATATTGATAATGAATCACACCAAGAACATGTTCAAGTGTGTTCGGAAATCTCACAGGACAACAATATCGTACGAAAGTAGTGCTTGGGATTGTAGCAGTATGTGCTTAAACAATTGTGGAAATCTATTCTTCCTAAAACTTACTATTGTTTGTTCCACTACCTCACTATATATAGCCCTGAAAAAGCATAGACAGTGTACTATTGTATCCTGGAATGACACGTGGAAAGTGTGTCTCCAATCTTTAGGGCATACGTGGAAAGTATGGACACGTGTCTAACACTTCGGATTTCCTACGAGACTTAGGCTGACAGAGGTCTTCACTTTACCAGAGCTCTGTTGAAAGAGCTCTGTTGGTCTTCTGTTAAGTACTTGTTCTTCTGTTGGAAGTCTTCGACAGAGCTCTGTTGAGCTCTGTTGAGCTCTGTTGGATCTGACAGAGCTCTGTTGAGCTCTGTTGGTCTTCTTGATGAACTTTTTCCAAGTCTTCTGTCTGATCTCTGTTGGTCTTCTGACTTGAACTATTTTCAATACTTTTACATAACAGATACTTGGGGCTAACAGACTTCGACACTTTCATCGAACAACAAGAGTTCGCCCATACTCTGAACACAGCCGACTGGACCGCAAAACCCCTCTCCAATCAATCAGCAGAAGAACCAGATTTCAGAATCTCTTCTGACTTGGAGGAGGATGATCAAACCCCACAGATCTTTCAAGGAAAGACCCCAGAAGTTCTACAGAATCCCTTCCTCCAACCTGAATATAATGTAAAGCGCAAAAGCCCAGAGGAAGGGGACACCACAGAGCATTTGGGGGATTTTAACGAGTTAGAGGACAGAGGTGACACTGTTAGGTTAGGGTGTTCTACAGAAGAAGAGGCACAACAACTTCCCCAACCAACTCCCAGTGCAACCCACACTTCTATTACCGCCAGTCTAGTGGCAGAAGGTAATATTGAAAAAGAGACGCACAGCTCGAACCTACCCAAAACTGACCGGGCAGAGGAAGTTACTTCCACCTCTGTGCCAAACAAATCCGGGGAAACCTTTCCAGGGGAGTCCTCTCAAAAGGACTCACCCTTAGTTCGTGGTCAATCGCCCCAGACCACAATAGACATCCTAACAGAGGAATTTGTTTCCTCTGCCACGCACACACAAATAGGACCAAAAAGCCTTTCAGAGGAGCTTAGAGTGCACATAGACGAAGGGACTCTAGACAAGTCTCCTAGTCAACAGAAGGATACTCTTGTACCCACCTCTGGAGTGGATCAAGACAATGTTCTTCTCAGAACTTCTGTAGAGTCTGAGGCCTTAAAAACCTCTGCTCGAGGATCAGAAGGAAATCCTTCCGCCTCCAACATACAAACAAGGGCGACAGAAGGTGTCCAAGGAATAAGGACACACTCTGGGGACGAATGTGTTCACCCAGAGGTTACCCAAAGTCCACATGTCTCAAGGGATGAATTCCAAACCCTTGTCACCTCTGTGGACAATATATTAAAAGAGTGGAAAAGCTCTTTTGATATTTTGCAGAAACTACATCTAAGGCGCTCACACAACTGAACACCAAAATGGACAACCTGTCTACAGAGGTGCAAACTACCTTAGCCCAGATGAAGTCCACTGCCACTACCTATGCCGCAACTGTTACTGATTTCGATCGAGCAACCTCCTCTGCCTTCCAAAGCTCTGTTGAAAAGCTTATTGAAAAGATGAAAGCACAATCCTCAACCCCTCAGGGCCTTACTTCTGCAGACTTAAAGAAGGCCCTCGAGCAAGTTCAAGAGCAAACGACCGAAGACACTCTGGCCATGAAGCCCACTGACTACATGACCAGAGCTCAACTTACAGAACTAGGGCAAGCAGTTCTCGACCAAATCACCGAATTCATCAAGGCCTTCACCACTACCAACGCTAACTACGTAAAAGAATTTCAGAAGTGCGTAGGCAAAATGTGCTTCAACATACAAGCAGAGGTCCAAACACTGCTTGGCCTCTGTTATGACCTTTGCGTAAAGATGGTAGCAGCCGGTGCAGCACCACCTAAAAAGGCAGAAACATCGTGCAGAGCAGAGGGCACGAAAGATAAGAGTCAGGATGACTCTGATGATGACTCTGACGATTCATCAGATCATCCTGAGGGGGAGAAATCAGGGGAGAAAGAAACTGACAGAGGTCGATCTGCACCAACTCCAATACCAGCAGAACCCATCTCCCAAGTTCACCCAACTCAAACCCAAGAAACTCCACAACAACAATCCACAAAGGCAAAACCCACCTCTGTGGAAACTACTGTCTTTGGAGAAGATCAACCAACACATAAACAGATACAAATCCTATCTTCCTCCGAAGAAGACCTACCTTCCCCAACACCAAAAACACCAACAAAACCAAAATCTCCATCCTCAACACCCAAAGAAAGAATAAAGTCGATTGCTCAAAAAGGAAAACATTTGAGCACGACTACAGAAGCCTCACCAACCTCTCCAACAACAAAGTCCTCAGAACCTCAAGTGTCAAAAACAACAGAGGCAACCCCCACAAAACCAACAGAAGCAAAAACAACCAAGCCCTCAGAACCTCAAAAGACAAAACCTACAGAGGCAACCCCAACAGAAAGAGCAGAAGAGCCGAAGGCAAAAGACAAGGGCAAAACAATAATAATAGAGGAACCCAAACAAAAGAAGCCAAAGCATCAACCTACAGAGAAACTGATGAAAAGCTCTTTCGATGCCTACATAACTCCAAAGCCTGAAAAAGAAGACTGGGCCATTGGTGTAAAACCTCTGTCATACATACCAATTCTGGATCCAATGGCTCAACTCACAGGGGATCGAGTGGCAGAGATCAAGAAGAAAATGGATGCTATGCGCAGACCAATGCCTACACCTGGCGCACCTCCACGAAAGATGGAAGAAGTTGCACACAGATATCTGTACAACACATCTGCCATAGATCCTCTGCATCCAACCATTCAAGATCCTACGTTTCGCGCAGAAATGCAGAACACCTTCTACAGAACAACTCCCAAGCCTGCTTATCAAGTCAACTCCATCTCGAACATCGACAAAGTAATATACTGTAAGTTCTCTCACACCAGAAACACAAGGATCGACTATAACATATACAAGGTCAAAAGGGCAGACAGAACCGAACACCAATTCTTGGATGCTGATCTAAGAAACCTAAGTCCCTATGACCTACCTGATCTTCTGGACTGGACGAAAAAGAATTTCACAACTGATGCACATCGAAGGGCATACAGAGTGATCAAAAGATCCATGCGCGAGAAACTTCTGCACTACAGCATATCTGACTTTCAACTGGCCAGAGATCTTGGAGTAAGGAAATTGAATCTTCGACCACCAGAAGATGGCTGCCCAACCTCTGCAATACCAAACTCAATCATCACATCCCCAAGAGTTGGGTTAGTCTTTCAAGATCCTGATGGGGAGTTAAGGTTGTTCATTCAAACGGACTCTCAGAAGTATGCAACAAATACTTTGAAAGAGTTCAGAGCAATTCTAGTGGAGCACAGAGGAACAGAGCAAATGGATCAGGCTCTCGCTGATATACTGATAGGGGAAATCGACTCTGTAATCAACATCAGAGACCTCTGCATCAAGTACTACCTTGAGCTCAAAGACGTAGGATTCGACAACAGAAGTTTCAACGACTTCAAAAATGCCAACGTCTGAATCTGCTACGAACCTCTGCAAGTCTTTCCTTTCATAATGTAATACAATGTAAGTGCCTCTGGCATATTTCTGTAATGAAAGGACTTTAGTTTACTTTGTAAAATACTTAGCCTAGAAAATCTTGCACGATTCAAATTTTTATTTTTCAATACTTAGGGGGAGATTGTTAGCTCCAATCTTTCTGATTATAGAAGTATTGAAAAATAGGCTAAGTATAGGAATCTCTGATAGAGGTTCTGCCAAGACACCAACAGAAGATAGAAACAGTCTTCGACATAAGCCCTGCAGAGTCCCCAAGAAGACCGAAGAACCCAAGAATACCGAAGGCAAGAATTAGCAGAAGACTGCTCAAAGAGGACCGAGCCGCAGAACCTCTGTCATCCTTGACAGAGCCTCTGCGGTTTATACTGAAGACTTAGAAGATTAACAAATATCTTTCTACTATTTCAAGATCCGTTCATCCACTTGTTCTAGGCGTGCCCTGACATCAACTACACGTGTCAAACTCTGATAGGGCTCGGTCAGAATTGGAACATGCGCATTAAATGAACATCGTACCTGCTACTGTTCATATGATCTTGTCTACTGTAGATCAGTCCTTATTGTCTAAAGTATGTCCCTTTTGTAGTAGTATAAATAGAAGACTCATGTTGAGTTCTTCTATTAACAAGAAAAAGAATAAGACACATTAAGCTACGCACAAACACACACACCAGTTAAGAACAGTTTCTTGCAAACCTTTCGGTGTTCTTGGTGTTCTTATTATATCAAATACAGTGAATCATTGAGCTATTTATCTGTCTTATTTTCACTTCTTGTATTTGATATTGTGTGTTCTTCTACCTTACATTATCTTTCAGTTCTTAAATACGCTTCCGCACCATATCTAAATCTGAACTAACTGAAAGTTAAGATCATTGTTTAAGCAAAACAGGAACCAATAGGTGGTCTTCTGTCTTGTAATATTTTCAATACTTTTACATCTTGTAAACTTGGGACCAACATTATCTGTATGGTAAGAACTATTATGAATCAGTTTAATTATATGCTTTGCCACAATTTGATTTTCAAAGCTTATAAGGTTTTAAATTGAAAACTGGATGTTCTCACTATGCGTAAGCCTAATCTTTTCAATTCAAATTTTCTTACCAGGTACTAGCTCGGGGAAGAGCAAGCAGTGATGAGTGTGGAGAAGATCAGAGTGTATTTTGGGAGTTTTGGAGAAGTTAGTAGAACAGAAATTTTTGGAGATAGTATAGACAACCCGCATAATCTAATGTCGTTGGTTATAATTTAGATTATTTGGTTGTTTATGATATGTCAGTTGTAATTAAACCTTGTCACTAATTCTCCGTTTATGAATGACACATTTGGAGGAATGTTGTAAGTTATGATGATAAATTTAAGGTTTAAATTTATTTTGGTTTTTAGGGTGTTTCACATGATGAATCCAAAAAAATTCAAAAAATGATTTTGTGGATTAAATCTTGAAATCTTTGATCAAATCATGTCTAAAACTTGTTTTTAGACACAAATCCACTCAAATCTTGATCAAAACATCAACAAATCTCAAAATCAGATTTTAAAATTTTCACAGATCACATTTTTCTCAAGAACACAAAATTTTCAAAGTCTTCAAATTCCACAAATCTTGATTCATTTTTGAAATGCAAAACTTGATTAATATGATGGAGAAACACTTTGCAATCAAAATCAAATCAAAAAACAAACTAGAAATGCATAACCCATTTGTGATCTTCAAGAACCCCAAAAATGGTAATTTTCTTCAAATGTCTTCAAATCTTCATGATTTATGGACGAATTTGTGATGAATTGTGCACACTTTAATCTCCCAAGGCTCTGATATCTTCATTTTGTTTAGTTCCGATATCAAGTTCGGCATTTCTTCACTTTCAGAATATTCAGAGTAAGTATCATTATCAACAGGATTATCAGAAGAGTTTGAAAGAGATTGAACCTCAGATTCCTGATCCTCTTCATCAATGTTGGCCATTAAGCTATACTTTGCCTCAGTAAAGTGAGCTTCCTCTTCATCCGACGAGTCTTCCAACCAAATTTCTTCTTCGGCTAACATCACTTTTCCACTTTCTTTAGCCTTCACAAGTTGTGCCTTTCTTTGGTAGTACTCGTAGTTTTTGACCTTTTGTGCTTGCAATCACGAGCAAAGTGACCAGGTTTTCCGCAGTTAAAGAAATTCTTGTCATCTCTTTCTTTCTTTTCTTCTTTCTCTTTTCTCTCTTCTTTTTCATCCTCTTTCTCCTCTTTCTCTTCTCTTCTTTTCTCAAATTTCTTGTACTTGTCAGCCTTGTAGAACTCAGGTTTGCTCTTTGAATAGAACTTTTTCCTTCCAAACCTTTTGTGGAACTTGTTAGTAAGCAAGGCCAACTTATCTGCAAACTCAGACATCTCATCTCCAGAACTCACATCTTCATCTTCATCAGAACTCTTTACATGTTTACCGAAATCAGAGATCAATGCTTTAGGTTTAACTCCTCCAATCTTTTTATGTTCACTTAACAAAGCCAAGGATTCTTCCATCTTTTTATTATTGTCCTTCAACTCTTTCAATTTATCCTCATGCTGACTGAGAATACTATAGATGTCACTCAACTTTTCCTCATCCATGTCTCTTGACATCTAGAGTTGAACTGAAAAAGAATCCCATTCCGGAAGGAGGTTCTTTACAAACTTGTAGTTTATCTCTGATTCTGACTTTTCAACACCATTCCTCCTTAGATCATTCAAAATAATGTTGAATCTATTGTAAGATTCTTTCAAAGATTCACTGTCTCTTGCTTTGAACCCTTCGTACGCATTGATACTTTGATTTCTCTTGGTTCTCAGAGATTTATGTGATCCTTCTAGCTGTCTTTCTAGCTCATCCCAGATTTCCTTAGCTGAATCTCGACTGTCTACACGGTTGTAGATATCGTTTGGGATTGCCATTGTTAAGAAAGTTAAGGCATGTTCATCAATTGCTATTAACTCCTTGTCCTGTTCATTGAAGTATTGATAAGTTTTGTAGATCTTTCTTGATGGAATGAAAGGAGTTGTAGCCGTAGCTGGAATTGGATCAAGATCAATTGATGGTCTATGAGGTCCATTGATGATTGACTTCATTAAGTCCCGGTTCTGATTATTTAGAAACTGAGTCATCCTCTTCTTCCATTGAGGATACTCATCCATTTGGAGCACTTGAGGTTTTGACTTAGATCCCATACTTAGCAGATCTCTAGACATGATTACAGTCACTAGATTGTAGATCTTTCAGAGATTCAGATAGAAAAGTGTATGAAATACACTTGGAAAACCTTTTTAGAAAACGTTTTCTTATCCAACTTGAACAAATTCATTGTCTTGACAAACTTTTTGCAACACACTGTGTTCTGTGAACTTTTCGCAACAACCTGATAAGAACTCTCTACTTCTCGCAACACACCTGATGCGAATTCCTCACTTCTCGCAACAGGCTGATAAGAACTCCCAACATCTCGTATCAAACACAATACGAACAGCTTACTTTTCGTATCAAGTACAATGTGAAAACATTATAGTTCGCAACCAACCAATAAGAACTATTCACTTTTCGTATCAATCAAATGCAAACTTCTCACTGTTCTCGCAACAATACAATGCGAATTGTGACTTTTCGCAACAAAGACCAATACGAATAGTAAACTTTTCTTAACAACCCACTGCGAAAACTCCTTGAATCTTGCGAACAATAGACGAATGATGCGAATTCTATATGAAGGTTGCGAGTTCTTCAGATCTTATGAACAGTTAACTGAAAATCACAATTTTGTCCATAAATCTTTCAATTCTTGATCAATTTCGATGAAACTTGCACAGATCGATTCGAAAAATGATTGCGTACACTTTTGTAGTTATCACCAAAGTCTAACTTCCAAAAATTCAAGATTCGATCAAAACACAGTGATATTAACTTTTTCGAACAAAAACTTCAAAATTCGCGAGATCTGGACAGAATTAGATCAAATCTCCTGAAGCAATTGTGTTCAGGAAGATGAAACACAGGCAAATAAATCAAATTCACTTCAAAATGATCCAAAATTGAAAATTTTCGAATCTGATGAATAGTGTATGCAAACTCTTCAAGAAAATCAAGAAATCTTCAAAAATCTTCAAGAATCTGTCTGGAAAATCTCTGTCTGTGCTCTGATACCAATTGTAAACACCAGATCTATTAGGTAAATGTCATCATCTTCATTGATCTTGAGATTTCTAGATTATTACATTAGAATTGAACTTTATCTCTCTAGAATGCTCTCACTTTCTCTCTCTAAGATATTACAATTAAGATCTCTTATCATCACTTGCTTAACAACAAAGGTAAACTAAACCTATTTATACCTCTACATTACAAGGCATGAAATCTAAGCTAGTTTGACTTTACTTAAACTGCTTTGACTTTGACTGCTTTGACTTTACAATATTTGACAATTACATTGACTTTCTTAATAAATCTTGAATACAATATAATGCTCTAACAAGTTTAAGTTGGTTTTAAGCGAGCAATTAATTATAAAGTTATCGAGATAATTAAAAAGTGGGTACGGGTGTAAGTTTTCCCCGAGAGTACATATTTAGTAACTTAAACGGTCAATAAAACCGGTCACAATGTTGTCCCACACGATTTCCTTCTCTTGAAACTCCGTCGTAAAGGTTGCGATATCGATTTTATTATAAAGTTTCCACACAAGCTAACTTTCGGTTTACCAATCTCACCAAGTAAATCTCGAAGATCTTAGCCCCGCCGGATATAGAGAGATGCACATATCTCTATGTCACACCTACTCGGCCGACATCTGGACCTTAGTTTGATTATACAACAACCCATCTCTCTACGTGATTATTGAAGGTTTTCTCAAACCTTCTTGCATCATTCAAGCCGTATTTCGGATCCACCCCCTCTCAAGGTCTAAGATCTAATATTAAAACGCACACGTGATCAGCTTGTCCGCGTTGAGTTATGCTTCGACTCGAATGACTAAATCGAAAAATTAACTAAATGTGGTAACACCTGAGTGTCACATTTTCACCCTATCAGGTTTGGCTTAAACCCGCACCCAAAGGGGGTTTACCTACTACTCATAAGTAGAAACATAATGACATAGAAGAAATATCGAAACATAAATTGCATTAAACTGAAAATGGGTCATTGTGGTCACAAGTCTCACCACAGTGGCGACGGAAATTAAAAGTGCAGAAATTTAAAAGATGCTAAACTAATATTACAAGGAGAAACTAAACTCAGCTGAAGATTGTGTTGATCCAAACCCTCAGTGATTTAATAATGACTCTGAGAAACACTTAGTGAAAATTGTAAGTAGACAATATGTATTAATGTTTTGTCATCAAAGAAAATAAACTAAGTTTGTTTAGTATCGCTGATGGAAAACATACGCTTTAAATTTATACTTCAGCGAACACTGTACATCAGTGAGCCCTGAGCCTGTTCAGTCTCACTGATTACCGCTGATAATTTATGTTGTTTACTTATGATCCCTGAAGACAAGATTCACGTCAACTAAGTTCTACGCTGAAGTCGAAGATCAAGCCAAAGAACCCGCGACTAAGTCTACTAGTGACCTGATGCGGATATCAGCGAAGCCAAGACTTGTCTATCTCACGTAGTGTTTCAAGTAGAAGACTTCAGCGAACGCTGAACTTTATCATTCGCTAATAAATAGTCATTCAGTGAACGCTGATCATGAAGCCTCCTCTACAAGAAACTCTGTCTTATCCCCTTGCACACCTTTTGTACGATTTGTCATAAAAGACATCCTTTGTCTGAAATCGTACAACCAACTCTGCCACTACACTATTCATCATGCGGCCAAAAGGATGTCCCTGCAAAAGTCAAATTCATGCATCCACTCAGAGGTTGCCACGTGTAAAGATATACTGACTTGCATTAAATGCATGCAGTATATAAAGGAAACCCTACTTCATTTTGAAGTGCTCAGCCATTCCTCTCTCGCTGAACTACTGTGTGAAAGAAAAATTATCCTAAATTTTTCTTAATCTCTAAATTCTAGTGCAAGAAATATATGTGTTCTCATAGTTTGTTTAGATTAGGTTTATTCCTTAATCTTGTTCCGCAACAAAATGTAAATTGTTTGATACATATCAATAAATAATTTAGAAAGTTAAAAATCTTGTGTTTGTATTCAACCCCCCCCCTTTCTACAAACTTGTATAACCCCTTTGGGACCAACAAGTGGTATCAGAGAAGTTTGTTTAATCTAATAAACAAGATCTTGCTTATACTCTCTTCCTTGCTATTTCTTCAATATGGCAAATCCTACAAACACTAACTACATAGATAATGGCTCTCTTGCCAAACCACCTCGATTCTCCAAAGATAACTTCAATCTCTGGAAAAACTGAATGATGCACTTCTTGGAAGGTGTAGATCCCACTATACCTTACTATATTGAAAATGGACCTTATGTTCCTTTCATTATAGACCCTGTTATTCCATCCATTGCTACCAGAGCTGCCATCCCTGAAAGGGAAATCGTTAAAGTTGTTAACCAGTGGACTGATGAAGACAAGAAGAAAGTGTCCATTGACACTAAGGCCAGATCAATCATCTCTATGGCTCTTCCTGATGAAGTATATCACTCCATCATGAACCTGAAGACCTCAAAAGATATGTGGAACACCATATGTGTTCAATATGAAGGTACTACTGAAGTCCAGGAAACAAGAAAGATCAACCCGGTAAGGCAGTACGAAAGTTTCATTTGTGGTAAGAATGAAACCCTCTCTGAAATTCATCAACGGTTTAACTGCTTCATCATTGACTTAAAAACTGTTGGAAAGGAATATTCTAACTTTAAGATCCTGACAAAGTTTCTGGAAAGTCTTCCTGAAAGTTGGGACAATTATTCCATGTGTCTTAAGCTCTCTAAGGATCTTAAATTCATGACCCTCTCTACCTTATTTGGCACTATGCTCAATCATGAGTAGTCGTGTCTACTTAAGAAGAATCTTGTAAAAGGTTCCAAAAGCACACCTGTTGCTTTACTCTCAGAGTTGATGCCCACTCAGCGATCTACTGTCACAATCACTGAGTTGGAATCCAACTCTGATGAATCATCAGAAGCTGATCCTTCAGAACTTGATGAATCTCTAGCACTTCTGACTAATACATTCCGGAGATTCGCTAGAAAGAGTAACTTCAGAAGAAATAAACCTCTTTCCCTCACTGACAAGCCCAAATCTTCAACTCCTGTAGATAAGGCCACTGCAACCTACTTTAACTGTGAAAAGGTAGGACACTTTGCTAGTGAATGCAGGTCAAAGAAAATCTACAAACCTTCATCTTCCTCCTACAAGAAATCCTCTAACCCCAGGGCTAGAGATGATAAATACCAGAAGCTGAAAGACAAATACCAAAAGCTGAAAGGCTTCAAAAAGAAAGGAAAAGGCATGATCGCTGAAGATCATGACTGGGCTGCTTCTGATGAAGAATCATCTGACTCTGATGATGATGAGGCCAATCTCCTGCTCATGGCTCAAATAAAAGAAGAGGAAGAAAAAAGCTGAAATTCCCTCTACTTCTACATCTACCTCTCAGGTATCAAACTCTCTTTCTGACACTTCTACTTCAGCTACTAATGAAGTTGGTAGACTTCGAACCATCGACCTCTTAACTGTTGACTTATATAATGCCATGAATGGCAAAACCAAAGCTGAACAACAAAATCTTGATCTCGTTGAACAACTTAAGAATTGTCATTTAGAAATTCAAAAGCTGAAAGTTTTAAAGATCAGATTATAGTAAATCAAATCATCAGTATTGAGCGAGAAGAAGCTATCGCTGCATTAAAAGCTGAAAAGGCTACTGTTGAAGGATGGTGTAAATCCTCAACAACGATCACTGAGATATTAGGTGCTCAGATTCCCTTTAGTGACAAACGTGGTCTTGGTTACAAAGCTGGTGTTGAAGAACCAACCACTGATCGTTCCATGCTTAAGTTTGGAATGTTCGTATCATCTATCCCTGACACCTCTTCGTCTCAGTGTTCTTCTTCAAAAACTCCCATCCCTGAGGAAAGTTCTACCTTAATTTCTAAAGGTAAATAAAAAGTTATTCAAAAACCTCAGAAGGGTACCAATGTAATTAAGCTGAAAGTCTTAAAACCTTCAGCAAGTCATCCCTCTACTTCTAGGACCAAGATCCCTGGATTTGTTCAGCGATCTACTCCTAAAATAAGAGTGGATGTAACTAGTAAGAAATCCGAAGAACTGATAGTTCCTCCAATTTCCAATGCCAACGATATTCTTGGTGCAGGCCCTGCCCATTTAAAAATCTCTGCTAAGCATGCAAATGGTCCTAAAGCTACTTTTAGCTATAGGAAATGTTATCACTATGGACTTACCGATCATATTGCTAGTAAGTGCCCTACAGCCACCAAAGTTGCGAAATTAGCTAAGGTGAATATCACTTCCCCCAAGGCAAAGAGGACCAATCCTGATGCGAATCAGGTTAAGGTGAAAACAACCACTGAAGTTAAGAAATTAACTAAAGTGAAGAATGTCACTGAAGCTGAATCTTCAAATGCTGCAAAAATTGCTGAACTTTCCACTTCCTCTACCTTCACTGACAAACGTGGACACATAGTAAAATGGGTGCCCAAGTCAAACTAATCTTCCTTTGTTTACAAGTCCTGAAGGGTATCTGGTATCTCGATAGTGGATGCTCTAGACACATGACTGGCAAAAAGAACCTGCTCGCTGAATACAAGGAAAAGAAAGGTCCCTCTGTGACCTTTGGTGGGAATGGAAAAGGCTATACCCGAGGGTTTGGTGTACTCTCTAAGGGTACAACAACCTTCAGAAGAGTCACATACGTCGAAGGGTTGAAGCACAATCTTCTGAGCATCAGTCAGCTATGTGACAAAGATTACGAAGTATGTTTCACTAAGGAATCTTGCTTTGGCACTGACAAAAAGGAGAAAGTCGCTCTCAGCGGATACCGTTTAGAAAATGTTTATGTTATAAACATGGACTCGACAACCACTGAGAATTCTTGTTTCTTCTCCAAAGCCTCATCTGATGTCAACTGACTATGGCATAAGAGGCTCTCTCATCTCAACTTCAATACACTGAATACTCTTTCTTCAAAAGAGTTAGTCACTGGTCTTCCTCAACATTAATACGCTAAGGAATCTCTATGTTCAGCGTGTGAAAAAGGGAAACAAACCAAAGCAAGCTTCAAGTCAAAGCAAGTTTCCTCAGTGTCATGGATTTGTTTGGCCATGTTAACAAACAATCCATCGCTGGAAAGAAATATACACTAGTCATTGTTGATGAATTCTCTCGCTACACCTAGGTTATGTTCCTCCGTTCTAAGAGTGACACCCCTGATGAACTCATCGCTTTTGTCAGGAAAATGGAAGTCCTGAATAATATGACCGTTCGCTCAATAAGGAGGGATCATGGGACTGAATTCAAAAACATTTCTCTTGAAAACTTCTTTGAAAGCAAGGGTATTTCTCACAACTTTTCTTCAGTGAGAACACCGCAACAAAATGGAGTCGCTGAAAGAAGAAATCGAACGATCATCGAAGTTGCACGTTCAATGCTCTGTGATTCTCATCTACCTACTCAGTTCTGGGCAGAAGCTGTCAACACTGCTTGTTTTACTCAAAACAGGTCGTTGATTGTCAAAAGATTCAAGAAAACGGCCTACGAGCTTTTCCATGGGAGAAAGCCTTCTATTAGCTTTCTTCACATCTTTGGATGTCAGTGTTTTATACTGAACAACAGAGATGCCCTAGGAAAGTTTGATCCCAAGGCTGATGATGGAATATTACTTGGATATTCTTCAATCTCTAAAGCCTTCAGAGTCTTCAATCGTAGAAGACAAACTGTAAAAGAAACAATCCACGTCACTTTTAACGAATCCCGTTTAGCAAATTCAAGACTTCTGCTGATAATGAAGAACAGAATCAATGGATGTTTCCTCATCTTGGGGACACGGAAAGTATTCCTAATCCTCAGGACAACATCCCTACCACTGATGATGATTCTACTATCATCCAAAGCATGCAGACTAGTGAAGCTGAATCGTCATGGGTTTCAGATGTTCCTCTCAACACTATGCTTGCTTCTGAACCATCTACCTCAGATATACCATCTACTTCTCAGCAATCAGTGAATGAAATGCCATCTAGTCCTCTTCCTCTTTTGCTTGATATACTTGAAGTTGCTGAAGCCTCTTCTTTAGCTCCTCGAGAAGTTCAAATTGTATCAGTAAATCATGCTCCGGCTCAGCGATGGACTATTAATCACCCAATTGATCAGATTCTTGGTGATCCAAATGCTGGTGTTCAGACTCGACGACGTTCGGGTAACATTGTTTATTTGTTAACTTTATTTCTTTGATTGAACCAAAGAAAATATATGATGCCCTCAGAGGTCTAAACTGGGTCAGCGCTATGCAAGAAGAGCTGACAGAATTTTAAAGAAACAAAGTTTGGAAATTCGTTCCAAGACCATCTAACATGTCAGTGATAGGCACTAAGTGGGTCTATCGAAACAAGTTAGATGAACATGGAACTGTAACCCGCAATAAGGCTCATCTTGTTGCTCATGGATACAGACAAGAGGAAGGCATAGACTATGACGAAACATTTGCCCCAGTGGCAAGACTTAAAGCAATTCGTCTATTTCTAGCATACGTTGTTCACAGAGACTTCAAGGTATATCAGATGGATGTAAAATCAGCATTCTTAAACGGAAGGCTGAATGAAGAAGTCTATGTTGAGCAACCTCCAGGATTCACTGATCCTAAGCATCCAGGTTATGTATATAAGCTGGATAAGGCACTCTATGGCTTAAAGCAAGCTCCTCATGCATGGCATGACACTCTCTCAACTTATCTCCATATTGAAAAATTTGAGCGCGGTAATATCAATAAACTCTATTTTTCAAGAAAGTAAAAGGTCATATCATTCTTGTTCAAATATATGTCGATGATATTATATTTGGTTCTACTAACCCTGATTTATGTACTCGTTTCGCTGAAAGAATGAAAGTTGAATATAAAATGAGTATGATGGGTGAACTGACATATTTCCTTGGTCTTCAAATCAAGCATAATGAAAAAGGTACTTTCATTCACCAAGGTAAGTACGTTGAAGATATGCTGGAAAAGTTTGATTTAACTCAAAGATCAGCTATGAAAACCCCAATGGCACCGCCGCTGACACTTAACAAAGATCTTTCAGGGAAGCCTGTTAATGTCACAGCGTACCGTAGGATGATCGACTCTCTTTTGTATCTTACAGCGAGTCGTCCTGATATTATGTATGCAACTTGTTTATGTGCGCGATATCAATCTGAACATAAGGAATCTCATTTGATCGTTGTAAAGAGAATTTTTAGATATCTTAAAGGTACTCCTAACCTAGGTCTTTGGTATCCCAAAGACTCAGGGTTTAATCTAATCGCCTATTCAGATACTGATTTTGCAGGATGCAAATTGGATAGAAAAAGCACCACAAGAGGCTGTCAGCTCATGGGTGGAAAGCTGGTGAGTTGGACAAGTAAAAAGCAAAATTCAGTGTCCACCTCAACCGCTGAAGCTGAATACGTAGCCGCTGGAAGGTGTTGTTCTCAGGTCTTATGGATGAGAAATCAACTATTGGACTATGACATTCAGCTCTCCAAAATTCCAATCTATTGCGACAGCACTAGCGCCATCGCTATAGCAAACAATCCAGTGCTACACTTAAAGACCAAACACATCGAGATCAGGTATCATTTTATCAGAGATCATGTGATGAATGGTGGTATAGAACTCCATTTTATCCCAACTGACTTTCAGTTAGATGATCTTTTCACCAAACCTCTTGATGAGACAAGATTCAACTTTCTCATCAGCGAGCTTGGAATGCTGAACCTTGAAGAGTAAATCTTCAACGAAAATGTTGTTCCCACAATCTAGCAAATGTAATCACAAAAGTATAGAGAAAATCTAGAGAGAGAATATGTCATTCATATATTGAGAGTGAAAGTACGAATGACTCAAAAGCTTACAATTGAAAACAAAGGACCTTCCTTATATAGTAGAGAATGACAAGTCCATGCCTCATACTTGGAAGATACAGATTAAAGTAATACTGTCTTGATAACTACAATAATGCTCTAACAATCTCTCCCTTAGTTATCAAGGCGGGAATAGTCTTCTTCTTCTACGGACCCCAAGATATGTTTCAATTCTTCTCATGGCCATTCTGAAATTGAGTCTATCGTCAATCTCGTTGATAGCTCTAACCAGTGAAGACATCCAGGTAACTTTCCTTTTTTCATCGTGTCTCTTAAGCCTCTGTTCAAGTTGCAGTCTGACAAACTTCAATGTACCATCTGAGTACTTAGCCAATTCACTGATTCGAATGAATATCTTCTCTCCTCTTTCATTCCTGAATACAACTCTAAACTCAAGTTCACCAATCACTGCATATAAAGGCATTCTCATCAATCCCGCCATCTCTTGATTAGGCCTTATCAGATTCACCATAGGTTGATCACTCTCCAATGCCATCTGAAAGTCATGACACTGAGTGTATAGAATGTGCCTTCTCAAAAATCTTTTTATAACATTTACGGCTAGAATCACATTCTCTTTCCTGATCTGAAGATCTCTGAATTGTTGAGTTGTTATTAAAATGTGTTTGTGATTGCTTTGATTTTAAAAATCAAATTTTAACTTGTGTTTGTGAGTTTTTGTAAGCTGCAAAAAATCAACAGAGAAAACGAAGAAAGAAAGAAAAGTCAACAGCAAAAGTTGCAGTCAACATTCTAAAAAATCACTTTCCGGATCAGGAATTAATTTTTTTTGGATCACTTCTCGGATCCTTCTTTTATTACTATTCGGATCATATGCGTGTGAGTTTGCTGTGTGTGTGTGTGTTTAAGCTGCATGAGTGTGTGTTTAAATAGTGAACTGTGTGTGTGTGCATGAGATAATGAGATGTTCGTGTGTATGCGGCGTGTGTATATTTGTGCTGAGTGTGTATGTTTGAGCTGTGTGTGTGTGTATGAGTTGTGTGTGTGTGTGTGATTAACTTCTCGCAACCATAACTCCATAAGTAGCAAGAACTCGCAACCATAAGTATCAGAACTCCTGAACTCGCAACCATAGAATTCGCAACCATCATTAACAGAACTCGCATGATTTCAAAGAACTCGCATCAAGCATTTCAAAGAACTCGCATCAGGCTGAAGCAACTTCTCGCATCCTCCTTAAACCATAAAACTCGCATCCTACTACATCAACTTCTCGCATCCTTCTTTAAACCATAGAACTCGCATCATTCTAACTTTCATAGAACTCGCATCCTTCTTGCATTCATAGAACTCGCATCCTTCTTTTGCCGGAAAACAGACTCGCCGGAAAAACGAGTTTCACCGGAGAATTCGTAAGTCGCCGGAATTTTGTGCATGATCGAGATTTTGTTGTTACAATCGATTCGTTTTCGTTTTAGGATCACAACGCAACAAAAATTATCGAGTTTGGTTGAGAAACGAAGAAGTTATCGTCGCCTGAAATCGTACCGCCGGAAAAACCGTGGGTCTTCGGAAGGCTCTGCATGATCGTGAATTTTTCATTGCATTCCATTGGCATTTGTTTAAGAAGCATTTAGAAACAAATTTCGTCAAATTTGGTCGAGTTTTGAGCCTGAAAATCGAATCTGAAATCTGCAGATCGTGTTTGGTAGTGACGGATGAACAGTAATTGTGTGACATTTTTAGTCCGTTAGTGCGCCGTTAATTGTGTGACATTTTTATTCCTTTTTCCGTTAGCGTCGTTAGGTTAGTTAGTACTGTTCAGTTAGAGTCGTTAATTTTGTTACTTTTCAGTCTTAAGTCTGTTAGGGTGCGTTTGGTACGCGGACATGACAGGACAGGACAGGACACGTCAGTTAGTTTCATTTTCTTAACAATCCGTTAGTTTTTCCCGTTAGTTTCCTTACAGATTTAGTCCTTAGTTAAGTTTTCCAGTTAAGTCAATCAGATAGTTTAGGTTTATTACATTTTTAGACCCTGTAGTTTAGTTTGAGTCTTTTACATTTTCAGTCCTTATAGTTTGTCTTTTAAATTTTTGTCAGATTTAGACCCTGTAGTTATTAGTCTTAGGATTTGTCGTTTTAGGTACTTGTAGTTACTAGTTATAGATTCTGTCAGTTTTAGTCCTTGTACTTAAACTTTCAGAGTCTGTCATTTTTAGTCCCTCTAGTTTTTAAGTTTTAGATTTTTACATTTTCAGTCCCTTGACTTGTGAGTTTTAGAATTTTACATTTTTAGTCCTTTGAGTATTATTTTTCAGTTTTTGTCACTTTTAGTCCTTGTTTTTTCGTATTAGTTTCATTTTTGTCGATTTTAGTCCCTATATTTTGTATGTTTACACTTTAGTGTCAAATTTTTATCATTTTATCTGCTTTTATTCGTAACTGACATATTTTTCTCTTGTTTTGCAGGTTTATCGATTAAAGTCCAACATTTTCGCGTAATTTTTTTTGAATTAATTTTTGGAAGACAAACTTATAATATTTTTTTTTCAGATATTAATTTTTGAAATTTTTTCTGACTTTAATTGTATTTTTCTGATTTTTATGAGTGTGCACATAATTCAACTTCTAAGCGAAGTTTCTCTTGACGATCACTTTATTAGGTAGTATTATTGGTATTTTACGTCTAATTTTTGTGTGTGTGTGTGTGTTTCTTTTCAAGATTCTAGCAAGATGTATCATTAATATGCGAAAGAGAGAAAATGGACTCTTCTTGAAGCTAAAGATGAGATCAAGCGTCTTAATTGTTTGACTAAAAAATACATGGATCTTTTTGATCAAGCTGCGAATAAAAATACAAAGATTAAGTCTGAGAAAGCTAAATTGGAAGATAAAGTCTCTTCTCTTGAATCTGAGCTGAAAGATCTAAATGGAAAGATTGTAGTTCTTGAAGCTTACACAAGAAAAGAATAAGACACTTGAAATCTCAACTCATCAAGATGATATGAAAGAGGTTCAAGGGAGTATAAAAGCATTGGAAGAAGAAAATGTTGATCTGAAGAGACAGATTTCAGAAATTTCTGTTCCAAACGAAAAGTTTATTTTAGAGGAACATAATTTTAAACTTTCTAAAAGAATTACTGATCTTGAAGTTTATATTGCAGATCTTGAAGCAAAGAAAGACAACTGAAGTCTGCATGATCAAATCAAGAAACTTATAGAGAAAGTAACAACTCTTCAAAGAGAAAATGCCGATATGAAAAGCATGGAAGACAAGAGAGAGAAGGGGAACTCATATCTACGAGATCAATTAAAAAGAGTTCAAGAAAAAGGAAAAAGTTTGGACTGTGAAAACGCTGAGCTAAAAAGAAAACTTTCTGTTTCTGAAAAAGATAAAGTTGTCAAGAAACTTATGTTTGACAATAATTTTGAAAAGTCGAGATTAGGTTTATTCCTTAATCTAAACAAGATTAAGGAATAAAACTAATTTTGAAAAGTCGAGATTAGAAACTTAATATGTATCAAACAATTTACAACTTCTGGGTTTGAAGGAGAAGTCGAGATCATCATCATCGTCATCATCATCAACATCATTTTTAGGTGATGATGAGGGTTCGTCATCGTGAAGTTCAAGATCTTCTTCGTCTTCGTCTTCTTCCTCAGCTTCGTCTTCAGAACGGATAAGAACATCAGCTTCCAGTTCTTCATCGAGTTGCTCCCCCTCAGAATGAGAGGGACTCCTCTCGGTTTCCTCAGGGTTTTCAACTCCCTGAGGTTTATCAGCAGCTTCAGAGATAATACCCTCCCCTCAGAGTTATGGGGAAGGTCTTTATTCTTCTCCCCCTCTTCCACATGACGGATGGGGGAGGTAGTAGTTTCAGCAACAACATCTTTTGGGACACTGTCTTCCAGGCCAGTGATCCCAACACAAGTTTCTACCGCTGCCATTCTGTCTTCCAGGCCAGAAATAGCAGGGTAGATCTTTTCAAGAGTTTCCCGATCGACCTGAGAAAAATGTAAGGGAGGACATGTGGGAGCGTTCAGGCGATCCAGAATTTGTTGTAGGAGATTTGTAGCATTACCCACTGATTGGGTTAGGGTGCCCATCTCTGTCTTCAAGGACGTAACCTCTCCCTGAAGATTGCCCACCACTATCTTCAACGATGTGACTTCGTTGGACAGTGTGGTGAAGTTATTGGAGAGGTTGCCGTTGGTGGTGTTCAGGGTGTTGATGGAGGTGGAGTTGTCAGCGAGAGCCTGAGCAACATTGGAGAGACTACCTTCCAGCTTTTCCAGATCAGCGTTGGAGGCCTTGTCTTTCATCCCAGTGGTGAGTTTCTTCAATGCGTCCCCAGCGTCTGTAACCGCTGAGGAGTTGGAGGAGAGAGTAGTGGTGAGAGATTCCACTTTTGTAGACAAATCCTTGAGGGAGTTGTTAATCGTCCCCAAATTAGGAAATGTAGAAGATAAAAACTTATGAACAAAGGAAAGCTCAGAAGTTGGGGATTTTGATAGAGGAGTGTTTAGGATGTTATGTATAACTACGGGTTGGTTGACGATGTCATCGAAATTCCAGTGACCTGAAAAATGTTCGTAGTCGTCTTCCAGAGATGGTTGACGCGTAGGGGTGCCCGCAGGTCCTTTATTCTGATCCATCAGCCGTTGTAGATCTTCAGCCGATGTGTCATGCATATGAATGACGTTTGTTGTAGAGAAGGGGGGAAATAGAGGTGGAATGATCAAAGAAAATGAGGGAGGAACAAGAGTTGAGAAGAGGGATTGGGTGCCGGATTTAGCGTTGGATCCACTGAAGAATACTTATGCAGTACTTAGAGGTACTGAAGGAGGGGGTTCTGTTCCAAGACAACTTCAGCGTCTTGAGGCGCTGAAGTGGGTACAGAAGGGGTTGGTTCAGCAGATGTGGAGGAGCGTTCCACGAAACCGTCCAGCGTCTCCTGTAGAGAGACAGACGCTGAGTCTTTAGCTTGGGAAGGCTTAGGGGGTTGCTCCTTAGAAATCTTCTTGGGCTTATGGATGCCAAGTGAGGTGTCAGATTGTTTCCTTTTGCGAGAAGGAGTGGTTGGTGCAGCCTGGGTACCAGCGGTTGGGATTACCGCTGCCGAAATGGTAGTCGCAGAAGTAGAAGAAGGAGGTCTGAGAAGAGGTAAGAGAGTAGAGAGATATACCTCGTTTTCCAATGGCTTGAAGTCGAGGATCTTAGGGCCAACCTGGGATAACTTCAGGTCTCCAACCTTAGGATACTTATCTCCAAGTACTTGTCTGAAGAGAGCACTGAGAAAGCGGGGATAAGGAACATTTGCTGACCGCTTTGTTTCTTCGACCCTTAGCATCATGTCGTCGAAGATAATCTTGGCCTAGTCAATGTGGAGCCCCTTCATCAGCGCATACCCCATAGCTTGTTGGGGTTGTGAGGCCTGATCAGTTGACCCGACCTTAGCTGTCATACAACTGATGAGGTGTGTGAAGATGAAGTTCATTTCGCTTGGCATCTTGCTCTTGAGGACGGAGGTTAGCTTCTTTTCAAGGAGTTTATCTCTCCCTGTGTTCCATGTGTAGTTCATTGCATCTAGAAATGCAATGATTTCAGCTCTGCTGGCCTCGGTTTTGATGTCAGGGAGGTTAACAAAATGTTTGTCTTTAGAGCTTCCGAGGAGATTAAGAGCAGACCTGATTGCCCTAGGATGAATCTTTGCTTCATCATGTTCAGTGTCAAAGAGAATGACGTCCACCTTTTTGTCAGGGTTTCTGGTGGAGGTCACTTGAGATTTTCTGGCAGTGTACCAGAACTGAGCTAGCAGGTTCTTGTGAGCAGGTGGTTTAATGGTCAGTGTTGTCGCCAGAGGACAACTTTTCAGGAAGTTCACAACATCATTAAGATGCATGATCTGTTTCCTAGGGGGGAAGTCGAATAGGGCATAAGGATTGTTTCCTTGTAATGTGATTTGTTCCATTGAGAAGTTCACATTGGGAGCTTTGACAATTTTAGTTTTGTCAGAGGTAGTAAGAGACTGAGTGTTGGTAGCATCAGTAGTTGCCATTTCTGTTCATAAAATACAAACATGAAGAATATGAAGAGAAGTTCTTAAAATGGATAAGTTTCCAAATAAGGGTTTTTTATTGGGTTTTACAGTTTCCATTTAGAGAAAGAAATGGATACTAGGGTTTACTAGTTTTGAAAAGAAGTACAAAACATAATGAGATTCTTGTTTTCCAGTTTCCTTTTATGGAAAGGATTCTGGAAAAACGTATGAAAATGTCAAGTTTAGGATTTTGATTTTAAACTCGAAGAACAGTCTGAAAGCAGATTGTGTTCATAAAACCATGAAGAAAATGATTTTATTTTGAGAAAGTTCCTTTGTTTGATCTTTTAAAAGCAATAATAACAAGTTTATTTGATGGAAAATAAAATAAATATTAACCTGTCGTGAGATGTAGAAGATGAAGATGAACAATGTTCTTGAGAAATTAGTTCAAATGCAACAGTGGTTTCTTTCTTGAGAGAGTAAGTTCGTGTAAAATGTAAAAATATAAACTCAAAGGGTTTATATAGTGAGAGTAGAGAGAGAAAAACTATGAGCGGGAAAAGTTTTTCATGATGACACGGACACATCCCTTGAATCTGATTGGACAAGGAAACGAAACGGGCGAACGTGTAAGACAAAAAGGCGTGCCATTGTTTATCCGTTGTGATGACGTCACAAACGTCCTTTCATATTTTAAGGTGTCTATGAGGATTTTGAAAACTCAGGGACATTTTAAAATTAAGAAGCACTGATTAGAAATATCAGTGTTAGTTTAGAATTTAAAAAATATCACTGAAAGGAAGAGATATTCAGCGATGCAATTTGTTTTGAAATCATTCATTCTTAGGCGAACATCAGCGAGTAAGAGAGAACATACCTTGATATCAGCGAATCAATTTTGTTCAGAGGTAGGGTGATTAATAGGGTTATACAAATTCATTTTATCACTGATCAACTGTAAACCGCTGAAGATTTTACTCTTCTAAGTTCAGCATTCCAAGCTCGCTGATGAGAAAGTTGAATCTTGTCTCATCAAGAGGTTTGGTGAACAGATCAGCTAACTGAAAATTAGTTGGAATAAAATGAAGTTATATATCACCATTCATCACATGATCTCTGATAAAATGATACCTGATTTCGATGTGTTTGGTCTTTGAGTGTAGCACTGGATTGTTTGCTATAGCGATGGCACTAGTGCTGTCGCAATATATTGGAATTTTGGAGAGCTAAAGGTCATAGAAAAGTAGCTGATTTCTCATCCACAAGACCTGAGAACAACAGCTTCCAGCAGCTACGTACTCAGCTTCAGCGGTTGAGGTGGACACTGAGTTTTGCTTTTTACTTGTCCAACTCACCAGCTTTCCACCCAGGAGCTGACAACCTCCTGTGGTGCTTTTCCTATCCAATTTGCAACCTGCAAAATCACTATGTGAATAGGCGATTAGATCAAACCCTGAGTCTTTGGGATACCAAAGACCTAGGTTAGGAGTACCCTTAAGGTATCGAAAAATACTCTTTACAGCGATTAAATGAGATTCCTTAGGTTCAACTTGATATCGTGCACACAAACAAGTTGCATACATAATATCAGGACGGCTAGCTGTAAGATACAGAAGAGAGCCGATCATCCCACGGTACGTTGTGACATTAACAGGTTTCCCTGAAGAATCTTTGTTAAGTGTCAACGGCGGTGCCATTGGGGTTTTCATAGCTGAGCTTTGAGTTAAATCAAACTTTTTCATCATATCTTTAACATATTTTCCTTGGTGAATAAATGTACCTTTTTCATTCTGTTTGATCTGAAGACCAAGGAATTATGTTAGTTCACCCATCATACTCATTTTATATTCTGCTTTCATTCTTTCAGCGAAACGAGTACATAAGTCAGGGTTAGTAGAGCCAAATATAATATCATCGACATATATTTGAACAAGAATGATATGACATTTTACTTTCCTGAAAAATAGAGTTTTATCGATTTGACCACGTTCAAATTTTTCAATATGGAGATAAGTAGAGAGAGTGTCATACCATGCATAAGGAGCTTGTTTTAAGTCATAAAGTGCCTTATCCAGCTTATATACATAACCTGGATGCTTAGGATCAGTGAATCCTAGAGGTTGTTCCACGTAGACTTCTTCATTCAGCCTTCCATTAAGGAATGCAGATTTAACATCCATCTGATATACTTTGAAGTCTTTGTGAACAGCGTAAGCTAAGAATAGACGAATAGCTTCAAGTCGTGCCACTGGGGCAAATGTTTCGTCGTAGTCTATGTCTTCCTCTTGTCTGTATCCCTGAGCAACAAGACGAGCCTTGTTGCGGGTTACAGTTTCATGTTCATCCAACTTGTTTCGATAGACCCATTTAGTGCCTATCACTGACTTGTTAGATGGTCGTGGAACGAGCTTCCAAACTTTGTTTCTTTCAAATTCTATCAGCTCTTCTTGCATAGCGCTGACCCAATTTGGATCTCTGAGGGCATCATCTGTTTTCTTTGGTTCAATCAGAGAAATAAAGTTAACAAATATTACCTGCACTTCGTCGAGTCTGAATACCAGTGTTTGGATCACCAAGAATTTGGTCGATGGGGTGATTTATAGTCCATCGTTGAGCTCAATCTGAACTTCTGGAGGAGCTGAAGATGAAGCTTCAACGACTTCTGGTAGTTCAGGTAGAAAAGGTAGAGGTTCAGATGTCATTTCGATCACTGATTGCTGAGAAGTAGATGGGATATCTGAGGTAGATGGTTCAGAAGCAGGCAATATGTTGAGAGGAATAGCTGAAACCCATGAAGATTCAGCTTCACTTGTCTGCATGCTTTGGATGATAATAGGATCATCATCAGCGGTAGGAGGATTACTTTGAGGAAAAGGAGCACCTTCTGAATCACCAAGATGAGAAAATATCCATTGATTCAGTTCTTCAGTATCAGCAGAAGGTCTGGAGTTCGCTGAACAAGATTTGTCAAAAGTGACGTGGATTGTTTCTTCTATAGTTTGTCTTCTTCGATTGAAGACTCTGTAGGCTTTAGAGATAGAAGAGTATCCAAGAAAAATTCCATCATCAGCCTTAGGATCAAACTTTCCTAGGGCATCGGTTGGTCCCGAAGGGTTATACAAGTTTGTAGAAGGGGGGGGGGGGGGGGGGGGTTGAATACAAACACACAGATTTTACCTTTTAAATTGTTTATTGATATTTATCAAACAATTTACAGCTTGTTGCGGAACAAGATTAAGAATTAAACCTAATCTAAACAAGTTAAGAGAACACTAAGATTTCTTGCACTTAGAAATAAGAAAGAAAAGGAGATAAGAATATTACTAATAATATTCTAACACAAAGAAGTAGAGAGAAGAAGATGGCCGAGCACTTCATTTCTGAAGTAGGGTTCTTCTTGTATACTGCATGCATTTAATGCATTTCAGTATAACTTTACACGTGGCAGCAGCTGATTGGTTGCATGGTTTGACCTTTGTAGACAACCTTAGTAGCTGCATGATGTACAGTGTAGAATCAGAGTTGGTAGTACGATCTTGGACAAAAGGGATGTCCTTTCTGACATTATCGTACGGAGGCGTGCAAGGAGGTAAGACAAAAGTAACTTGTAGAGGAAGACTTCATGATCAGCGTTCGCTGAATAGATCTTTATCAGCGAGTAATAAAGTCCAACGATCGCTGAAGTCTTCTACTTGATACTTCACGTTGAGTGAACAAATCTTGGCTTCGCTGATATCCGCATCAGTTCATTAGTAGACTTGTCGCTGGTTCTTCGGCTTGATCTTTGACTTCAGCAAAGAACATGGTTGACATGAAACTTGTCTTCAGGGATCATAAGTAAACAACTAAGATTATCAGCGATCATCAACAAGACTGAACAGGCTCAGAGATGTATTGATGAACAATATCGCTGAACATGAGTTTCCTATCAGCTGTACTGTAGAGACATAGTACTTATCAGCGATAGTGAAACTCTAATACATATTGTCTACTTACAATTTTCACTAAGTGTTTCTTAAAGAGTCATTATCAAATCACTGAGGGTTTGGATCAACAATCTCCCCCTATTTGATTATGGCTTAGCAACAAAAAGAAAATTGCTAACTATGAAAACATAAGGATAAAAAGAACTCATAAAATATTTGTCCCTTTTACTGTTTTCTGGGATCTTTTGAGTACTGATGGAGTAAAGTACATTCGCTGAAATTTTTCTTTAAACTTCGTATAAGTTACAGAGGGAAGTGGAAAAATTACAAGTACAGCAAATAAATTTACAAGTACAAAAGATATAAGCTGATAAAGATAGAAGAATTACATGGGAATCCTATCAGCTAGAAAGGTTCTTCCTTAATGAGAAGTTCATCAAGGATTCTTGTAGAGGGGATCATCCAGTCAGGGACTTTTTCTCCAAGATCCCATCTATTCTTTGCTTCAGTAAAGATCAGGGGCTTCATGTATTGTCCGAGAAGATCTTTTCTAAATTCACACCAATAGACTAGATCCCTGAGCTATTCAATATGAGTGATGGGAAGCTCAGAGATGCGTTAAAAGTGTTCTCGTCCATCATAGTCGTGAAAGAAGATACCATAAGGTTCGCTTAGGACTTTTCCAGGGATGAAGCGTTCACCAGGGTGCTGGGAGGTGTCGAGAGCTGAGAGATCAGGTTCAGGACCAAGTACTTCATCACGTGGGAAGCCAATACCGGTTTCGTTTCTTATAGGAGGACCTGAGTCTGAATATATTATCTTTTTCTTTGCAGAGGCCCTTCTTTGTTGAACTGGATTAGGAGGAGGAGGAGGAATATCCACAACAGATGAAACCAAGTCGATCTGAGAATTTATGATTTTCTCGACATGGCTTTTATATTGTGAGCGAGATCGTTGAATGGCTATTCGCATCTCCAACCATTCAGAGAAACCGTACTTCTTGATCGTAGCAGCATAGATGGTCTCCTTGGTACCATTTTCTCTGAATATGTCAACTTCAACGACAGGAACGTTTATGGTCGTTCTTCCCCTGATGTTCACCTTGTTGATCCTGGCTGCCCGAGATCGATAGTGCAGTCTTTCTTTGCACCATTCCAAGGTAGAGTCAGATACCTTGGTCTTTTCTTCGATGATCTTCTTGGCGTCCTTCCACAATTGACGTTGGACATTAATGGGAGTCTTCTTCAGATCAGGATCCTTCACCGATTGTTGGACAAGCTGGATGGCGTAGGCCTGATCTTGTTCTTCAGCTTTCCTTCGATCGGCGAGTTGTTTTTCAGCCTTGAGATGTTCAGTGAATTCCTTTCTTGATAGTCTGAACTTAGGAGCAATGATTTTGTCTCGAGGAAGGATGATTCACTGATCTTCAAGCTGTTTGATCATGGCTTCTCTCTTCTTTAGATCTTCTTCACTTAGCGTTTGAGGAGCCAAGAAAGGTCTTTTGTTGTGAGAGAGTAGCTGTTCTTCAGGTTCATCAGTCTCGGTGAAATCCAAGACTGGGATTATTTCTTCAGCGATAGGAGCTGGATTTATTGTTGTAGTTGCAGCCGGAGGAACTTCAGTTGGATCCTCAAGAAGGGGAGAGGACTAGTTGAAACACAACGATCGTTTAAGTAAGATCATTTGAGAAAGAAAGAGATAGAGAAAAGAATGGGGTTTAAGTGTATAGAGGTTTTATGGAGAGGATAACTGAGGTTGAGAAGGGATAGAGGAGGGATGCAGTGTAAGGGAATAGAGTGTATGTTACCTGAAAAACTGGCTTGCTGAAGAGAATAGCCAAGTTGTCTTCAGAGGAAACACCTTTGTTCTTGCCTTTGTCAGCTTCAGACGCTGCAGGCTTTGTCTTTGTCCCCTCCCCTGATGGTTCATTTATCATAACCCCTTTTTTAGCGGGGACCTTCTTGGGCTGGACGAAGAAGAAATCGTCATCATCATCATCGTTTTTAGGGGATGATGATGGTTCGTCGTCCTCAAGATCGAGGTCTTCATTATCTTCTTCTTCTTCCTCAGCTTCAGATTCTTCATCATCAGCGTAGGGTTCTGTTACATCAGCAACAGCTTCAGGTTCCTTATCTTCTTCGAGTTGCTCCCCCTCAAATTCAGAGGGAGTTTTCTTGGTTCCCTCAGGGTTTTCATCTCCCTGAGGTTTATCAGCAGCAGCATCAGAAACAATACCCTCCCCCTCAGAGTTATGGGGAAGGTCTTTAAGATTTTTCTTCTCCCTCTCAACATTATGGGGAAGGTCTTGATCCTTCTCCCCCTCTTCCACATGATGGATGGGGGAAGAAACTGGAATTTCAGCAGCAACAGCAGCATCAGTGTGCATTGGGTCCCTGTCTTCCAGGCCAGAGATCCCAACGCAGGTTTCAATCGAAACTAATCTGTCTTCCAGGCCAGATATAGCATGACTGAGCTTTTGAAGAGTTTCTCGATTCGTCTGAGTAAAGTGTGAGGGAGTGCATGTTGGAGCATTCAGACGGGCAAGGATTTGCTGCAGTAGAGTTTTCACAGAGGTCACCTCATACTTTACAGTAGTCACCTCTCCCTAAAGATCGCCAACCACTATCTTCAAGGATGTGACTTCATTGGACAGGGATGTAAAGTTGGTGGAGAGAGTGATGTTGGCGGTGGAGTTTTTAGCGAGGGTGGTAGCAAATTGACAAATGCTACCATCCACCTTCTCTAGATCAGCACTGGAGGCTTTGCCTTGGACCTCGGTGGTCATCTTCTTGAGTTCCTCTCCAGCGTTTGTAACCACTGAAGAGTTTGTAGATAGAATGGTGGTGAGAGATTCCACCTTGTTTGATAGATCCGTGAGCGATGTGTTGATGTCGCCCAAGTTAGGACCTGAAAAAGTTGAGAACTTGTGAACAAAGGAAAGCTCAGAAGTTTGGGGTTTTGAGAGAGGAGTGTTTGGAGTTATGTGTATGTCTGTGGGATGGTTGATGAAGTCCTCGATATCTCGATGACCTGTCAACGTTTCAAACTCGTCTTCCAGTGTACCTTTACGCTGGGAAGTGCCCGCAGGTCTGATATTCTGCTCCGTCATCCGCTGTAGGTCGTCAGCAGATGTGTCATTCAGATGAATGACAGTTGTAACAGAGAAGGGAGGAATAGATGGAGTGAAGGTTGAGAAGAGGGTTGGGGTGCCAGATTCAACATTGGGTCCGCTGAGAAATACTTCTTCAGTCCTTAGAGAGTCTGAAGGAGGGGGGTTCAGTTCCAAGTTTATAACCTCAGCGTTTAGAGACGCTGAAGTTGGTATGGAAGGGGTGGCTTGAGCAGTTGTGGCAGAGTGTACCACTGAACTATCCAACGGCTCTTGAGAAGAGTGAGCCACGGACTCTTCAACCTATGAAGGTTTGGAGGGTTGCTCTTTGGTTTTCTTGATCCTTTGAGAATCAATTGAGGTAGTAGAGTGTTTCCTTTTCTTAGTAGGAGTAGTTTTTGCAGCCTGGGTATCAGCGGTGGGGATTACCGCTGAGGTAGCTGCGGAAGTAGAAGAATTGGGATTGAGAAGAGATAAGAGAGTAGTAATACGTACCTCATTTGGCAGGGCCTTGAAGTCAAGCACCTTAGAGCCAACCTGAGAGAGTTTCAGGTCACCCACTTTTGGGTATTCGTTCCCAAGTCCGTGTAGAAAGATGGTACTGACAAACCGGGGGTATGGAACACATGTTGGTCTGTCAGCCATATCCACCCTGAACACTAGATCATTGTAAATGATTGATGCCCGATCAATGTGAAGACCCTTCAGCAGTGCATATCCCATGGCCTGTTGGGGTTGGGATGCTTGGTCAGTTGCCCAGTTTTTGCTGTCAGACAACTGATCAAGTGAGCGACGATGAAGTTCATCTCGCTGGGCATTTTCGATTTCTTGATGGCGGTTAGCTTCTTCTCAGGGAGTTTATCTCTCCCTGTGTCCCACGCATAATTCATTGCATCAAAGAATGCAATCAGGGCTTCTCTATCAGCAAGGTTTTTGGGGTTTGGCAGAGGGACAAAGCGGTTTTCTTTGGTACCGCCAGGAAGGTTCAGAGCACGCCTGATATGACCAGGGGTGATCTTGGAGGTTCCATGCTTGGTGTCACAGAGAATGACATCGAGCATCTTCTTTGGATCTTTGGTTTAGGGCACCTGCGCTCTTCTGGCAGTATACCAGAACTGAGCTAGAATATATCGATGAGCCGGGGGTGCAATAGTAAGAGCTGTCGATAGGGGACAGGTCTTGAGAAAGTTCACAGCATCTTCCAGGTGTGTGACCTGCTTCTTTTGAGGAAAGTCGAAGAGAGCATAGGGGTTGTTGCTTTGAAAGGAACCTTGCTTAAGATTAAATTTAACCTGAGGAGCGTTTGTGAATTCAGTATCCTCAGCAGCAGTGGGAGACTTAGCGATAGGAGCTTCAGTAGAAGATGCCATTTCTGTTTATCACATATAAACATGTAGAAGATGAACAAAAATGTCTTAATGTGGAAAGATTTTCCAAAATAAGATGTCTTTGGGTTTTGCATATTTCATTCAGACAAAAGATGTCTTAAAGAAGATTAGGGTTTTTCTTGTTTTGAAAAAGAAATACAAAACACAATGAATGTCTTATTTTCCAGTTTCCTTTTGAAGGAGGATTATGGAAAAACATATAAAGATACAAGTTTAAGATTCTTGTTTTAAACTTGAAGAACAATCATGAAGATTGTGTTCATAAAATCATGAAGAGAAATGATTTTATTTGAAGAAAGTTTCTTTTGTTTGATCTATTATAAACAACAATAAGATCAGAAAAAAGTTTATTAGTTGCAAAATAAAAGAAATAATAACCTGTGATGTTTAAGAAGATGAACAGGTTCTTGAGTTTATATCTTGAATGCAACAGAGAGTTCTTGCTTTGAAGGAGATGATGTTCGCGTAAAAGGTAAAAATATAAGCGCAAAGGGTTTATATAGTGAGAGTAGAGAGAGAAAAACTGTGAGCGGGAAAGTTTTTCATGATGACACGGACACGTCCCTCGATTTTGATTGGACAAGGAAGACGAAACGGGCGAACGTGTCAGAGAAAATGTGCCATGACTTATCCGTTGTGATGACGTCACAAACGTCCTTTCATATTTTAGGATGTCTCTGAGGATTTTGAAAACTCAGGGACATTTTGAAAACATGAAGCTTTTGAAATTTCAAAGTATCGCTGAAAGGAAGAGATATTCAGCGATGCAATTTGTTTTGAAATCTTGCATTCATAGGCGAACGACAGCGAGTAAGAGAGAACATACCTTGATATCAGCGAATCAATTTTGTTCAGAGAATAGGTGATAAGTGTGGGTTATACAAGTTCATTGTTATCACTGATCAAATGTGAATCGCTGAAGATTTTATTCTTCTAAGTTCAGCATTCCAAGCTCGCTGATGAGAAAGTTGAATCTTGTCTCATCAAGAGGTTTGGTGAACAGACCAGCTAACTGAAAGTCAGTTGGGATAAAATGAAGTTCTATATCACCATTCATCACATGATCTCTGATAAAATGATACCTGATTTCGATGTGTTTGGTCTTTGAGTGTAGCACTGGATTATTGGCTATAGCGATGGCACTTGTGATGTCGCAATAGATTGGAATCTTTGAGAGCTGAAGGTCATAGTCCAGTAGTTGATTTCTCATCCACAAGACCTGAGAACAACAGCTTCCAGCGGCTACATACTCAGCTTCAGCGGTTGAGGTGGACACTGAGTTCTGCTTTTTACTTGTCCAACTCACCAGCTTTGCACCCAGGAGCTGACAGCCTCCTGTGGTGCTTTTCCTATCCAATTTGCAACCTACAAAATCACTATCTGAATAGGCGATTAGATCAAACCCTGAATCTTTGGGATACCAAAGACCTAGGTTAGGAGTACCCTTAAGATAACGAAAGATTCGCTTTACAGCGATCAAATGAGATTCCTTAGGTTCAGCTTGATATCGTGCACACAAACAGGTTGCGTACATAATATCAGGTCGGCTAGCTGTAAGATACAGAAGAGAGCCGTTCATCCCACGGTACGCTGTGACATTAACAGGTTTTCCAGAAGGATCCTTGTTTAGTGTCAGCGGTGGTGCCATAGGGGTTTTCATAGCTGAACTATGAGTTAAATCAAATTTCTTCAGCATATCCTTAACATATTTACCTTGGTGAATGAAAGTTCTTTTTTCACTCTGTTTAATTTGAAGACCAAGGAAATAAGTTAGTTCACCCATCATACTCATTTTATATTCAACTTTCATTCTTTTAGCGAAACGAGTACATAAGTCAGGGTTAGTGGAACCAAATATAATATCATCGACATATATTTGAACAAGAATAATATAACCTTTTACTTTCCTGAAAAATAGAGTTTTATCGATTTTACCACGCTTAAATTTTTCAATATGGAGATAAGTAGAGAGAGTGTCATACCATGCACGAGTAGCTTGCTTTAAGCCATAAAGTGCCTTATCCAGTTTATAAACATAACCTGGATGCTTAGGATCTGAGAATCTTGGAGGTTGTTCCACGTAGACTTCTTCATTCAGCTTTCCATTTAGGAACGCTGATTTAACATCCATTTGATAAACCTTGAAGTCTCTGTGTACTGCGTAAGCTAAGAATAGACGAATGGCTTCGAGTCTTGCCACTGAAGCAAAGGTTTCATCATAATTTATACCTTCCTCTTGTCTGTATCCATGACCAACAAGTCGAGCCTTGTTGCGGGTTACAGTTCCATGTTCATCCAACTTGTTTCTATAGACCCATTTAGTGCCTATCACTGACTTGTCGGATGGTCTAGGAACAAGCTTCCAAACTTTGTTTCTTTCGAATTCTGTCAGCTCTTCTTGCATAGCGCTGAACCAGTTTGGATCTTGTAGTGCATCATCTGTTTTCTTTGGTTCAATCAGGGAAATAAAATTAACAAATAAACAAATGTTACCTGCACTTCATCGAGTCTGAACGCCAGCGTTTGGATCACCAAGAATTTGTTCAATAGGGTGATTAATAATCCATCAATGAGCCGGAGCATGAGTCTCTGACTCAACCTGAACTTGAGGGGCTGAAGATGAGGCTTCAGCAACTTCTGGTATATCAGCCAAGAGAGGAAGAACTGCAGATGTCATTTTATTCACTGATTGCTGAGAAGTAGATGGTATGTCTGAGACAGAATGTTCAGAGGCAGGCATAGTGTTTAGAGGAACAGTTGAGACCTATGAAGTTTCAGCTTCACTAGTCTGCATGCTTGGGATGATGGTAGGATCATCATCTTCAGCGGGATGAGTATGAGATGGAGGAGTGGCAATGTCTTCTGAATCACCAAGATGAGAAAACATCCATTGATTCAGTTCTTCAGTATCAGCAGAAGGTCTAGAGTTCGTTGAACGTGATTCGTCAAAAGTGACATGAATTGTTTCTTCTACAGTTTGTCTTCTTCGATTGAAGACTCTGAAGGATTTGGAGACTGAGGAGTATCCAAGAAAGATTCCATCATCAGCCTTAGGATCAAACTTTCCAAGGGCATCCCTGTTGTTCAGTATGAAACACTGACATCCAAAGATGTGTAGAAAGCTAATTGAAGGCTTTCTCCCATGGAAAAGTTCATCGGTTGTTTTCTTGAATCTTTTGACAATCAGCGACATGTTTTGAGTAAAATAAGCAGTGTTGACAGCTTCTGGCCAAAACTGAGTAGGTAGATGAGAATCCCTGAGCATTGAACGTGAAGCTTCGATGATAGTTCGATTTCTTCTTTCAGCGACTCCGTTTTGTTGGGGTGTTCTCACTGAGGAAAAGTTGTGAGAAATACCCTTACTTTTAAAGAAGGAATCTAGAGAACTGTTTTTGAATTCTGTCCCATGATCACTCTTTATTAAGCGAACGGTCATGTTGTTCTGGACTTCCATTTTCCTAACAAAGGTGATGAGTTCTTCAGCGGTGTCACTCTTAGAACGGAGAAACATTACCCAGGTATAGCGAGAGAATTCATCAACTATGACCAATGTATATTTCTTTCCAGCGATGGATTGTTTGTTAACAGGGCCAAACAAATCCATATGGAGAAGTTGTAGAGGAGATGACACTGAGGAAACTTGCTTAGATTTGAAACTAGCTTTTGTTTGTTTCCCTTTCTCACACGCTGAACATAAGGATTCCTTAGCGTATGAGTGTTGAGGTAGACCAGTGACCAACTCTTTAGTGGAAAGAGTATTCAGTGTCTTGAAGTTGAGATGGGAGAGCCTCTTATGCCATAGCCAGTTGACATCAGATGAGGCTTTTGAGAAGAAACAAGAGTTCTCAGAGGTTGTAGAGTCCATGTTTATAACTTAAACATTTTCCATACGATAACCGTTGAGAGCTATCTTCTCCTTTTTGTCAGTGACAAAGCAGAATTCCTTAGTAAAGATTACTTTGTTATCCTTGTCGCAAAGCTGACTGATGCTTAGAAGATTAAGCTTCAATCCTTCAACATATGCAACTCTTCCAAAGGTTGTTGTACCATTAGAGAGTACACCAAACCCTCGGGTATAGCCTTTTCCATTTCCACCGAAAGTCATAGAGTGACCCTTCTCTTCCTTATATTCAGTGAGCAGGTTTTTCTTTCCAATCATATGTCTAGAGCATTCGCTATCGAGATACCAGATACCCTTCCGAACCTACAAACAAAGGAAGATTAGTTTGACTTGGGCACCCATTTAACCATGGGTCCACACTTGTCAGTGGTAGTTGAGGAAGTGGAAGGTTCAACAATCTTCGCAGCATTTGGAGATTCAGCTTCAGAATTATTCTTTACTTTGGTTAATTTCTTAACCTCAGTGGTCTTCTTTGCCTTGGGGGCATTGATCTTCACCTTAGTTAACTTTTCAGCTTTGGTGGCTGTGGGGCACTTACTAGCAATGTGATCGGTAAGAGCACAGTGATAACATTTCTGATGAGAGCCCATCCAATGACTTGAAAGATGAAGATCCATTGAGATGGAAGATTGGACCAATCACAAGGTCGAAATCCAAGATGTTCAATGATGCTCTCAATGGTTTGATTAAATCTTGTCGGAATAAATCTCTTCCTACTTCGCAAAATATCCCGAAACCTTTTCTAAATTTGCTCCAAGTTGAAGACCAAGATTAGCCTTAATCTTGGTAGTTGAAATTGGGATGGATTCATCAAATCTCCCTCAAAGTCCAAGCATTTTCGGCCAAGTCCACATATGGCCCATGTTTAAGCCATAAAACACTCATTTCAAGTCCAAATGGACTCAAATCAAAGCCCACTTCAAGAGAAGTCTTTTCCAACAATCCAAGATGGATCCAAGCCCAAAATAAAGGATGAAGGGACGTCCATGAATCTGTCCATTATGAAGGTCAAGTTCTAGTAACTCATCTCATTGAATTGGAAGGCATTTTGAAGGTTCCTATCATTATGAAGCTATTTATCACAAGATATTTAAAGTTGCTACAATTAAAGTCTAGAATTAATTTGAGTCTTTTGATTTGTATTTTGTATCCTATAAATAGGCTGCTTTTGTAATCATTTGAGATCATCCTTGATTTGAATCATATTGTGAGTTTTAAACTCTTTTAGTTCTTTGTGAACTTTAGAACTTATCAAGTCTTCTTGCTTGTGGCGTTCAATACTTATCAATCAGCTTGGTGGGTTGATTGTGGCGTATCTTATACCAAGGTTCTTGTCTCCTTATAGACAACGGGTCGCGGTTCCACCACTACTATCTTCAGCAACCAATAGACGGTCGGGAAAAATCACATCATTTGGTATCAGAGCCGGCGCTATTGGTTTGCATTCATTTCTTTTCTACTTTTTCATCTTGTTAATTTCTTACTCTTGAGATCCAAGAATCACGTATTGGTAGCGGGTCTTGTCACAAGTTGGCTTGGTTCCTACTAGTGACGATTGAACTTAAGTCATCAATTTTTGCTCTTCTACATTTCTTTCTCCAATTTCTAGTAGTACATAATTCCTTGCAAAAAAAGAAAAACAAAAACAAAAAGGCCGAGTAAAAAAAAACAAAAAAATATCGGCAAAAAAAAGCAACAAAAGAAAAAAAAATAGCAAAAAAAAAAGAAACACAAAAAGTGAAGTACAACATCTTCTTGTTATATCGTGATTATTTGATATATCATAGTTCAAGTTGTTTGGTAAGTTTGAATTCCTCAAGGCCACAAGCCAAACTTGATAATTGTTTCTTTAGTTCTTTTAGAACTTTAAGAGATTTAAAAGAGTGGTAAAAGGCTGTGTGGTGAGATCAATAGAGGGTAAAAGCCATTTGTGAGATACACGAGGGTTGAATCATTTTTTTTAGAGAAACACGTGAGGGAGTTTTGTGAGGACCTAATCTTATTTTTGCAGAATTTTAAGATGGGGGATGAAAAACCTCTTCCGAACCTACAAATCCAAGCCCTAATGGATGAAATGCGGCGGATGATGACAAATGAATTCAACCAAGTTCATGAAAGAATGGATCGAATAGAAGCAAACGCACGAAGGCAGCCATCTCGTGAAGGTTCCGTTGTGAATGAGGATGAAAGAAGCGATGAATGGGATAGGGAATCTGAAAGGAGATCGGCTAGGAGGAGGCGACGTATAGACAACAATTTGAGTTCCATAAAGATGAAAGTCCCTTCTTTTCAAGGAAAGTCAGATCCGGAAGCATACCTCGATTGGGAGACAAAAATGGAGTTTATATTTGACTGTCATGAATACTCCAATCGAAAGAAGGTAAAACTTGCTGTCATTGAGTTTTCTGATTATGCACTAACATGGTGGGATCAACTTCTTATTAGCAAGCGAAGGAATGGAGAAAGGCCTATCGAGAGTTGGGAGGAAATGAAGATGGTCATGCGAAGACGTTTTGTGCCTAGCCACTACTTCCGTGATCTTCATAACAAGCTTCAAAATCTAAAGCAAGGAAACAAATGTGTTGAAGATTACTTCAAGGAGATGGAGGTTATCATGATAAGGGCCAACATTGAGGAGGATCGAGAAGCTACAATGGCCAGGTTCTTACATGGTTTAAATTTTGAAATAAGAGATCGTGTTGAAGTGTACCATTATGTTGAAATTGAGGATATGGTTCATATGGCTGTTAAAATTGAGAAACAACTTAAGAGAGGGGATGGATCACGAAATAGTAGTTGGAAGACTAGTTCTTCAAAGAAAATTGAAAACGCATCTTCTTCATCTTCTAATCCCAAATCTGGTTCTAAAGATATAAACACTTCAAAAGGAAAATCTGATTCTTATACTCCTAAGAATCGTGACATAAAGTGTTTTAAGTGTCAAGGAAGGGGTCATATTGCAAGTCAGTGTCCAAACAAGCTTGTCATGGTGATTCGAGAAGATGGAGAAATTGAGACAGATAAATCAGATGCCACAAACTCACCGGATGCTTCGGATGATGATGAAGAGTTGGCTGTCCAAGGAGACTTGTTGGTAGCTAGAAGATCCTTAAGTGCCCATTCCAAGGAAGACGATGATGCACAAAGGGAAAACATCTTTCACACTCGATGCTACGTTCAAGGCAAGGTATGTAGTGTTATAATTGATGGGGGAAGTTGTACTAATGTGGCGAGTTCCTCTATGGTTGAAAAGCTTGGTCTACCTACAATGAAGCATCAAAAGCCATACAAACCATTAGATGAGAATCCCTGAGCATTGAACGTGCAGCTTCGATGATAGTTCGATTTCTTCTTTCAGCGACTCCGTTTTGTTGCGGTGTTCTCACTGAGGAAAAGTTGTGAGAAATACCCTTACTTTTAAAGAAGGAATCTAGAGAACTGTTTTTGAATTCTGTCCCATGATCACTCTTTATTAAGCGAACGGTCATGTTGTTCTGGACTTCCATTTTCCTAACAAAGGTGATGAGTTCTTCAGGGGTGTCACTCTTAGACCGGAGAAATATTACCCAGGTATAGCGAGAGAATTAATCAACTATGACCAATGTATATTTCTTTCCAGCGATGGATTGTTTGTTAACAGGGCCAAACAAATCCATATGGAGAAGTTGTAGAGGAGATGACACTGAGGAAACTTGCTTAGATTTGAAACTAGCTTTTGTTTGTTTCCCTTTCTCACACGCTGAACATAAGGATTCCTTAGCGTATGAGTGTTGAGGTAGACCAGTGACCAACTCTTTAGTGGAAAGAGTATTCAGTGTCTTGAAGTTGAGATGGGAGAGCCTCTTATGCCATAGCCAGTTGACATCAGATGAGGCTTTTGAGAAGAAACCAGAGTTCTCAGAGGTTGAAGAGTCCATGTTTATAACTTAAACATTTTCCATACGATAACCGCTGAGAGCTATCTTCTCCTTTTTGTCAGTGACAAAGCAGGATTCCTTAGTAAAGATTACTTTGTTATCCTTGTCGCAAAGCTGACTGATGCTTAGAAGATTATGCTTCAATCCTTCAACATATGCAACTCTTCCAAAGGTTGTTGTACCATTAGAGAGTACACAAAACCCTTCTCTTCTTTATATTCAGTGAGCAGGTTTTTCTTTCCAGTCATATGTCTAGAGCATCCGCTATCGAGATACCAGATACCCTTCCGAACCTGCAAACAAAGTGTTAGTCCCAGATGGCTATAACAAGTATTGTAGAAGGGGGGGGGGGGGGGGTTGAATACAATACTCAAAATTTTCACAATTTTAATTCTATTATTGAAAATCTTTCAACAAGAATTACACATAGAAAACTTAAGACTGTTGCGGAAAAGAACAGATAAACTATTCTAACAATCTTACACAAAGTATACTAACAAAATAACTAAGAACACTTAGAACAAAGCTATAAAGTTTTTCAAGCAAACTGGAAATTCTTGCACTTAGAGAAATCTTCCAGTTTGCGTAGAATATCAAGAGCACACAGTAATCTTCAAGTCTCTCAAGATGTGTGTGGTTTCTGCATGGAGAGGTCTTCCTTTTATAGTGACAAGGAGTGTGTAAGCATTGAATGCTTGGGACACATGTCATCTTCACACTTGCTGAGGATGTTGACTTCTGGAGAGTTGTGAAGTCCTTGTCACCTTTCACAAGGTACAGTCAGAAGAGCCCATGCATGAGAAAAGAGCTTTGCATGGAAATGGATAATAAGACAAAATGTCACTTTATCCATGTAGAAAATCTCTTCTCAATTTGTCTTCTAAAGATTGCACCACCGAAGGAAGCTTGGGATATGTGACACATCTTTGGAGAAAGCATCTTTGAAACTTCTTTGAGATCCCACCGATGATAGCCTTGTGATATGTGACACATCTTTGAGATATGTGACATCATCTTTGGGATATGTGACATCATCTTTGGAGGAAAAACATCTTTGAGACTTCTTTGAGATCCCACCGAAATTGGACTTCCATCGGTGGGATTCTTTGGCCGAAACAGAGAGTAATTTAGGTGGAGATGTGTCCACCGATGTGTGAGAACACCATCGGTGGACAATGACTTGTATGTGTTGAGAAAGGATCTTTCACTTCCACAATGAGAGAATCTTTAATCTTGACTTTGGTTGATCTTTGACTTCATCAAACATTTGCTATCTTGTACAAGCCATTACAAAGAACCATGCATCCAAAATTTCTCTAAGTATAAAATGTTTTTCAAAGTATAAAAGGAGATCATGAGGTCATCTTCAAATCTTGATGACCCAACAATCTCCCCCTATTTGATGATGACATCCATACTTAGAAAAACATGAGTTGAATAATGCATGTTGACCCTTCTTTACTCTTTTGGGTTCTTTTTCACACAGTCCATTTTTTTTGTGTGTGTATGTATATATGATATTTACATATAAGATAAAATAAAAAGGTATAGCTGTACAAATGCATGAAAAAATGGAAAGAAGTATAAACAATATGAACAAAGCAGATGTTACTTGTATCATTGGAGAGGAGAGTTGAAACTTATGTCTGACTTGAGGATTCTTCATTTTGATCAGCAGACTGTTGATTTGTTGGAGAACTTTATCTTTCAGGCACTTTTGCTTTTCTTCAGATGTTTCAAATCTTCAAGCCATTCACTTGCTCCAAAAGATTTCAGCCAAATGAGTCTGTGGTTTCTGGAAAGAGACAAACCCATTATGGTGAGAATCTTTGAGGGAGGTTTGAGATTAAGTGAATAAGCCTCAGGATGCTTCTGCCAATCTGTAGCATTTTCTATCTTTTTCTTGGCATCTTTGGCATCATTATCATGTGTCTTTGATTTGCTCCCCCACAGTTTGATCCGTCTGGACTGATATGCTCCCCCTTGACCGGTCCGCCCGATTTCCTCATTTTTTTTTTCAAGTTGGTCGCTGTATATGAGTACTGAGGGTTTATGTTGCTCCCCCTCAGATGAATTCTCCCCCTCAGCGGCCGACGTAGAAAAAACACCAAGAGAAAATGAAAAGATCGGCCAGAACCAAAACGATTTTTTTTTGCACAATACCAACGAATTTAGGGGTACACCACCGAAATTTCGGTGGTAATTTTTTTTTTTTTTTGCTTTCCCACCGAAAAAGAAGGAAATTCCACCGAAAATTGGTTATTTTCGGTAGAAAATCGGTGAGATTTTTTTTTTAATTTTTTTTTTTTAAAAAAAAAACATGCCCACCGAAAATTTGCAAGAATTAGACAAAAATTCGGTGGAAATTCTTGAAGAGGTTGAGGGAAATCTTCTAAGATATCTTCAGCAGAGAGTGGAGAAAGTCTTCTAAGGCATTATGTAGAAAATCTTCAAAATGGAGGAGAGATTGGAATTTCATCTTCCAATTTTTGATGACCCAAAGTGATTGAGATTTAGGATTTGGTGTGACATCTGCAGAAGAGTTTGTAGTGGGTGGATTTTGTGAAAGGAGAGATGGGTTGCAAACCAAGAGTGAAAAAGATGGAAAAAGGGATGGGATGAGGAGATGACACATAGGAAGTTGGGTTAGGTGAGAGGAAGAGTATATGAGAAGTTAGATAAAATTGGTGGGGAGAGAATCGGTAGAGGATATGGTAGAGGTCTACAACTTTGGTGAGATGAGATCATGGTGATGACATCATTAAAAGAAAAAGGTGTCTACCATGCATGGGATGACATCATTTGGAGGGGTTCTTTCCTATGTTTCTAGATAGGAGAGGAGATTTGTGAGAGAAGAATAGTGTCCACCGATGAGAATTCGGTGGAAACTTAGGACACATAGTTATTGAAGATTACACATGCCAAGTTCATTTATGAGGAAATTAAACCTGGTTTCATCTAGAGGTTTGGTGAACAAGTCGGCAAACTGAAGATCTGTAGGAATGAAGTGTAGCTCAATGTTACCTTTGGAGATGTGGTCCCTGATGAAATGATATCTGATAATGATATCTGATATCTATGTGCTTTGATCTGGAATGAAGAACTGGATTATTTGCAATAGCTATTGCACTTGAGTTATCACACAGAATTGGGACTTTGGAATAGATTTGAGCAGAGTCCCTTAGTTGATTTCTCATCCACAGGATCTCAGCACAGCTACATATTCAGCCTCAGCAGAAGAGGTTGACACAGAGTTTTGTTTCTTGCTGGACCAACTTACCAATTTGCCACCAAGAAGTTGGCAGCTTCCTCTGGAATATCCATTCTTTAAGAGAAAATTGGCAAGAGTGTCATACCAAGCACGTAGAGCTTGCTTGAGACCATAGAGAGCTTTGTCAAGTCGGTACACATAGTCTGGATGAGCTGGGTCTTCAAAGCCAGGAGGTTGTTTCACATAGACTTCCTCTGCAAGCTCCTCATTGAGGAAGGCACTTTTGACATTCATTTGAAAGACTCCGAAATTTCTGTCGGCAGCAAAGAGAAGGGTGATTGTGGGTTGTGTTTAGGATTGGTGGAAGAAAAATATATAAAAGAAAAGGTGATGTTTGCATGGTTTGGGATTTCGGTGGTGATGTTGATCGGTGGAGATTCGGTGGAGGATCGGTGGGGGATCAGTGGTGATTCGGTGGTGGATCTGTGAAGGGTTCCACCGAATTTGAAGGGTTCCACCGAATTTAGATTTCGGTGGAAGGTTAGAGGAAGTCCACCGAATGGGTAGTCGGTAGTGGTGTTAGAGAGATGCCATCGAGTCAGATTTCGGTGGATGATGAGTGTCATCACAAAAAGATGGATTGTTATTGTCTTGGAGTGATTGATGGAGGAGAGAGAAAAGGTGGTGAAAAAGAATATTTGGTGGAAGATGATGAATTTTTGGTTCGGTGGTTAAGGAAAATTTCGGTGGTGAGGTTTAGAAAAGAAATGGAATTTTAAGAGATTGGAGATGGTGATGTCATGAGAATGACATCATCATGCTTATGATGTCATGAGAGTAAAGAATTCTAAGGTTTTGTCAACTTTCTCACTTGTTCACACAGATCCATTTGCCCAGTTCAAAATCTGTAATCACAAAGAATTTATTTTCTAGGTACCCATTTGGAAGGTGGGTCCTTTTGGGTTAGACGGAAAAGAATTGGACAGTCTTTGGCAACATGAGAGGTATCACCACAGAAATAACATTTTCTATAAAGAGAGATCTTTTTAGAATTGTGATATTTTTCTTTATTTTTGCTTTTAAAAAAATGTCCTCAAGAATTTGACGAGGAATCAAAGATTTGGGGTGCAGCACCTAAAATACATTTTTCAAATTTTGGGAGGACCAAAAACTTTTCCTTTTTACAGAGTTAGAAAATATTTTGCATGAGTTGGAAGAGAAGGATGCATCATCTAAAGACAATAGATAAAGAATTAAATGCTTCAATCTTTTCAGCATCAGAAAGAGATAGAAATGGATGAACCTGTGGAGAGGAGGAAAATCACTTAGCTGATACAAGAGCAGTTGAGGAGTCATTCGCTTTCAGATGTGGGTTCATCTGCCAAATCATAAGATTTAGCAGGCAGACCCTTTCCTCTCCTAACAAGTCTTTCATTTCTTTCCTTTTCTCTCTTGTATTTCTCCTTGTATCTTTCAGCCCTGTCAGAATCTGCAGAAGAGAAAGATTGGTTGAACTTTTGGGAATCATATTTAGATCTTCCCGATTTTGAGGAGAATCGGCCTGAGGAAGCAGTTCTGGGTCTTTCAAAATGTTTACTTTTACACTCAGAAGCAAAATGACCCTTTTTACCACAGTTAAAACATTCCTCATTAGATTTGTCCAAAGAAGAGTGTTTGGAGATAGGCTTAGATTTTCTAGAAGGGTGGTAGGATTTGGATTTAGAATACCCATCCAACATGGCCATTTCATCAGATAATTTACCAATTGAAGTTTCCTCACATTCATCCTCAGCATCACTAAGATATGCCTCCGAATGATCATTGGGATCTTCTTGACTATCATGATCAGAGTCAGATGGGTAGGTGATTCTTGGGAGGTTTGGCTATAGAGCCGTTTTCAGAAAAAGTGTTTTGAGAAAAAGCTTCATTTTTGGAAGAAGAAGCAGCCATTGCAGATCAAGTTTATGAATTAAACTTCCTGCTCTGATACCACTTGTTAGTCCCAGATGGCTATAACAAGTATTGTAGAAGGGGGGGGGGGGGGTTGAATACAATACTCAAAATTTTCACAATTTTAATTCTATTATTGAAAATCTTTCAACAAGAATTACACATAGAAAACTTAAGACTGTTGCGGAAAAGAACAGATAAACTATTCTAACAATCTTACACAAAGTATACTAACAAAATAACTAAGAACAGTTAGAACAAAGCTATAATGTTTTTCAAGCAAACTGGAAATTCTTGCACTTAGAGAAATCTTCCAGTTTGCGTAGAATATCAAGAGCACACAGTAATCTTCAAGTCTCTCAAGATGTGTGTGGTTTCTGCATGGAGAGGTCTTCCTTTTATAGTGACAAGGAGTGTGTAAGCATTGAATGCTTGGGACACATGTCATCTTCACACTTGCTGAGGATGTTGACTTCTGGAGAGTTGTGAAGTCCTTGTCACCTTTCACAAGGTACAGTCAGAAGAGCCCATGCATGAGAAAAGAGCTTTGCATGGAAATGGATAATAAGTTCAAAATGTCACTTTATCCATGTAGAAAATCTCTTCTCAATTTGTCTTCTAAAGATTGCACCACCGAAGGAAGCTTGGGATATGTGACACATCTTTGGAGAAAGCATCTTTGAAACTTCTTTGAGATCCCACCGATGATAGCCTTGTGATATGTGACACATCTTTGAGATATGTGACATCATCTTTGGGATATGTGACATCATCTTTGGAGGAAAAACATCTTTGAGACTTCTTTGAGATCCCACCGAAATTGGACTTCCATCGGTGGGATTCTTTGGCCAAAACAGAGAGTAATTTCGGTGGAGATGTGTCCACCGATGTGTGAGAACACCATCGGTGGACAATGACTTGTATGTGTTGAGAAAGGATCTTTCACTTCCACAATGAGAGAATCTTTAATCTTGACTTTGGTTGATATTTGACTTCACCAAACATTTGCTATCTTGTACAAGCCATTACAAAGAACCATGCATCCAAAATTTCTCTAAGTATAAAATGTCTTTCAAAGTATAAAAGGAGATCATGAGGTCATCTTCAAATCTTGATGACCCAACACAAAGGAAGATTAGTTTGACTTGGGCACCCATTTACCCATGGGTCCACACTTGTCAGTGGTAGTTGAGGAAGTGGAAGGTTCAACAATCTTTGCAGCATTTGGAGATTCAGCTTCATAATTATTCTTTACTTTGGTTAATTTCTTAACCTCAGTGGTCTTCTTTGCCTTGGGGGCATTGATCTTCACCTTAGATAACTTTTCAGCTTTGGTGGTTGTGGGGCACTTACTAGCAATGTGATCGGTAAGAGCACAGTGATAACATATCTGATGAGAGCCCATCCAATGACTTGAAAGATGAAGATCCATTGAGATGGAAGATTGGACCAATCACAAGGTCGAAATCCAAGATGTTAAATGATGCTCTCAATGGTTTGATTAAATCTTGTCGGAATAAATCTCTTCCTACTTCGCAAGATATCCCGAAACCTTTTCTAAATTTGCTCCAAGTTGAAGACCAAGATTAGCCTTAATCTTGGTAGTTGAAATTGGGATGGATTCATCAAATTTCCCTCAAAGTCCAAGCATTTTCGGCCAAGTCCACATATGGCCTATGTTTAAGCCATAAAACACTCATTTCAAGTCCAAATGGACTCAAATCAAAGCCCACTTCAAGAGAAGTCTTTTCCAACAATCCAAGATGGATCCAAGCCCAAAATAAAGGATGAAGGGATGTCCATGAATCTGCCCATTATGAAGGTCAAGTTCTAGTAACTCATCTCATTGAATTGGAAGGCATTTTGAAGGTTCCTATCATTATGAAGCTATTTATCACAAGATATTTAAAGTTGCTACAATTAAAGTCTAGAATTAATTTGAGTCTTTTGATTTGTATTTTGTATCCTATAAATAGGTTGCTTTTGTAATCATTTGAGATCATCCTTGATTTGAATCATATTGTGAATTTTAAACTCTTTTAGTTCTTTGTGAACTTTAGAACTTATCAAGTCTTCTTGCTTGTGGCGTTCAATACTTATCAATCAGCTTGGTGGGTTGATTGTGGCGTATCTTATACCAAGGTTCTTGTCTCCTTATAGACAACGGGTCGCGGTTCCACCACTACTATCTTCGGCAACCAATAGACGGTCGGGAAAAATCACATCATTTGGTATCAGAGCCGGCGCTATTGGTTTGCATTCATTTCTTTTCTACTTTTTCATCTTGTTAATTTCTTACTCTTGAGATCCAAGAATCACGTATTGGTAGCGGGTCTTGTCACAAGTTGGCTTGGTTCCTACTAGTGACGATTGAACTTATGTCATCAATTTTTGCTCTTCTACATTTCTTTCTCCAATTTCTAGTAGTACATAATTCCTTGCAAAAAAAGAAAAACAAAAACAAAAAGGCCGAGGAAAAAAAACAAAAAAATATCGGCAAAAAAAAGCAACAAAAGAAAAAATATAGAAAAAAAAACACAAAAAGTGAAGTACAACATCTTCTTGTTATATCGTGATTATTTGATATATTATAGTTCAAGTTGTTTGGTAAGTTTGAATTCCTCAAGGCCATAAGCCAAACTTGATAATTGTTTCTTTAGTTCTTTTAGAACTTTAAGAGATTTAAAAGAGTGGTAAAAGGCTGTGTGGTGAGATCAATAGAGGGTAAAAGCCATTTGTGAGATACACGAGGGTTGAATCATTTTTTTAGAGAAACACGTGAGGGAGTTTTGTGAGGACCTAATCTTATTTTTGCAGAATTTTAAGATGGGGGATGAAAAACCTCTTCTGAACCTACAAATCCAAGCCCTAATGAATTCAACCAAGTTCATGAAAGAATGGATCAAATAGAAGCAAACGCACGAAGGCAGCCATCTCGTGAAGGTTCCGTTGTGAATGAGGATGAAAGAAGCGATGAATGGGATAAGGAATCTTAAAGGAGATCGGCTAGGAGGAGGCGACGTATAGACAACAATTTGAGTTCCATAAAGATGAAAGTCCCTTCTTTTCAAGGAAAGTCAGATCCGGAAGCATACCTCGATTGGGAGACAAAAATGGAGTTCATATTTGACTGTCATGAATACTCCAATCGAAAGAAGGTAAAACTTGCTATCATTGAGTTTTATGATTATGCACTAACATGGTGGGATCAACTTCTTATTAGCAAGCGAAGGAATGGAGAAAGGCCTATCGAGAGTTGGGAGGAAATGAAGATGGTCATGCGAAGACGTTTTGTGCCTAGCCACTACTTCCGTGATCTTCACAACAAGCTTCAAAATCTAAAGCAAGGAAACAAATGTGTTGAAGATTACTTCAAGGAGATGGAGGTTATCATGATAAGGGCCAACATTGAGGAGGATCGAGAAGCTACAATGGCCAGGTTCTTACATGGTTTAAATTTTGAAATAAGAGATCGTGTTGAAATGTACCATTATGTTGAAATTGAGGATATGGTTCATATGGCTGTTAAAATTGAGAAACAACTTAAGAGAGGGGGGGGGGGATCACGAAATAGTAGTTGGAAGACTAGTTCTTCAAAGAAAATTGAAAACGCATCTTCTTCATCTTCTAATCCCAAATCTGGTTCTAAAGATATAAACACTTCAAAAGGAAAATCTGATTCTTATACTCCTAAGAATCGTGACATAAAGTGTTTTAAGTGTCAAGGCAGGGGTCATATTGCAAGTCAATGTCCAAACAAGCTTGTCATGGTGATTCGAGAAGATGGATAAATTGAGACAGATAAATCAGATGCCACAAACTCACCGGATGCTTCGGATGATGATGAAGAGTTGGCTGTCCAAGGAGACTTGTTGGTAGCTAGAAGATCCTTAAGTGCCCATTCCAAGGAAGACGATGATGCACAAAGGGAAAACATCTTTCACACTCGATGCTACGTTCAAGGCAAGGTATGTAGTGTTATAATTGATGGGGGAAGTTGTACTAATGTGGCGAGTTCCTCTATGGTTGAAAAGCTTGGTCTACCTACAATGAAGCATCAAAATCCATACAAACTCCAATGGCTTAATGATAGCGGCGAGGTGCGAGTTTCAAAACAGGTATTGGTTTCATTTCGCATAGGTAAATATGATGATGAGGTGTTATGTGACGTTGTACCTATGCAAGCAAGCCATATTTTGCTTGGGAGGCCATGGCAATATGATCGACATGTAAAGCATGACGGCTTTACCAACAAATACACATTTGTACATAAAGCCAAACCCGTAACTCTTGTACCCATGTCACCTACTCAGGTTTATGAAGATCAAGTTAAATTACAAAAAGATGCAAAAAAACTGAAAGAGCCAAAAGAAAATAATGAACAAGGCTCGAAAAAAAAGATAAAAAGACGGTCGGGAAAAATCACATTGGTGGTTGTGGGGCACTTACTAGCAATGTGATCGGTAAGAGCACAGTGATAACATTTCCTATAGCTAAAAGTAGCTTTAGGACCATTTGCATGCTTATCCATTAATTTTAAATGAGCAAGGCCAGCACCAAGTATACCTTTGGCATTGGAAATGGGAGGAACAATTAGTTCTTCAGATTTCTTACCAATAATATCCACTCTGATTCTAGGAGGCTGAATAAATCCAGGGATCTTATTCTTAGAAGTAGAGGGATAAGTCACTGAAGCTTTAGAAGCATTCAGCTTTGGTACAAAGGTACCCTTCTGAGGTTTTGGATAAACAATTTTCTCTTTACCTTTAGAAGTTAAGGTAGAGATTTCCTCAGGGATGGGAGTTTTAGAAGAGGAACACTAAGATAAGGAAGTGTCAGGAATAGAGGACACGAACATTCCAAACTTAAGCATGGAATGATCAGTGGTTGGTTCTTCAACATCAGCTATGTAACCAAGACCACGTTTGTCACTCAGAGGAATCTGATACTTTATTATCTCAGTGATCGTTGTTGAGGATTTACACCATCCTTCAACAGTTGCTTTTTCAGCTTTTAAGGCAGCGATAGCTTCTTCTCGTTCGATTTTGACTAGTTGATTTATATGAACCTGATCTTTTAAATCTTCTTCAATTTTGGAAAGCTTTTCTATTTGAAGGTGACAGTTTTTAAGCTGTTCAGCGAGATCAAGGTTTTGATTTTCAACGACAGTTTTGCCATTCATGGCATCATATAAACTCATAGTCAGGAGATCGATTTTACGAAGACTATCAGCTTCATCAATAACTGAATTATTGGTAAAGAAAGAAGGTGATACGTTAGTAGCAGAGGTTGAAGTAGAGGGAATGTCAGAATTTTCTTCCTCTTCTTCGATTTTGGCCATGAGACAGAGATTGGCCTCATCATCATCTTCAGAGTCAAATGATTCTTCTTCGTCAGAGGCAGCCCAATCAAAGTCAACCATCAGGCCTTTGCCTTTCTTCTTAAAGCCTTTCAGCTTTGCATTCTTTTCTTTCTGCTTTTGATACTTATCATCTCTAACCCTGGGGTTAGAGGATTTCTTGGGATAAGCTGAGGGTCTAGAAGCTTTCTTTGACCTGCACTCGCTAGCAAAATGTCCTATCTTTTCACAGTTATAGCAAGTAGCAGTAGCCTTATCAACAGGGGTTGATGATCTTGGCTTGTCAGTAAGTGCGAGGGGCTTGTTCTTTCTGAAAATTTTCTTTTGGGCGAATCTCCTGAACTTATTAGATAGGAGAGCCATAGATTCATCAAGATCTGAAGAGTCAGCATCTGATGGGCATTCGGAGTTAGTTTCCAACTCAGTGATAGTGATAGTAGATCGCTGAGTGGAAGGTGACTCTGAGGATAAAGCAACAGGTGTGCTTTTGGAATCCTTTACAAGATTCTTCTTAAGATGACACGACTGCTCATGATTGAGCATAGTGCCATATAAGGTAGAAAGAGTCATAGATTTTAGATCCTTAGATAGCTTGAGACACATTGAATAACTGTCCCAGCTTTCAGGTAAACATTCTAGGAACTTTGTCAGAACTTCAAAGTTAGAATATTCCTTACCAACAGTCTTTAAATCTATTATTAAGCAGTTAAAGCGTTGGTGAACTTCAGAGAGAGTTTCATTCTTACCACAAATGAAGCTTTCGTACTGTCTTACCAGGTTGATCTTTCTTGAGTCCTGGACTTCAGACGTACCTTGTTAGCTTCAATCTTCCTAATCATAGAAGTATTTGAAAGTAGTGAAAAATAGGCCAAGTGAAGAAAGCCTCTTACATAGGCTCTGCCGTTTCCGAAGGATCAAGGTCAAGAAGTTACAGAGGAGATCACAGAACCTCTATGATACGCACAAAGAAGACCAGACTCGGAACCCGGTGAAGACTGCTCTACAGAAGACCAGACCCAGAACCTCTGTAATCCTTTGCAGAGCCTCTGTGGTTCAAACTAAAGACTTGGAAGATATTTATAAAATATCTTTCTACTGTTACTAGATCCGTTCATCAACTTGCATGGAAGCGTGCACTGTCAAACCTCAACACGTGTCAAGCTCTAAGTGGATTGAATAGGGCTTAGTACAACATAGACGTCTGCTCCATTAAATGCAAAATAGCACGAACAACTGCTCACACCATCCGTTCTACTGTTCATGCCGTCGGAAGGACAGTAGCTCATGCTTTATGGTCTTCTAGAGTAGTATAAAAGGAAGACTCATGTTGAGTTCTTCCTAAGTGAAATTAATCAAGAAAAAAACACAAGAATCTGAGTTTCATGCTTATGCTTTATATCGTCAAATCTGTTTAAGCTTTACACCAAAATAGTTCTTAATCTATTCTTGGTGTTCTTTGATATATATCGAAATACAGTAAACTTTGAGATAAACACTTAATCTTAAACTACTGTTTCTTTATATTGTGTTCTAAATCTATCAAACATATCTGTTAGTTCATCAAATACGCTTCCGCATCAAACATAAATTCGAACTAATAGATCTGACAATCTTGTTTAAGCAAAACGGGAACCAACAATTGGTATCAGAGCCAACCTTGATTTTCAATATCAAGTGATCCTCTTTGTTACAAGATTGGTGATAGACATCATTCCTTTTTAACCTATTCCTCATTTCTAGGTTAAAACTCCATTAAAGTGTACTCTGGGAACTGTTCAAACCCAGAAAACTTTACAGATCATCAGACTCATACTCTTTAATCATACTATCTTTTCAGAACCTTTACAATGACAAATACAAATAACTTCTTTACTGCTGGTTCACTCACCAAGCCTCCTACTCTCCTTCGAGATGAGTATCCTCAATGGAAAATAAGAATGGTCCATTTCTTTGAGGGTACTGAAAAAAATCTAGTACAATATCTTTACAACCTTCCTCCTGTTCCCATGATAGTTGTACCACGAGTACCAGCTACTGCTGAATCTCCTGAAATCCCTGAACATCAAAAACCGAAGCCAAAAGAAGAATGGTCAAATGAAGATAAGGCAGAAGATGAAGTTGCACAGAAAACAAAAAGAATATTGATAATGGCTATCCCCAACGAACTTTTTCAATCCTTAGATGCATGCGAAACTGCGCACGATCTTTGAAAAGAATTAGAAAGACAGTTGGAAGGGGGTGCTAAAACGCAGAAGAACCGAAGGGCACAGTACATAAATGAATATCATGCATTCAGAGCCTCTGCAACAGAATCTCTGCAAACGACGTACGACAGGTTCAACTCTCTCATAAACAAATGTAGAAAGTCTGGCATTCACAGAACCTCAGAAGAAAATAATGTCATGTTTCTAAAAAGCCTGAATGATGAATGGCACCAGCTGTCTATGTCCTTACAAACAAACCAAGATCTAGACTCCTGGACTCTCTCTGATCTCTATGGAACACTAGCCGCACAAGAGCCTCAAATAGCACAGGCTAAAACACTAACCATTGCACCATATGCATTGTTTAGTAAATCTACAGAGGCTGCAGAGAGACCAAGAAATGAGAGAGCAACAGAGGAGAAGAAAAAGGAAAAGAAGAAAATAGTGATGGTTGACAGCGAAGAAGACGAGCTGATAGAAGAAGAGATAACTCTTGCGTCATTAGCTAAATCCTTAGCTCTATTGACAAGAGAGTTCAGAGGAAACCAAAGAGGTTCTGGAAATGATCGATATGGCAGAGACAACCAAGGTGACATCAGAGATAACGAAAGAAGAGAAGAATCAAGTGACCGACAGAGGTCAAATGATAGAAGTGACCGACAGAGGTCAAGCGACAGAAACTACAAAAGTAGTAACCGACAGAGGTCAGATGACAAGGTGAGCCACACACAACAATAATGTTACAAATGTGGCAAGCCTGGTCATTACGCAAACGAATGCCGATCGGAGAAAGGTGGAGACCGACAAAAGTCCGACGATCGTGCTGGAAACACTTCCCAAGGTTGTTTCAACTGCGGGAAGCCAGGCCATTTCGCATATGAGTGCAGAAGCAGACCAAATCGCCCACAGAAGGACTCAGCTTTTTACAAAAAGAAGGCTGAGTATTATGCACAAAAATCTCTAATGGCGAACAAAGGGCATTCTGAGGCGAACAAAGAGGACTTCGAGTCAGACTCTACCTCTGACGAAGAATACACAACCAATGCCCTGTTCTGTGGCATGGCAGAAATCGACTCCGGCACTGAGGTATCCACTTCAAACTCTACCTCTTGTACTAATTCTGTAGATGATGATTCACTTAAACTTATTGAACTGATAGAACTAAAAGAATTAAATGTAGGCATTCAGAAAAGACCCACCTTTAATGAGAGAGAAGTACGGCTTCTCACTCAAGAAAAAGCCAAAATTTTTGAAGAAAAGGAGAGAATAGAAAAGAATTGGAACAAAAATCTAGATCCATTAAAACACAAATTTCTGAATTAACCTCTGAGTTAAAAATCAAAACAAAAGAACTTTCAGTTTCCAGAAGTGAAACTACTGACATAAGAGCTCTCAAGGAATACTTTCAAAGAGAGAGAGAGGTACTTTGGCAAGATCTACTCAGAAGAGAAGTTTTACTCAAAAACTATAAAGATGCACAGAAGGTTTATGAAAAAGTAAACTCACAAATAGGAAGACGAGGTATAGGGTACGATGATATTACCCTAGGTGTTGAAGGCAAAAGAATTAAACCTCTGTCTTCTCTGTTTGTGTTGGGAAAAACAAACAAACCAGATTTTCCAAACTTACTCTCTGTAAGTAAAAGGGCTAAAATCTTTGTGGAACCTCACTTAAGGAAACATACGAAGATGATCAATGTGTGGTTTGAAAACACAGATTCATCATCTTCAACCTCTGTCAATAGAGGAATCAAACCAAAAGAAATATCTGAAAACGCAAGATCAGATTGGTATCTTTAAGTTTGGTAAACCAGAGACTCAAACGCAGGTTGCTTTTGTGTGTATGATAAATGTTGAAAAGAAATTATCAGCAGAAGCTCATGAGTTTACACCCACTTTTTCAGAAGAAAAACTTACAGAAACAATTGAAAAGGAAATTTTGGAAGTATGGAAAACAAACGTTTTAGAAAACTTCTGTACATCTTCTGTAGATAAAATTCTCGTTGAAGAGATCTTATCAGAAACCTCTGCCATCTATGAAAATTATTTTACAGAGGAAGAAAGCTCGTATGATACATGCTCGGAAACTCCAGCCTCTGTCGAAATAGATGAATCAACCTCTGTATATGAGGACGATTCATCTTCTGACGACCAGAGACTGATGTTACATCAGGGATAGTTCACTATGACACAGAGGATGTTAAATTCTCCTCTGAAGTTCTTAACAGAACTATTTCTCCAAAAGAGAAAATCACAGAGATACCTATCTGCCCAGATTTTCTGAACATATATTTACAAGTCAAAACCTCTGCTGAGCTTGATATGTTAAAGAAGACCTCTGTAGATCCTAAAAGTTCAAAATTTTCAAAACCTTTAAGGCAAATTAACGAAAATCCCACTTGGCAACAAAAGGGAAAATGGCCTAAAGTTAACAAATCTTTTTCCTCTGTGACAGTGAAGAAAGATGTTCACCACAGAAGAGACTCACAGAAGGAAAGAACTAAACAAAGCTTTTGCAATCAACATTCTAGTACTCATAGATCTTCTTGTAATAGGAAATCTAATGTTAAGAAAGAATGTAATGCCTCTGTGGCTCAGTTCAATGAATTCAATGAAAAGTTCAAGCAAATCACGTCTCATATTCAATACTGTCATTGCTTTGATCTTATGTTCAGATTAAATAATCACTTCTCTAGTCAAGATTGTTTACTTTCTACCCAAATTCAAAAGTCAAATCCCACAAAGAAACAATTTGATTCTTCTACAAAAGAAAAAATGTATTTCAAGAATGTTAAGGCAAACTTGAAAAATTCTAACAATATTGGACCCATGTGGATATGGGTACCTAAATCTCAATGATTGTCTTGCAGAAGCGGTCTGTGCCTATCTGGTATCTAGACTCCGGATGCTCGAGGCACATGACTGGCGACAAAAGTTCACTATCCATGTACAAAGAAACACTCGATGGTGGATCTGTAACTTTTGGAGACAACAAGAAGGGACACATCAAAGGCTATGGAGTCATAAAGAAGAAAAACGTTTCTGTATACAAAGTTGCATATGTGGATAGCCTTAAACACAACCTACTGAGTGTAAGCCAACTTTGTGATACAGGATTCAATGTGTTATTCAAAAGAACTTTCTGCTCTCTGCAAAGTGAAGACACAGGAATGGAACTTCTGCGAGCCGAAAGAAGAGGTGATCTGTATCTAATGAATTTCAGTTCCAAGAACAAGGACAAAGTTTGCCTTGTAGCCTGCAAAAGTGAGGAAGCCTGGTTATGGCATAACAGGTTCTGTCACTTGAACTTTCACACCTTGGATAAACTGGTCAAACTTGATCTAGTTAAAGGTTTGCCTAATGTTAAATTCAATAGAGATCATTTATGTTCTGCCTGTGAGATGGGAAAATTCAGAAGAACTTCCCACAAAGGCAAAACAGATGTGTCTTGCACTAGGCCTCTGTACATGCTTCATGTCGACCTCTGCGGTCCCATTGCCATACAGAGCCTAGGTGGAAAGAAATACATACTTGTCTTAGTTGATGAGTATTCGCGTTTCACATGGGTTGAATTTGTCCGAAAGAAATCAGATGTTCCAATCATCTTGATAAATCTAATGAAAAGAATCCAAGTTCTTTATGAAAGCAGAATACAGAAGTTAAGAAGTGACAATGGCACATAATTTAAAAACTCTGTCATTGAAGCCTATCTTTCTACAGAAGGAATATCACATAACTTCTCTGCCGCACGCACTCCATAGCAGAATGGCGTAGTCGAAAGAAAGAATCGAACGCTCGTAGAGGCAGCAAGAACTATGCTATCAGCATGCGGATTACCGATGAACTTTTGGGCAGAAGCGATTTCTACCGCTTGTTACACACAGAATCGGTCAACCATTGTGAAAAGACACATCAAGACTCCTTACGAACTGATCAACAAAAGGCAGCCAAACATCAAGTTTTTCCATGTGTTTGGATGTAAATGTTTTGTCTTAAACGACAGAGATTCCAGAGGAAAATTTGAGGTAAAAGCAGACGAAGGAAAATTCATTGGATACTCTGCCACTTCCAAAGCCTACAGAGTATTCCTTACAAAAATTCGCAAGATCGTAGAAAGCATCAATGTTTCTTTTGATGATTCATTCCAAAGGACTTCTGAACAAATCAGTTCAGAACTCGGACTTTAAGGGGAATCCTGTGGCATCTCACAAGCAAAAGAAGACTTAAATCTTCTATTTTTAGAGATGTTCCACGACGACATTAATCCCTCTGTTGGAACCATCAGAGCTTCTATAGAACCATCTTCTGTCGATCAAAATCCCACAGGTATGACTCTAACTGGTCCAAATAATGCTTCATCTTCTTCTATAAATGCTACAGATACAAATACCGAAGAAGAGACTGCAGAAGATGAAACACCAAGGAAAACGACCACAGAAGTTGCTGAAGAACAAACTCCACAATCCACAGAGGAACCAATTACAGAGGAAATAGAGGACCAAGTCTATACGTCCTCAGAGGAACAAACTCCATCACCACTCATACCAATCATTCCACAAACTGTAGGATCAACTACAAAGGCACGCTCTACGACAGAGGCTCCACCAGAAGAAGTAGAACAACAAGAAGCCTCTGAAGAACTAGTAGATGACATTGGTGACCATCTTCCATGCACAACTAATGTAACGTCCCAAAAATTACAAGGAATTTAAAATTTTTAAAGTAACATTTCATTAATAAAAACTCATTTAATAATTCAATCATCTCGTTTGCAAACTCATAAATAATATTCTTACGAACAATAAACAGCGGAATAAATGTCTAAAATTAAAATCATAAAAGTAATCAACTCTTCCCACGCGCCAGTATGTACTCGTCACGCCTTGGAGCCACTCGCACCTGAAACCACAATTTTATTGGGAAAGGGTAAGCACAAAGCTTAGTGAATTCAGACACCATAAATAACACAGTTACTTCCACACCACCTCTAAACAAAAAATTGCACATAAACAGCATACAAGTCTACGAACAAATCATAAACATGCATACCTACACCATCCCACCCAAAGGCATAAGTTGGTCCACCCGACCACACAATAACCGTGCAAGCATTACCCGGCTCCCCCGGGTTCCAATGCCACCCGCGTATATAAACCTCGGCCCCGCCGAATCACTACGCCACCCGCGTATATAAACCTCGGCCCCGCCGAGTCACTACGCCACCCGCGTATATAAACCTCGGCCCCACCGAACTCCTACGCCACCCGCGTAGTCATAACAATAAAGGTCCGACTAGACGCCCCACTATTTAGTCCCGCATCACAAACAATTAAAACTACCACACACGTACAAATCGTAATGTAAAAATAACCGACATTAGTTATAGTGAGAGAACTCACCTCGTAAGCGCGCCTAGCTCACAAACAATAATTCAAGCTTCACAAATCCAAGATCACTTCCCAACACCTAAACAGTCGTTAAAATGTATTAACACGAGACCCGGACCCTAAAACACGACGCATCCTTAAATCGTCACTAAAACGACTTTTCGGTCTAACCAAACAGGTCTGTTCGGGACCTGTTCCGACCTCCATAAACCCAGAAAATCCTCAATTAAATTACATAACCAGAAAGTGCTCTGAGTTAGGGTTCCAAGGACATATTATACACCTCCTAACGATTTTCATACAATTTACTATGAATTTTCTAAAAACAGGACACGAATCTGTCACGTGCAGACCTGCTGTGAAAACAGCCAATTTACCTCTAGTTAGAAGCCGAAGCAGACTTCCGCTAAAACACGAAAAGTGTGCCCGGCACATAATGTGAACCGTGGGCACCGGATTCGCCTTAATCTGAGCTACGACGGAAAAGTTATGGCCGACACAAAATAGGGACAGAAAGGCGTTTTCACATAAAATGACGATTTTGAAACGATTATTGTTTTCGCGATCGGGTTACGGTTTAGCTATTTAGGTTCGGTCTAGGTGGTCACGGCTGGGCTACTACCATCACCATCCACTGCCACCTCCGGCAGCGGTAGACGGCGGCGGCAGCAGCCACCGGCGGTGGTGGTGGTTTCGAGGTGGTCCGACGACGGCGGAAAAGAAGGCAAGAAGAAGAAGAATCTTTACCTCTCGAAGACAACGTAACCGCACACTCGACGAGCTCCTGTCTCCTTTCTCTTCCGATCGACGGCTCCCACTCTTCTCTCTCGCTAACCTCGCTCTCGCCGGCAGGAAAACACGCCGGCTATGGCTGCTGTTGGGTGGTCGACGGTGGCAGCCAAGCAAAGAAGAAGAAGCCTCACGATGGGGGGGGTCTCACGGCGCAACAATGAAAGCAAGGAGTAGGGTTTTTGGTTTAGATAATCCTATTCTTTCTTTTCTTGTGAATCACGATGACAACAATCAAAAACAATATGGGTTTCGGTTCTACTTGCATGGGCCGAAACCCAAGGTGTGTTTTTGTCCCTTGACACAAAAGGTCCCTCAACTTAAACCTTCTCGCAACTAGCCAAAATTCCGACATTTTTAACGATTAGGTCCAACTCGACTAACCCCGTTAATGGAAACCACATTAAATCAAACTTAAAAGAAAAGAATTGATAAAAGAAATTACATACCGGGATACGGGCTTTACAACTCTCCCCCACTTGGATTAGACTTCGTCCTCGAAGTCTATGCCCGTGCATAGCTAAAGATAGTTCTCCCACATCTCAACCTCAGGTTCCCAAGTTCACTTGAGACCCCTTCTAAAACTTCTCGAATACTTTCCTTACTAACGTACTCCTTCTAGGACACTGAAATTGTGATCGATAGAACACTTCACCAATTGGAATCATTCCTAGCCAAGTGACTTCGGTTATCTCCCAACCTTAGATATTCCATACCTCCCGGTTCAAATCTCAAGCTCTAAACATTCTAAAATTGCTTACCAATATACCCAACTGGATACTCGGATCCGATCATTCCTACTATTAACTGTCAATTAACTCCTACGAGTTCTACTAGACTCCCAAAATTTACCTTACACGAATCGTCAAACCAGTAAATTTAAAATCACTCACGAAGGTCATTCCACCATAACCATTCATCACAATTACGCATCTCAGGGTTACTACTACCATCATCATAATTATTTTAAAATCGGCTACAAATCTCCGATTACACTAAAGGTGTTTGGCCTTAAGCCCAAAAGTCGACACCTAAATATACTACTTACCTCAAAGGTTACTGCGCATTTATGCTCTTAATTACAAAGGGCATCATTCCCTTAACCGATACTATTCGGCCTACAGTACCAACACGCGTGGAATACCCAACCTTCCACCGTCTACTTATCCTCCACACTCGCTCTACGAAGCCTAGTTACACCGTATCAAGATACACATTAACGTCTACCTCCCAGGTACGTCTCAAGGCCTGGCACATCGGAACTACCTCCCGGGTAAGTGCCCAAGACTATATCCTCCCAATGCCTACTGGAAAGTCAAGGTCATAACACATGAATACCGGGGTCCCACCCCGAGATACCCAACCGACCATTACCAACGACTGACTAACGTGACCAAGAATCCAATGCAAAACAGTCTACCGGCAACATGCCTATCCCGGAATGACTCACTCACCCAAACATGCAAATACTCAACGTGCAATAAATGCAAAACTGTGCAACAAAAGAACCCATCAACAAGACTCCACATCGAGCCATTAAAACCATGCAATTGACCCATGACTATCTCAAAGTCAAAACCGAGCAAAATGCTCCACGCTTGCTAGACCCATAAGTCGGTCAAAAAAACGCGTTTAAATAAAGTTTAAGCAAGCAATACTCTAAAATAAACTTTAGCCCCAAACTCAACACGGGTTAAACAAAAGAGTTTTCCAAAAGGACTCACGCCCTTAAAATTCTCAAAATGACACATAACACTTAAAAGCGCATTTCCCAAATGTTTACAAAATCATTTACAAAATATTTTCAACGTCAAGATTTTTCATCTCAAAAGGATCGTATGCAATAAAACTACTATTACCAGGTCGGTAGTTACGCAAAAATGGACACGCTCGTCCCACATATGAAAAACATGTTGAAAATCATTCCATTGCAGCTCAGTTTACTCACAAAACGCAAAGCGAAATAAATAATTTCTTTAAAAATGAACCGTCATGGTTCTAGTATGGATTGACTCATGACATGTACTTAAAGTAACCGCTCGACCTTACACCGAGTGCGACAAAAGTGTGCACATAATTTCAAAATCAGTTCCACGACATTTGACCACAGAATTTCTCTTTTTAAACATAAAATGTCGTGGCACAGGGTTCACCAACAAATTTTACGCGCATCGGCTAGTCATACAAAACGATGAAACGGTTTACAAATATACTTTTGTTAAAACACAACTGTTTCGTGTAAGTTTCAAACCTAAAAATAAAAACCAATCTGTTTTCATCATTTGAAAATATCGACTAAAACCTCATAAAATCTCAAAAGGTGGGGTTCTTTAAATTGATTTCCAAGATTTCCCCAAATGGTCACATAAACAAATAAGATATGCACCTCGTGAAATTAAACTCACACGACTCAACACGCCGTTAAACAAAACTTATTTTAACGAAATCATTCGAAAAGCTTTATACAGACATCGTGGAATGTAACTTTCCGCCTCAACTCTAACATATGTGGAGGAGTTCCAATGTTAAAGTCACAAGCCGTAGTCACTTGCCCGACATTTTAAACACCACAAAACACGGATATCATCTTACCCGGAAGAACCGTTGGAAAAATAAAGAAATGAGACAAATTTTAACAAAATTTGCACCCCCGTAATAAAACTATTTCATACATTTTCAAAACAATATTTCAAAATCTTGTGTGTGTGCTGAACACTTCCCAAAATTCCAAAACACCATCATTAAAATGATTTGAAACACAAGAATTTGTTAATGCAATCTATTTCAAAATCAAACTTTGTGCACGACTTAATCGGCATTCTACGCCTCGACTCCTACTCCTCCAAATCTCTCCGGTCCACTAACATCATCCGGACATTTAAACCTCTTAGGCAAGTTGGGAAAATACATCAAATAATCCCTACGATTTTTCCTCAAATCAAAGTCGGCTCTATAGGCCTATGATTCTAGCACAATCATCCATCTTGGCCCGAAATAAACATCATCCTCATCGTCACTCCAAGTGACTAATACTAGAATCGTCCATTTATTCCAACGACTACTAATTTATAACCTTTGACCCTACCCCAACGATCATCCCATCAAAGCAAAACAAGTACACACCTGTACTAGTAGGTTTGCCATAGTTGTTCCTCCTTGTGATGGCTATACTGGGTAGATATTACAACGAGTTATTAGCACATAATAACTCACACTAACAACGCTCACGCTCAACTCCTTGGATTCCTCGTGACTTTCTCCGACTCGAGCATTGATCCTGTGTTTCCGATAGTAGGAGCTCTACTACTACCTTCCACACCTATCATCACTCGTTCCGAGTTCCATCCGATGGGCCCAAGTAGTTTCTCGCCGATAACTACACACATATGCCCGCACCGGCATATGTACACACTCTTCCTAGCTCCCTAGGAATAATCATAATACCCCACTACCCTTGCTAGGGAGGAACCCCCACTAACCCTGACGAGTCGCCTCGTAAACGCACAGTCGTATACAGTGGAAACCAGATAGACATTCGAATATAAGATTCTATCCTACAACGGTTGGACTCAAACAAGAGTTGCGCAATAGAACTAAATCCAACATTCTAAGGCTATTCGGTTCCTACCGCATACAACCTATAGTGCATTCGCTTAACAACCTATCAAAGTTAGCATAAGTTCCTAATAGCAAGTAACAACCATACAATACAGTGTATTAAGCACCAAGCAATCTAGCATACATACTCCTATGTTCTAGAAAGCAATTTTTCATACATACTCATATGTAAACGCTATTCCCAGCTCACTAGGAATTTCATCTCATCCCACTACCATTGCTACCACGGAATCCCCATTAGCCATAACAAGTTGCCTCGCGAATACCCAGTTGCATGCAACGTGAATCAAATAGACATTCGAATACAAAATTCTATCCTAGAACGGTTGGACTCAAACAAGAGCTGCGCAATAGAACTAAATCAAATATTCTAAGGCTATATGATTCTTACTGCATACAACCTATAGGGCCTCCATTTAACAACCTACTATGACTAGCATTGATTCCTACTAGCAAGCAATCATCATACAGCATAGTGTCAACAACAAGCAATCTAGCATGCATACCCTATGATCTAGAAAGCAATACAACACTAAGTAATGTAGCTTTCCCCTTTGGCTCCGGCTGACTGTACACACTGCGCCCTCGATCACCGTTCCTCAAACGGATTTTTCCTTCTTTTTATTTCCCAAAAACTTTAAAGAAAATTTTATAGCCGCAAACTTGAGATCAAACACACCGAAATGCGTTTGATTCTCTCAAGCCGTGCTCTGATACCAAGTTGTAACGTCCCAAAAATTACAAGGAATTTAAAATTTTTAAATTAACATTTCATTAATAAAAACTCATTTAATAATTCAATCATCTCGTTTGCAAACTCATAAATAATATTCTTACGAACAATAAACAGCAGAATAAATATCTAAAATTAAAATCATAAAAGTAATCAACTCTTCCCACGCGCCAGTATGTACTCGTCACGCCTTGGAGCCACTCGCACCTGAAACCACAATTTTATTGGGAAAGGGTAAGCACGAAGCTTAGTGAATTCAGACACCATAAATAACACAGTTACTTCCACACCACCTCTAAACAAAAAATTGCACATAAACAGCATACAAGTCTACGAACAAATCATAAACATGCATACCTACACCATCCCACCCAAAGGCATAAGTTGGTCCACCCGACCACACAATAACCGTGCAAGCATTACCCGGCTCCCCCGGGTTCCAATGCCACCCGCGTATATAAACCTCGGCCCCGCCGAATCACTACGCCACCCGCGTATATAAACCTCGGCCCCGCCGAGTCACTACGCCACCCGCGTATATAAACCTCGGCCCCACCGAACTCCTACGCCACCCGCGTAGTCATAACAATAAAGGTCCGACTAGACGCCCCACTATTTAGTCCCGCATCACAAACAATTAAAACTACCACACACGTACAAATCGTAATGTAAAAATAACCGACATTAGTTATAGTGAGAGAACTCACCTCGTAAGCGCGCCTAGCTCACAAACAATAATTCAAGCTTCACAAATCCAAGATCACTTCCCAACACCTAAACAGTCGTTAAAATGTATTAACACGAGACCCGGACCCTAAAACACGACGCATCCTTAAATCGTCACTAAAACGACTTTTCGGTCTAACCAAACAGGTCTGTTCGGGACCTGTTCCGACCTCCATAAACCCAGAAAATCCTCAATTAAATTACATAACCAGAAAGTGCTCTGAGTTAGGGTTCCAAGGACATATTATACACCTCCTAACGATTTTCATACAATTTACTATGAATTTTCTAAAAACAGGACACGAATCTGTCACGTGCAGACCTGCTGTGAAAACAGCCAATTTACCTCTAGTTAGAAGCCGAAGCAGACTTCCGCTAAAACACGAAAAGTGTGCCCGGCACATAATGTGAACCGTGGGCACCGGATTCGCCTTAATCTGAGCTACGACGGAAAAGTTATGGCCGACACAAAATAGGGACAGAAAGGCGTTTTCACATAAAATGACGATTTTGAAACGATTATTGTTTTCGCGATCGGGTTACGGTTTAGCTATTTAGGTTCGGTCTAGGTGGTCACGGCTGGGCTACTACCATCACCATCCACTGCCACCTCCGGCCAGTATGTACTCGTCACGCCTTGGAGCCAGTATGTACTCGTCACGCCTTGGAGCCACTCGCACCTGAAACCACAATTTTATTGGGAAAGGGTAAGCACGAAGCTTAGTGAATTCAGACACCATAAATAACACAGTTACTTCCACACCACCTCTAAACAAATAATTGCACATAAACAGCATACAAGTCTACGAACAAATCATAAACATGCATACCTACACCATCCCACCCAAAGGCATAAGCTGGTCCACCCGACCACACAATAACCGTGCAAGCATTACCCGGCTCCCCCGGGTTCCTACGCCACCCGCGTATATAATCCTCGGCCCCGCCGAATCACTACGCCACCCGCGTATAAAAACCTCGGCCCCGCCGAGTCACTACGCCACCCGCGTATATAAACCTCGGCCCCACCGAACTCCTACGCTGAAAGAACAGGATCTAATCTCACAATCAATATAGAAAGCAGTAATTGAGAAGTTGTATGATCAAGCCCAATTGTATTCAATGATGAACAGAAATACAGATCTATGAGAGAGAGAATCTCAAAGATTACAGAGAATGAATACAAAGTTATACGAGAAAAAATCAATCAGTTAGCAACATAGAGCTAACTACTATTTATACTGCAACAAACATCTTAAAGCTACAGTACAAATAAGAAAGACTAATAAGAACATAACACGTGTCCTAATTAGTTTATAAAATACCAAGTAAAGTATCTTGTCATAAGTTCTGAACAGGTAGTTCAGAACTTCTGAACATTCTTCTGATAAAGCTTCTCAGATCTTCTGACTCTTTCATATCGCTGACTCCTCTACTCAGATTATCTGAGTCTTCTACTCAGACCATCTGACTCTTCTTATCAGACATCTGACTTCTCTTTCCACTGATCAATACTTCGGTCTTCACAGTCAGACCTCTGACTTCTCTAATCAGAACATCTGAGTCCTCTTATCAGATCTTCAACACTTGGTTTATTGACAAAACTTCAGATCTAACAATCTCCCCCTTTTTGTCAAATAAACTTAAACTTTGCATCATCCAGTTCTTTCAGAGCAGGAACAATCTTCTGAAGTAGCACATTTCTCAGATTAAGTCTTTTATCAATTTTGTCAATGATTTCTTGAATAGTCTCAACTTGCTGATTAATTGCTTCTTGAATCATGTTTGCTTCCTTCACTTTCAGCATCTTTTTCTCCAAATTGTGCTTTATGATTCTTAAAGTTCCAGAACAGTATTTTGCGGTTTCCTTTGCTCTGAAGAAAATCTTTCCACTTTTGTTTTTCAAAAATACTCCCAACTCTGGATATTTGTGAACACTTCCAGTCTTTAAATTCCTTTTCTGTTCATGATCTGTGTTGGGACTTGCCAGATAAACACATGACTTTTGTAGGTACAAAGCTATTTGAAAATCTGTATAGCAGTGCCACCTTAAGATGTAGAACATGGCCTCAATTACCACACTTCTGGCCTTCCTTTCATTTCTGTCTTTGCTTGACTCTTTGAAGCATAGAAAACTGTGTAATCTGTAGAAGTCAACTACTGATAGTTTCTCAAAATCTGCATCAGTAAAGTAATAAACCTTGCCATCTTCTCTCAGAACTTCAAAAGATAAGTACTCCATCTTTCTGAATTTCTTAACCCTCAACTCTCTGATTCCAGTGATTAAAAAATCTGAGTAAACAGCTTGCTTTGTTTTGCCAAGACATCTTAATTTTTCAGCCAACCAGATCTGAGTCTCCTTAGGTCTATCATAATACACATCCAAGAATTGTACCTCTTTTGGTTTGAAGAACTCAGGTAAATCAAATTCAAGAAAGTATCCATTTAGATCAATGGATATTTCATCTTCTTTTGGTTCAGACTGTTCAGTTTGATCAAAACTAGTTATCTGCACATTCTGAGATATTGTGTTCTGCATTTCTTCAGCTTCATCTGACAAAATTCCATTCACTTCATACTCAGTCGGGAACACAAAATCATTATGTAGAATCTTTTTGGGATTCACCTCAGATAGCAACCATTCACTACTGTTTCTGATTTTTCTTCTAAAATCCAACCTCCTCTTCACACAGTTTATGCATCTCTTCTTTAAACTCTCTTTTTCAGCATCCATACTTACTTCCATTCTAATCAGCAACCAATTCAGAGTTGCATCACTGTACTTCACCAACTCTTTTAATCTGAACAATTCAAGTCTTTCGTGAACCATATATGTGAACCCTTCTGTCTCCATTCCTTCATTCACAAAACCCTTCACATGCAAATCAACTTCTGTTTTCTTTGTGGGAGAACTCAGATTGCACTTTTCTTTTCTTTCTTCAATAGCCAACTGGAAGTCATACAAGTATATATTTCTGACATAAATACCCAGAAGTCTTCTGCATTCAATTTCTATCAAGGCTTCTTCAGTGCTAGCAAAGAACTTGACTAGAAAGATCTGATCATCAAGAGTCAATCTGTGAAAATCAAATGTAGACATGGAAACCTTTGTATTTCTTTCTTTCAGTACTTCCATTCTAACAAACATTAAACCATTGAATTCATCTTGTTGAAACATCAGAACTTTCTCGATTCTTTTCTGAATATGCAGTTTTGAGTCAGGAACTCTGAACATGTTAGAAGCTTCTGAGTAGACCATCTGAGCTCTGTCATCCATAAAACCATCAATGTTACTTTCCAAAAGCTCATACTCTCCTTCTGTGTAGTAGAGATTATCATATATTTCCTCAGGAAAAATATCATCATGAAATTGTCTGGCTAATGGCACATCACTTAACTCTAGAATGAAATCACACACAGGTTCTTCTAGTCTTTGCAATTTAATCTTTGGAATCTCAATTGGTTTTCTGAATACATATTCAGAAGGCATAAAGAAGTCTTTCACTTTCACATACTCTTCTTCTGTATTTAACTCATCACAAAAGTTAAACCTAAAATCATCTTTAAAATCCTGAGTATAATCCACAGTTCTGTCTTCTTCTCCCATTAGATCAATGGGTCTTATCACTTTTATCCCTTTATGAATTTTCTGAACACTCAAAGCTCTGACTACTTCATTATGCATTCTTCTGATCAATTCTTCATTCAACCTCCTTTCTTCTGATTCAGACTCCATTGCCCTTTCACTGTTATAGACCACAATATCTGTACACCTGTTTACCACTGTACTTTCCACTATTTCTTCTATTCTCAAATCAGATTCCTCAATAGCTACAGTTTCATCTGAGTTTCCTTCCATCTCAGTATCCAAGTTCAATTCCTCTGTTTTATCTGATTCATTACTATCAATACTTCCCAACTCCATTTCTTCTGTATCTGAACTATCAAGCTGTACTATCTGAACCATCTCCTTTAAATTTTCCTGTGTCTGATCTTCTGAACTTTTTGTATTGGCTAAGTGCATGTCTGCTATCTCAAAATCTTCTATGCCAATATCATCATCAGAACTTAACCTTTGTCTTTTCTCCCCCTTTTGATGATCATGAGGATCATTATCATCAAACTTCCTTTTCAAGTTCTGATTAAAAGCAACTTCAGGTTCAGCTTCTGCAATAGGAACAGGATCAAGAGGCTTTGAAGTAGAAGCCAAAGATACACTCAGTGCTTTCAATATAGATTCCTGCATACCTTGCATCTGTTTTAACATATCTTTTTGAAAACCAGACATTATATCCACGATCTCCTTTTTGTGAGAATCCAAGGATTTCTTTACATCATCTACCTTGGTTTCAACAGAAATCAACTTTTTCTCCAACACAACTTTCAAATCTGATACTTCATCATTCAAATCCTCCACCCTCTTCTCCAAATTTTCTACTTTTTCCCCCATCTCCTTGTTTTGTTTCTGAATCTTTTCAAATTCAGAAGTTTCTAACAGTGAACCTGAACCAACAGATGGTCCAGTTTTCATGTGCCCAGAGAGCTCATGGCCTGTAGATAACACACAGTCATCTTGTACAACAGATGCACGTTTGAATGAGGCTTTTGTAATGTTCACCTCACCAGGACTTCCATCCAATCCTCGACACCCAACATTAGGTATGTCTATGAATGTTGTTTCAGGAATACGAAATTCCTGATTTGTGCAAGTGTTAAAAGGAATTTCAGGCTCAATATGAATAGGACTGTGATATTCAGACTCAATGTGTTGAAAAATAAATTGGGATTTATCACCTCCCTCCAAATGAGTTTGGGATGGTTCCCCGGATTTGTGTGAAACAGTAGCATGTTGAAATGCTTCTGAGTGGGTATGGATGGGTTGTTCAAGATCCACCACTAGGTCCATGGTGTTTGTTTCAATATTGGACACCAAGAGATGTGAACCAATAGCATTTGTGGTTACCTGGTCAAGATTAGCTGGTTCAGAGGCATCTCTTTCTGTTTGAACCTCTGTTGACAATCTCTCATCCTCATCACTCTCATTCTGTTTTTCCTCACCAAATCTAACCAAGCTCTCAGAATTTTCCCCCTCAAGTCTCTCAGAATGTTCACCCATCTGAACATCCTCCCCCTCTCTAATTCGACTAGACCCCTCACCTCTCTTCTCAGGTTGGTCCTCTTGGGTAGGGATTTGAGGTAATTCAATTCCCATAGAGGTGCAATAAGCTTTTAATATCTCACTCTCTGAAAGTGCAGGATCTATTCTTACAATCAATATAGAAAGAAGTAATTGAGAAATTGTATGATCAAGCCCAATTGTATTCAATGATGCACAGAATTACAGATCTAAGAGAGAGATAACCTCAAAGATTACAAGGAATGAATACAATTAATATGGGAAAATCAATCAAATATGAACAATTAAGATCGTATTAATAGCAACTGGTCATATGATCTATTAAAGATATTACAATGAATTTCTCTCTCAATAGATCTAACAATTTATGCGTAAAGAGTTATCCAAAAGGTTAGCCAAAGATTCTCTCCAAAAAATTCTATTAGCTACAGTTGCTAACTCCTATATATACTGTAGAGAATAGCTAAAGCTACAGTACATATGAGAAACAGACTAATAGAACAATTACACGTGTCCTAATTAGTAACTGAATATAACAGAGAATATCCCAAGATATGAATTCTGAACATACTTCTGAATAAGCGCTTCAGAACAATTGTCTTCATAGTCAGAAGTTCTGAGTCTCCTACTCAGAACTCTGAACCTTCTAGTCAGAATTCAACACTTAGAATCTTTTTGAGATTTCTCACTCAGAACTTCTGAGTCTTCTACTCAGAACTTCTGAGTCTTCTGAGTCTTCTTTAGTCTTCTTACTCAGAACTCAACACTTGTGTTTTTGACAAAACTCTAGACCTAACAATCTCCCCCTTTTTGTCAAACACACTTGTACTTTTCATCATCAAATTCTTAGAGCAGGAACAATCTTCAGAAGGAGCTCTTCTGAATGTTTTGACAACTTTTGCTCAGAATTCTGAATAATCTGAGTTAACAACTTCTGGTCAGTCTTTAATCAGCAGCAGCAACGATTTCCAAATTGATTTCTGTTATATATTTGCTTTTTCTTTGCTCCCCCTTGAAATGACAATTCTCATCTTCATTTCAGCTTTACCGATCAGTTTTCTTTTCCTCTTCTCCTTCTTAAAATAACATTTCTCTCTTTTGTTATTTCTGTACAAAAACCATATCAATCTTCAAAATCTTTAGCTTTTCTCCCCCTAAAGTTTTGGAAAGCAAAATCATCTTCAAAATCTTTAGCTTTTCTCCCCCTTAAAGTTTTGGAAAGCAAAATCATCTTCAAAATCTTTAGCTTTTCTCCCCCTTGATTTTCAAAACTTTAGCGATGAAGTCTATGCTTTTTCTCCTCCTTAATGAATAACCTTGCTCCCCCTCAAAATAAGAATTCTGGAGCAGTTTGTTTTCTCCCCCTGAAAATATGCATATATTTCATTAAAATTATTCATTTCAAATATAGTGCTTTAATGAAAACATTTATACAAGGAGAATAAGATTTACTGAACTACACTTAATAACTACTAACATTTGATCATTTGAAAACTTTACAAAAGAAATCCAACTTAATGAAATTTATCAGATTTTTCAATCAAATGAAATCAAATGCATGTGTTTGGATTCAAATACAAGTCATCATTGCATATCAAGTTAAAGATGTTCAGTTTCAATCCCTTTATTAAATCTATTTGGTGTGCTTAGCATGCGAAATATGATTAGCTTCAAGAATATGCAATTCTAAAACATATAAGAATACTTTGCTTTACTTACACTATTTGTCCAAAATCAGGATTTTCACAAATTTACAGGTTTATTGTGACTTTGAATTTTCCCAAAGTTTCAAGAGATATGTGCTCATTGGCATCTTTTAATTTTGTGCTCATTGACATCTTTTAATTTTGTGCTCATTGACATCTTTTAATCAAAAAGTTTAGTAAGAATAAGATACATCGTTAAACATGACTTTCTATCTGGTTCTATAGCAGGATTTGGGTCAGCATATCCCAGACCAGTTGGTCTTAGGTGCTAGGTGACAAGCACCCCTTGGAACTTAATTTCCCAAACCATAAAGGCCACATCGATATATCTTAAACCCATTTGTACCAATAGAACATGGCTTTCTATCTGGTTCTATTGCAGGATTTGGGTCAGCCGATCCCAGACCAGTTGGTCTTAGGGACTAGGTGACTAGCACCCCTTAGGACTTACTCTCCCAAACCAGAAAGGCCACAGGTACAAACTTTCAAACTAAATGATTTTATATAAATTTATATTTCATCTCAATCACTTGGTACTAAAACGTAGTACTTCCCCCATATTTTTGTTTCCATCCAACATTCTGACATTTAGGCTTTTTGAACATTATATTCTATATAAGTATAGATTTCATAACATTGAGCATTCGGCATAATTTCATTCATGTTTTGCTTACCTTTCGATTTAATTCAGAAGTGAAAGTTGAAACAAATATAGCTCAGATAATACAAAATACTTGTAAAATCACTTTTTGACACACATTTATTCATTGAATGAAAATTAAAAAAAATCATATCATTGAATTAAATTGTTAAGATTCAAACATTCAAAGCAATAGAAATAAAACATAATACAATGTTACCTTTCACCACTTGTTCCTTGAAACATAAAAATATGACAGTTAAGGATATCACCTGAGAAATATGAGTTCTAAACTGATTTGTTTAGAAGTCTTAGTCTCTGAAGTACGGGTCCTGAACTTAATTATTCAGAAGCCATTGTCATTTAAGTACGGGTTTTGAACTGATATGTTCAAAAGCCTAAAACGTTGAAGCACGGGTTTTGAACTTTATCTTGAAACAATCAGATCAAATTTTGAGTCAATACTTCCTCTGAAATCAAGATAATCCTGCAAAATCAAGAGATTTTGGTAATCATCTACGATGATTCCTCATTAGTTATAAAAAAAATTCTGAGTAGTAGAGTCAGAATTCTGAGTAACTTGTTCAAAATTCTAAGTATCAGAGTCAGAATTCTGATTAGTTGAGTCAGAATTCTGAGTAGTGGAGTCAGAATTCTGAGTAGTAGAGTCAGAACTTCTGAGTAACAGAGTCAGAATTCTGATAAAACTATCCAGAGAAAATTCCTTAGAAAATTTTTTGGATTTTGTGATTTTTGAACATTCTGAATTTCAAATCACCATAACTTGCTCAAAAATCAGAATTTTTCAACCAAAATTTGCAGGGTTGCTTAAAATGTGATTCTGAACACATTCTCTAGAAATGTTTTCTACTAAAAACACTCACATCTATGAGTTCGATAACCTCAGTAAACTGAACTTTTTTAAAAAAAATGCTTCAAAATCAACAAATTGATCTGTATGAATCAGAAATCCATAATCAAGATGAGACAAATTGTAAGTCCATAATCACATTCAGACCGAGTTTTGGACTGAATTATCCAAAAGTCAACATTCTCAATTTAAGCACAGCATCGGTTTTAAGTCATGTGTCAGTATTATCATTCAGCTCTACACGTGAATAACCTACAAAACAGATTAAGTTGACTTTGGTACCCATATGAACTTGGGTCCAGGTTTGTTAGGTGCAGTAGCATATGCAGATATTCTATAAGAACCATACCAGTGCTGAATAAAATTCTTGTTCACAAAATCATTAGTCCCACAATATGAACAACAAAGTTTCTTTTGTGCAATTCTGACTAATTGATTTACAGAATAAATCACATCAGGTTTAACAAAAGATTTTCTTTGAAATGTATTGTTCTTCTTGACATTTGAATTAGGAACTTTTGATTTTGGCACTTCTTTCTTGGAAGTTGTTCCTTTAACTCTCCATTCCATTTTTATCTTTTTAAAAGAACAATTATAAGATTTATCAATAGCAGAATCATAAAACAGATTAGAAGAACGAATCTGATCTTTTGAACTATGATTTGATTTGTCAACAACTTTCGTTTCAAATTCCCTAAACTTTTTAACATACAAATCAAACCTTGACTGCAAATCAGATTTGGACTTCCTTTCTATCATGATTTTAGTTGATAAATCAGATAATTTCTTAATAAGCCTCCTTATCTCCAAATGAAAAACTTTCTTTCCCTTCTCAAACTCATCTTTTAAGCATTTTTCTTTAAAGCCATTTACCTTCTTCTTTTCAGTCTCTTTCCTTCCATCTTCTAACTCTTTCTCCAACTCATTGATTTTTACAGAAAACTCATTTAACATTCCTGTTTTCTTTTTCTCAAAACCAATCTTTTCTTTTTGAAAAACATTTTTCTTGCATTCAAACTCTTTTCTTTCTTTTGCAAGAATTTTCTCCAAATCAGAAATTTTCAAAGATAATTCAACAGACTTTGTTTCAAAACCTTTCCTCTCAGTTTGAAAGTCTCTTCTCTCTTTCTCAAATTTCACTCTTTCAAGTATAAGAACTTGTTCAAAATCATAGATCTGTTTCAAGAGTTGACAATTTTTCATTTCACATGATTTGATTCTATTTTCAGACTCTGTAAACATCTTTCTTCTAAAATTGCCTTTCTCTTTCAAATCAACATTCTCTTTTTCTAACAACTTTATGTTTTCTTGAACCTTTTCAAAATCCTTTAGAAAATCAGATTTCTCTTTTTGCAAAATCTTTATAACTTTTGCATATTCGTCTTGTTTTGCTTGAAGATTAGCAATCTTGCTTTCAAAATGAAAAATCTCAGTTTTTGGTTCAGAAATTGTTTCTTTTGCTTTTACAGGACTTAATTTTTGTAAATTGTCTGAACTGGTTATAGAAATTGCAGGTCTCACAAAAACTTCAATAATCTCAGGCATGATGAAATGACAAATTCGAATATCAACTATGAATTATGATCAAAAATGAGAATCAACACAAATCTAGAACATGCAAGAATTAATCAAATCTGTCACATGCATTTCATCAAACAGTTAGAGTACATGAATTAATGAAATCTTCTTTTCAACAAAAAATTTGAATACTAATCAACATGCAGCAGATATAATCACTTTGATCCAGAAACCAATCAAGAATTTCGAAAACATACCTGTGATCTCTGTTTAATTTCGAGAATTAATCAGCATAGAGAGAAAATCTTTGGATAACTTGATTGTAAGATATCGATTCAACAGAAAGACAAATTCAAATTTCTTGAATCAATGATAGAAACGAATTCAAGAATTGTTAGGAATTCAAGAATTATTAGCAGCAGCGGAATCAATTGTCGAATTGATCAAGAAACTTCAAGAACGCGATCAAACACACTCTTGGTCGAATTTGTTTGTTGATTTGCTCTGATACCAATTGTAAGTGCAGGATCTATTCTTACAATCAATATAGAAAGAAGTAATTGAGAAATTGTATGATCAAGCCCAATTGTATTCAATGATGCACAGAATTACAGATCTAAGAGAGAGATAACCTCAAAGATTACAAGGAATGAATACAAGTAATATGGGAAAATCAATCAGTTAGCAACGTAGTGCTAACCACTCTATTTATACTGTAACTGATATATTAAAGCTACAGTACAAATAAGAAAGACTAATAAGAACAAAACACGTGTCCTAATTAGTTTACACATTACTAAGTAACGAAACTCGTCATAAGTTCTGAACAGGTAGTTCAGAACTTCTGAACATTCTTCTGATCACGCTTCTCAGAACTTCTGACTTCTCTTTCTCAGATCTCTGACTCTTCTTCTCAGAACTTCTGACTCTTCTTCTCAGAACTTCTGAACCTTCTTATCAGATCTTCAACACTTGGTTTATTGACAAAACTTCAGATCTAACAGAATAGATGTTTGATAGTTTCTTATATCTCCAAATGATTCTGTTATAATACCTTTTCTGAAGCATAAAACTAGCCATCATTGTTTCTAAACAAATAAAATAACTCGACTATAATGATGAGAGTTTGCTAAAGTCGAAATGATATATATAAAAAATTAAAAAATATATATTTATATGGCGGTCGGTTTGGTCCAAACCGCCCAAAAAACCTTCAAACCGCAGACCGAACCGGACCGCCCGGTTTGGCGAATTTTCAAACCAAAACGGACCGCCAAACCGCTCAAACAGCCAAAAACGGTCCGATTTGACTTAGTTCGACCAGTTTGAGCGGTCCAACGGTTTTTTGAACACCCCTAGTTGGAGGCTCTAATGTGTGCTCAAAGTTGGCTATTGAATGAAATACGAGGTAACCGTATAAATTTTTATTTTCGTTACATATTTCAATCATTTTATTTTTATTAAAATATATTGTGTTGTTTCTATAGAAACTTGTTCCGATGAGACCGGAGCATATTGTCAGACTATTGAGTATGATTATGACGTGGAAGAGGTAACTAAGTAACTATACTACTATTGACAATGATTATGATATATTTATCTATTTAGTTCTTTACATCGAATATTTTATTTTGCAGGAAGCTAAGGAAAATTCAAGCTTGGGTTGACGAGTTTGTCCGTTTGGAAAGTTTTGACTTTTGAGTCGATACTCTACTTTATTTATCTATCATGAATCATTATATTATGGATTATGTCTAGACTTTTGTTATATAATTACATTGCAATTTACCATATTTTGTTCGTGATGTTTGTTGGATTATATGTATTTGGTCGAATGAACTATTTTAGCATCTTTTTTCATGATTTATTCTGATGTAGCCACTTCTTTAATTCTTTAATTTATGTGTAAACTTGGGTTTATTTGTTTTGGTTCGGGTCGGGTCGGGTCGGGTCGGGGAAAACCAACGGTTAACAACGACTTTTTTCCTTAACGGGTTCCCCAACGGGGATCGGGGACCCGACGGGGATCCTCGATAAGATACCCGACAAGGATCGGTACGATTTTGGGGATGGGATTGCTTATCGGTTTCAGGGACGGGGACCCTAAAAACCGTCCCTAACCCGGCCCGTTGCCATTCCTTGAAATAGGCAGTGTTGACAGCTTCTGCAAAGAATTGAGTTGGAAGGTAAGAATCGTTGAGCATAGATCGAGCAGCTTCGATGATCGTTCTGTTTATTCCTTCAGCGACTCTGTTTTGCTGTGGTGTTCTCACCACTGTGAAATTGTGAGAATATCAGTTATGGATTGTGTAATACCCCAGGTAAGTTCGTTAGTTAAATGTTAGTTCCGTTAAAATTATTTAACTTTATAATTGATGTTTAGGGAGTTTGGGTTAAATTAGGAGTTAAAGGTGTTTTAGTCATTAATGGTTAGTTTAGGGGCTAAAGTGGTAAAGTGAATTAGATATTATCCCTTAAGATAATCATATATTTCATAATTCAGAAATATCCAGATTCAATCAGTGTGTGTGTGTGTTTTTGAGAGAGAGCAAGAAGAAGAAAGAAGGGTTGTGGCTAAGAGACTCAATTTGGTGTACTTGGAAGAGGAATTAAGGTACGGTTCCTTTGTATTTTGTGTTTGTAATTGCTTTTAGAAGGTTTCTATCAGATTAGAATAATCAATTACACATCGGGTAACGACTCAGTCAAATTCTGGGTAGATGTTATGCAAACCGACAGTAGTTTCCGGACACAATGAATGTGCCTGGGTAGTTTTGTTGAAGGTGTCCGGATGGTGTTCTATGGTGTCCGAACGAGTCTCACCCGATAAGTTTCTCTTTTCATTAAGTTTCCGGTTGACATGAGATACCGATAGTGTCCGGATTGCTTTGGAGTCCGGATGTTACCCGGATTGTTCACGCTGTCCGGATAGTTGTGTTATCCGGATTGGTTATGTTATCCGAAAAGTTGATGTTTACCGGATAGTTGTGTTGTCCGGATAGTCTGTGTTATCCGGGAAGTTTGGGTTGTCCGGGAACTTTAGCTGTTGGGTCAATTTTGAGAGTTTAGATGCTTTTGACTTTTCAGTAACCTATGTATTGTTAGTTATTGGACAGGGAGTGAATGAAGACTAAATGTACTGTGGACTCGACTTAAGTTCGGGTTTGGGGGTTAATTTTTGAGGATTGGAGTTCTTTAGAGTTCCTAGCTTTAGTAAGACTTACGTGTTTTATTCGGTAAAAAGATATCTGTATCTATTTGTTTCAGATACTGTGAATCGAAGGTGAAAGCAAAATTCTTTGTGGAAATGACTAGAAAGAGTTTTTGATAAGCAAACATGTGAGTTTTACTTTAAAATGTTTTGAAACTGGAATACATATATGCGTGGATTGGGAATGTGATAGATGGTATGCTTATGTGTTTATGTATGTAATATAATATATTGAGATATTGTATTTACATGAGTATTCTACTATACGAGAATACGTTGGCCGGGCTTAGGATTGGTGTGTTGGCTGTAATATTCGTACAACGTTGTTGGCTGTAATTGTCGTACATCGAAGTTAATTTATTAGTTGGCTCGCAACCAACTAATATGGCCAAGAGAATGAGATGGGAAAATACATGATGATTGAGTCATAACTGGTAATTGTGTTTGTATTATGTGAATGGTGGTGTGCAAAGGGTTTTCAAAGAAATAGGGATTTTCTCACTTAGACCATTAGGTCTAACCCTCATTTTGTTTTAAATATGTATTCCAGGGCGTGGATCGGATAAGAGCAAGTAAGAGAAGTAATTATTGGATAGCTTTGGTGAAGACCATTAGGTCTTGTTAGCTTCAATCTTCCTAATCATAGAAGTATTTAGAAGTAGTGAAAAATAGGCTAAGTGAAGAAAGCCTCTTACAGAGGCTCTGCCGGACTTACCGAGGGATCAAGATCAAGAATCTACAGAAACTAAAGAGGCGCGCTACAGAAGCTCTGTCATGCGCGCAAAGAAGACCAAAGACTCGGAATCCGGTGAAGACTGCTCCACAGAGGACCAGACCGCAGAACCTCTGTAACTCATTACAGAGCCTCTGTGGTCCTCATTGAAAGACATGAAGATATTTATAATATCTTGCTACTGTTACAGGACCCGTTCATCAACTTGCATGGTAGCATGCCCTATCCAACGTCGACGTGTCAAACTCTGATTGGACTCAGTAGGGCTTCGTACATAATAGACGTCTGCTGCATTAAATGCAATAAAACACGTCTTACTGTTCATGCCGTTCTTGCAACTGTTCACGACATCCGTTCAACTATTCATCAGTACCGTCTGAATAGTAGCATATGCTTTATGGTCCCCTTTAGAGTAGTATATAAGGAAGACTCATGTTGAGTTCTTCCTTATTAGATCATCAATTAATCACATATAAATCGACCATCATAAGAACACAAAAAGCTTATTCACCTTAAGAGTCATATCTATTTTGAAGATTTTCTTACTCATTGTTCTTAAATCCGTTCTTAATATATATTCAGTAAACTTTGAAATATTATTTCTGTTCATTGTTTATTTATATTTTGGTCTAAATCTATCAAACTTATCTGTTAGTTCATCAAATACGCTTCCGCATCAAACATTAATTCGAACTAATAGAGCTGACAATCTTGTATAAGCAAAACGGGAACCAACAATTGGTATCAGAGCGAAGCTTGATTTTCAATATCAAGTGATCCTCGTTTTACAACTTTTATTTGATAGATTACTTTCCTTCTCTTCATCACCATATTTCTGGATATTAGGTGTACCCAGAAAACCTTCCAGATCTTCATACTCATAAATCCTCCATCAGATTATCCTTTCCTCAAAATGACAAATACAAATAACTTTTTCACTGCTGGCTCATTAACCAAACCTCCTACTCTTCTTAGAGATGAGTATCCTCAATGGAAAATAAGAATTGTTCATTTTTTTGAGGGTACTGAAAAAACTCTCAAACAATATCTAAACAATCTTCCTCCGGTTCCTATGATAACTATGCCACGTGTACCAGCTACTGCTGAATCTCCTGAAATCCCTGAACATCAAAAACCTAAGACAAAAGAAGAATGGTCAAATGAAGATAAGGCAGAAGATGAAGTTGCACAAAAAACAAAAAGAATACTGATCATGGCTATCCCCAACGAAATTTTTCAATCCTTAGATGCATGCGAAACAGCGCACGATCTCTGGAAAGAATTAGAAAGACAGTTGGAAGGGGGTGCTAAAACACAGAAGAACCGAAGGGCACAATACATAAACGAGTATCATGCCTTCAGAGCCTCTGCAGCAGAATCACTGCAAACAACATACGATCGGTTCAACTCTCTCATAAACAAATGCAGAAAGTCTGGTATTCACAGAACCACGGAAGAAAATAACGTCATGTTTCTAAAGAGCCTGAACGATGAGTGGCTTCAGTTGTCTATGTCTTTACAAACAAATCAAGATCTAGACTCCTGGACACTCTCTGATCTCTATGGAACACTAGCCGCACAAGAGCCTCAAATAACTCAAGTTAAAACACTATCCATTGTACCATACGCATTGGTTAGTAAATCTACAGAGACTACAGACAGACCAAGAAATGAGAGATCTACAGAGGAGAAAAAGAAGGAGAAAAAGAAGATGGTAATGATTGATAGCGAAGAAGACGAGCTGATAGAGGAAGAAATAACTCTTGCGTCATTAGCTAAATCAATGGCTCTATTGACAAGAGAGTTTAGAAATAACCAAAGGAATTCTGGTAGGAGAGATGAAGGAAGAAGAGAAGAATCAAGTGACCGACAGAGGTCAGACTACAGAAATGATGACCAACAGAGGTCGAGCGAAAGAAGCTACAGAGGGAATGACCGACAGAGATCAGATGACAAGGTAGGCCACACACAAGAATGCTACAAATGTGGTAAGCCTGGTCATTACGCAAACGAATGCAGAATAGAGAAAGGTGGAGACCAACAGAAGTCCGAAGATCGAACTGGAAACACCTCCCAAGGTTGTTTCAACTACGGCAAACCAGGTCATTTCGCTAAAGAATGCAGAAGTAGACAAAATCGCCCACAGAAGGACTCAGCTTTTTACAAAAAGAAGGCTGAGTATTATGCGCAAAAATCCCTAATGGCGAACAAAGGGCATTCTGAGGCAAACAAGGAAGACTTCGAGTCAGATTCTACCTATGACGATGAATTCCCCACCAATGCCCTGTTCTGTGGCATGGCAGAAGTTGACTCCGGCACTGACAACGAGGTATCCATTTCAAACTCTACCTCAAGTACTAATTCTGTAGATGATGATTTATTTAAACTTAACATTGAACAGAAAGAAATAAATGAAAGCATTCAGAAAAAGCTGACTTTTAATGAGAGAGAAGTAAGGCTTCTCACTCAAGAAAAAGCCAAAATCTTTGAAGAAAAGGAAAAAGTCGAAAAATATTGGAGCAAAAATATAGATCCTTTAAAAAGGAAAATTTCTGATTTAACCTATGCTTTAAAAATCAAAACAAAAGAACTTTCAGTTTCAAGAAGTGAAACTACAGACATAAGAGCTCTAAAAGAATACTTTCAAAAAGAAAGAGAGGTACTTTGGCAAGATCTTTTAAGAAGAGAAGTTTTACTTAAAAACTATAAAGATGCACAGAAGGCATATGAAAAGGTAAACTCTCAAATAGCAAGACGAGGCATAGGGTACAGTGATATTACCTTAGGAGTTGAAAATAAACGACTAAAACCTCTGTCTTCTCTATTTGTTTTGGGAAAAACTAACAAACCAAACTTACTCTCTGTAAGTAAAAGGGTTAAACTCTCTGCAGAACCTCACTTAAGGAAACATACAAAGATGATCAATGTGTGGTTTGAAAACACAGATTCATCATCTTCAACCTCTGTCAATAGAGGAATCAAACCAAAGAAATATTTGAAAACACAAGATCATATTGGTATCTTTAAGTTTGGTAAACCAGAGACTCAAACACAGGTCGCTTTTGTCTGCATAATGAACGATGAAAAGAAATTATCAGCAGAAGCTCCTGAGTTTAAACCCATCTTTTCAGAAGAAAAACTTAAAAAATCTATTGAAGAAGAAATTTTGGAAGTTTTGAAATCAAATGTTTTAGAAAATCTCAGTACCTCTTCTATAAATCAAATTCTCACTGAAAAGATCTCATCAGATACCTCTGCCTTCTATGAAAGTCATTCTACAGAGGAAGAAAGCTCGTACGATACATGCTCAGAAAATCCAGCATCTGTCGAAAGAGATGACTCAACCTCTGTATATGAGGACGATTCATCCTCTGACGACTCAGAGACTGATTCTAAATCAGGAATAGTTCACTGTGACACAGAGGATGTTAAATTCTCCTCTGAGGTTCTTAACAGAACTATTTCTCCAAAAGAGAAAATCACAGAGATACTTATCTGCCCAGATTTTCTGAACATGTATTTAAAGGTCAAAACTTCTGCTGAGCTTGATATGTTAAAGAAGACCTCTGTTGATCCTAAAAGTTCAAAATTTTCAAAACCTTTAAGGAAAATTAAAGAGAATCCCACTTGGCAACAAAAGGGAAAATGGCCTGAAGCTAACAAATACTTTTCCTCTGTGACAGTGAAGAAAGACGTTCACCACAGAAGAGAGTCACAGAAGGCAGGAACTAAACAAGACTTTTGCAAACAACATTCTAGTATTCATAGATCTTCTTGTAATAGGAAATCTAATGTAAAGAAAGAGTGTAATGCCTCTGTGGCTCAGTTCAATGAATTCAATGAAAAGTTCAAACGAATCACGTCTCATATTCAATACTGTCATTGTTTTGATCTTATGTTCAAATTGAATAAACACTTCTCAAGTCCAGATTGCTTACTCTCCACTAAAACTCCAAAGTCAAAACCTCGAGAGAAACAATCTAATCTTTCTACAAAGGATAAAATGTATTTCAAGAATGCTAAGGCAAACTTGAAAAATTCTAACAATATTGGACCCATATGGTTATGGGTACCTAAGTCTCTGTGATTGTCTTGCAGAAGCAACATGTGCCAATTTGGTATCTTGACTCCGGATGCTCAAGGCACATGACTGGCGACAGAAGGTTACTATCCACATACAAAGAAACACACGATGGTGGATTTGTAACTTTTGGAGACAACATGAAGGGACACATCAAAGGCTATGGAGTCATACAGAAAGAAAATGTCTCTGTATACAAAGTTGCATATGTGAATGGCCTCAAACACAACCTACTAAGTGTAAGTCAACTCTGTGATACAGGATTCGATGTGTTATTCAAAAGAACTTTCTGCTCTCTACAAAGTGAAAACACAGGAATGGAACTTCTGCGAGCTGAAAGAAGAGGTGATCTATACCTAATGAATTTTACTTCAAAATCCAAGGACAAAGTTTGCCTAGTAGCCTGCAAAAGTGAAGAAGTGTGGTTATGGCACAACAGGTTCTGTCACTTAAACTTTCACACCCTGGATAAACTAGTAAAAATCGATCTAGTTAAAGGTTTGCCAAATGTTAAATTCAATAAGGATCACTTGTGTTCGGCCTGTGAAATGGGAAAACACAGAAGGGCTTCCCACAAAGGCAAAACAGACGTGTCTTGCACTAGGCCTCTGTACATGCTTCATGTCGACCTCTGCGGTCCCATTGCTATGCAGAGCCTAGGTGGCAAGAAATACATACTTGTCCTAATTGATGAGTATTCACGTTTCACTTGGGTTGATTTTATTAGAAAGAAATCAGATGATCCAATTATACTGATAAATCTAATGAAAAGAATTCAAGTTCTTTATGACTGCAGAATACAGAAGTTAAGAAGTGACAATGGCACAACATTTAAAAAATGTGTCATTGAAGCCTATCTTTCTACAGAAGGAATATCACAGAACTTCTCTGCCGCTCGAACTCCACAACAGAACGGTGTAGTCGAAAAAAAGAATCGAACACTTGTGGAGGCCGCAAGAACTATGCTATCTGCATGCGGATTATCAATGAACTTTTGGGCAGAAGCAATTTCTACTGCGTGTTATACACAGAATCGATCAACCATTGTGAAAAGACATCTCAAGACGTCTTACGAATTGCTTCACAAAAGGCGGCCGAACATCAAGTTTTTCCATGTATTCGGATGCAAATGCTTTGTTTTAAACGACAGAGATTCAAGAGGAAAGTTTGAAGTAAAAGCTGATGAAGGCAAATTCATTGGATACTCTGCCACTTCCAAAGCCTACAGAACATTCCTTACAAAGTCTCGCAAGATTGTAGAAAGCATCAATGTTTCTTTTGATGATTCATTCCAAATGACTTCTGAACAAATCAGTTCAGAACTCGGAATTAAAGGGAAATCCTCTGAAATCTCAAAAACAAAAGAAGATTTGGATCTTCTATTTTTAGAGATGTTCAACAATGACATTGATCCTTCTGTTGGAACCATCAGAATTTCTGAAGAACCATACTCTGTCGGACAAAATCCTACAGGTATGACTCTAACAGGTCCAAATAATGCTTCATCTTCTTCTATAAATACTACAGATACAATTGCCGAAGAAGAACATGCAGAAGATGGAACATCAAGAAAAACGACCACAGAAGTTGCTGAAAAACAAACTCCACAATCCACAGAAGAACCAATTACAGAGGAAATTGAGGACCAAGACTATACGTCCTCAGAGGAACAAACCCCACCACCACTCATATCAATATTTCCACAGACGGTAGAATTAACTACCAAGGCACGAAGAACGACAGAGGCTACACAAGAAGAAACACAAGAAGCCGCTGACGAACGGTTCGACGACATTGATGATCATCTTCCACGCACAACTCAGTGGACAAAAAGCCATCCTCCAAGCCAAATAATCGGAGAACCTTCTGACTCAGTAAAAACCAGGTCTGCCACTGCTAATTTTTGTTTTTTTACTAACTTTATCAGTGTGATAGAACCAAAGAAGATTTCTGAAGCCCTAGATGACCCAAATTGGGTAGACGCCATGCAAGAAGAACTTCTGCAGTTTGAGCGTAACAAAGTATGGACTTTAGTACCTCTGCCACGAGGGAAACAGGCCATTGGGACTAAATGGGTCTACAGAAACAAGAAGGATGAAGATGGAGTGGTCATCAGAAACAAAGCAAGATTAGTAGCAAAGGGATATAGACAAGAAGAAGGCATAGACTACGATGAGACTTTTGCCCCTGTCGCACGACTCGAAGCAATAAGAATATTCTTAGCCTTCGCAGCCCACAGAGGTTTTAAAGTCTATCAGATGGACGTAAAATCAGCTTTTCTAAACGGTGAAATCCAAGAAGAGGTTTACGTAAATCAGCCACCAGTGTTTGAAAGCTCAAAGTTTCCAAGACATGTATATTACCTTGAAAAGGCTCTATACGGACTGAAACAGGCTCCAAGAGCATGGTACGAACGACTTTCTACCTTTCTTCTAGTCAATGGCTACAACAGAGGTACAACAGATACTACCTTATTCTATAAACATAAAAAGGGTGAGATAATGCTTGTACAAATCTATGTGGATGACATAATTTTCGGGTCTACTAATTCAGAAGAGTGTAAAAGTTTTGAAAAACTCATGCAGAGTGAGTTTGAAATGAGTATGATGGGAGAATTAACATTCTTCCTCGGACTTCAAGTCAAACAAACTTCAGAGGGAATTTTTATAAATCAAGCCAAATATGTCTCTGACATTCTTTTCAAATATAGCCTCTCTGATACCTCTGCAATGAAAACTCCAATGGCCACTGGAAATAAGTTATTCTTAGATCCAAATGGTATCTCTGTAGAATGCACTCTCTACAGAGGCATGATTGGATCTCTGTTATACTTAACAGCTAGCAAACCTGACATCATGCATGCCACATGTCTTTGTGCACGTTATCAAGATAATCCTAAGAAATCACATTATGATGCGGTGAAGAGAATCTTTAGATACCTAAAGGGGACCAAAAATCTCGGTCTCTGGTATCCACAGAACTCTGGTTTTAGTCTTAAAGCTTATACAGATTCAGACTATGGAGGATGCATGCTCGACAGAAAGAGTACCTCTGGGAGTTGCCAATTCCTAGGTGGTAAACTAGTCAGTTGGACCTCCAAGAAGCAGAAGTGTGTCTCCACATCCACTGCAGAAGCTGAATACGTTGCTGCTGCTAGCTTTTGTTCTCAGGTTCTATGGATGAAGACTCAACTAAAAGACTACGGCCACATCCTATTCAAAATACCCATCTTCTGTGATTCCAAAAGTGCCATTGCTATCTCTGCCAATCCTGTGCAACACTCGAAAACCAAGCATATCGATATAAGGTACCATTTCTTGAAACATCATGTTGAATACGGTACAATCGAAATGCATTTCATGTTGAAACTCGCTGACTTATTCACCAAAGCACTAGACGAGAAAAGGTTCAATTTTTTGGTGGGTAAGTTAGGAATGATAAACATGGTGTGACAATCCTCTGTAAGTATAACTTTATCTTCTGTAAATATGTACAAATTTCCTTTATTTTTGCTTTAAGTTAATTTATTTCTGTTTGTAAGTTCTCAATCTTAAATAGTTCTTAAAATCACAGAGCTTCTGTAAGTCAATTCAGATCCTCTGACGACCCCTACAGAACCTCTGGAAAACATGACCTATGTTCTATGCAAAACTTATCATTCTTTGATCCAAGCATAGATCAAGGGGGAGAAAAAGGAAATTACTTGATCTACAGAGGTGATTAGATCAAGGGGGAGCAAAAAAAAGGGATCCTGAAATGATCTACAGAGGTAAATCTTTCAAAGGGAAGCCCAAGAAGAATGTCGATAATTCTCCATCGACAGAAGTCAGACAAACTGCCAAGAACAGAAGAACCAAAAGGTATGTCTCTCGCACAAAAGGTTTTTGGAAAACAGTTTTCTAGGACAAGAATTGTCAAATATATCCTAAATACACTGTGAATAACATTTCAAAAATCAAAAGATCAAAAAGTTTCACAAAATTCGCATTAGGAGAAATTTAAGGTCATAGAGCTTCTGCTGAGCTCAACAGAGGTTCTGCAAGAAATATGCTCTGTGATCGCAAATTAACCCTCTGTCGATCTTTTGGAATGTTATCTCGGAAACCGAAAATACAAACCATGACCTTCTCGAACAAACCTTTTTTTTAACAGTTTTCTCGGACACAAACTTTCAAATATGTCCGAAAAACATCTCTTAAACCAAATCAAAAATTGGATGATCAAAACTTTAATAAAATTTTTGTTATGAGATTTTTCCCTCATAGAGCTTCTGCTGGCCCTCACAGAACTTCTGCAAGTTCCAACAGAGCCACAAAACTTCTGCGAAGCAAATTTCTTGACAAAAATCCGATTTTATCCTCTCCAATGCCTTTACAAATGATTTGGTTACAGAAGAAACCCACAGAAGTCATGATAACAATGAGATATATACACATCAAAGATTTTCAAATTCACAGAACCTCTGTAAACTACAGAAGTTCTGTCAATCTGTTACTTGGGCATTTCTGTAGTAATAACGGTTACTTTTACTGAGAGTGAACTACATGTGGCTAAGAATAACCCCACGCGCCTAGCATTAATGGGCCGCGCACGACGTCCTATCATCCTCTGACATGGCCTACGTGTCCCATTTTCATTGGGCGTACATGGAACGTTTTCTGTGGAAAGTTGAACCCGCCGTTCTAACTTGAGTTCGGATTCCAAATTTTAATCCATTGCCATATATTTTACTCTTTCGAATTCTACCGTTTTACCCTCCTATAAAAACCAAGCTTACCCTCTCATAAACCTTTTACAAACTCTCATTCTTCTCCGGCGAAACCCTGCAAAAACCTGCAAGTTTCTTATTCTCAGTATCAAATGGCTTCATCTTCTCAAGCTATCTCCCCTGCACACTCTCCGGCGACCTCACCAGAACATTCACCGATTCATTCTGAACATTCAGAAAACCCCAACCCTGCCCAGAACATTGAACTAGAAGATTCCGGCGACTCAGCAGACTTTGCTCCGACAACACATCTGCAAAACTTCATAGCTAAGGATCATTTCGAAAAAGTACTACCAATCAAATCCAACAACTGCTATTTGGTCCCCTCACCCACTGCTTTCGGCGAAGCCCACGCCATTCTTCTGAACATAATGGAAAATCACATCCTCCTCCCTCTACTCTCAAGAACACCAAAGAAAATACCAGTCAGATATCTGAACCAGTTTTGGCAGAGCAGCCGATTTGATAAAGACGACTCTATTATCAAAGGGTACATTTCAAGACCTGGCAAATCTGAACATCTTGAAATCAAGTTCAACAGAACAATGTTCTCACTTGAGTTCAACCTACCCACGAGGGGTCTTCTTGGTTTAAAGAAATATGCAGAGCAACCAACAGACGACGAGCTCGGTCGCTTCATAGAAATGCTTGGGTACAACACACAACTACGGAAGAGAAATGACTTCCGCAGAGGCAGATTACCACCTCTGTGGAACACCTTGTTCTCTATTCTTAATAGATGCCTGACAGGGAAGATAGGCAGCATTGACCAGACCTCGCATCAGATCTTGACCATCATGTATGGTGTTTACTATGATCTCCCACTGGATTACTCGACCATAATGATGCAAGAAATCATCAACACCATCGACAGAAAGAACAACACCAGAAGGGTCAAAGAAAACGATCCCAACTTTCTACCACCTCTGCAATTCCAAAGGATATTGGGAGTATTGTTCGAACCTCTGTTGCTGATACAGAAATGGCCAATGGAAGGGCCAATTCCCAAACAGTTCCCAATGAGCAAAAATGTCCCCACTGATCATATAGATGGTTACTCACACTGCAGACCTCTTTCAAAGAAGCTTCTGAAGTATGCCTCGAATAAAACCCTTAAGAAAGAGTATATACGCGATCATAGAACTCCTAAACCGAGTCCTATGACACCCCCGCGTTTAGGTGTCCCCCTAGGAACAATAGTTGCAGAACCTCTTTCCTCTCAAGAAGAAAAAGATCAGAAATTGGAAAAACACATGGCTATACAACTAAGCTTCATAGCCAAACGTGCAGAACTCATGGGAAAGAAGTCCTCTTCAAAAACCTCTGCATCTACTCCAAAAGCAAAGAAGAGAAAAACTGCAGAAGGAACCTCCACAAGCGCTGCAGAAAATCAACCCTTACCTCCCCATGCCACAGAAATTGGCTCCTCTGCTCCTCCCTTTTCTCCAAAACAGAAGAAGAAAAGAAAATCGAAAATCACAGAGGAAGCGGCACCAAAACCCAAGAGGAGGAGAACCAAAAAGAAGCATGGTAAATCACTTAAAAAATTGGTAACCATTGCAGAGGAAGAAGAAATCGCAGAAGAAAGACTTGCAGAAGAAGATACAGAAGAAGAAATGGCAACAGAGGAATATCAATCACCCTATCAATCTCCAGATAGATTTGCTCACCAAGGAGATCTGAACGACTTCCTACAGAACCCTGACATTGCCAACACCCTAAATACAGCAGGGTGGACGGCACAACCTCTCGACCACCACTCCCCAGAAGAACAATATTTCTCAATTTCTGGCATTGACACACATCTGCAAGAAGATGACACAACACCCAGAAATCAACCAGGTGAGACACCTATTATCCTACAGAACCCCTTCATTCGACAAGGATTGGACGTCCACAGAAAGAGTCCAAGCCAAGATGCAGAAGAAGAAATAGAGTAAATAGACATGTCAGAGGAAGCTATTAAAGAACAACATCAAAAGAACGCACAAGAGTGGAATAGAGGTGAAGTAACAGAGGCTTCTGAGACAAGGATAGAGGTCTCAGAGGTAGATTCAGATGAAGAAGAAGTTGTCTGGATACGAAAAGGTCTCTATCATCCACATGTCATGAGATTATACGGCTCTCATCAAATGTACGACTTCTTACGCACAGAGCAAGGAACTTCAAAAGAAGCAAGGGAAGAAGCACCAAGCCGTAGGATAACTACAGACGCTGAAATAATAGACGGTGATGTAGTGCTTGGGTGCTTAATAGAGAAAGAAACAAGAAAAGATGCCTGGATTAATAGAGGCACACAACCACAACCAACTCCCAGTGCAACCCACATATCTAACTCCGCAGGTCTAGCCGCAGAAGGAGTTATTGAAAAAGAGCAGCACAACTCGATCCAAACCCAACCCATCCAGCCAGAAGTCACTCTTTCGACTTCTGCGCCCACAGAAACCGGGGAATCCTTTCCTAGGGAGTCTCCTCAAAGAGACTCACCTACAGTTCGTGATCCATCGCCCCAGATCACAACAGAACACCCTACAGAGGAATTCGTTTCCTCTGCCACACACACACAACTAGGGCCAACACTTCTTTCAGAGAGAAGTAGTGAGCACAACGACGAAGAGACTCTAGACAAGTCTCCGAGTCAACAGAAGGATAATCTAGTACCCACCTCTGAAGTGGATCTAGACAATGTCATTCACAGAACTTCTGTAGAGTCTGAAGCACTAGATGCTTCTGCTCAAGGATCAGATGGAAATCCTTCCACCCCCATCGTACAAATAAGGGTGAACGAAGGTGTCCCAGGAACAGGGACTCACTCTGGAGACGAATGTGTTCCTCCAGAGGTTACACAAGGAACACAAGTATCAAGGGATGAGTTCCAAACCCTTGTCACCTCTGTGAACCAAACAATGAAAGAGTTGCAAAGCTCTTTCAAATCTTTTGCAGAGACAACATCAACGGCTATCCTGAAACTAAACACCAAAATGGACAATCTGTCCACAGAGGTGAAATTTGCAATCTCAGCGATGAAGTCTTCTGCCGAAACTACTGCCAAAGCTACAGCTACTTCTGCCGCTCAAGAATTCGGAACAACTGCAACTTCTGCGTTCAAGGACTCTGTCAAAAACTTCCTTGAACAAGTGAATACGCAATCCAACAGAGCAGAAGGCATTACTCCTAAAGATCTACAGAATGCCCTAACACAAGTACAAGCAGAGGCAATACGCAACACGACAATGATGCAGCCAAAAGACTACATGACCAGAGCACAGCTAACAGAGCTAGGACAGAACGTCATCAACCAGGTCACAGAGGTCATTGTCTCCTTCACAAAAGCAAATGCCAACTTTGTCAAGGATTTCAGAAGCAGTGTTGGCAGAATGCGTTTTAAAACAGAGGCAGAACTTGCCACTCTATTCGGCCTCTGTGATGATGTCTGTGCAAAGTTGATAGCAGCATGAGCAGAATTACCGAAGAAAACCAAAGCTTCTTGCAGAGCAGAGGGTAGTTCTGAAAAGAGTCAGGATGATTCTGATGATGACCATCCTGGTCCATCAGATAATCCTGAGGGGGAGAATACAAGGGAGAAAGCTACGAGCAGAGGAATACAAACTCCACCAATCGCAGCAGAACCAATCAGTCAAGCCCCTCCAGAACAAACCCAAGATCAACAACAAACTCAACAGCCCACAGAGACAACACCCATCTCTGTGGAATCAAGTCCTGAAGAAACAAATATTCCAGAAGCTGATCAGCAACCCACAGAGGCAACAACCACCCATGTGGTAATCATTTTGGAAGAAAGTCCTTCAACAGAAAAACCCCCAACCATACCAAGAAGAAAGTCGATTGCCACCAAACCAAAGAGAGCAACGACCTCTGCTTCTGATGTTCTGAGAAAAATGCACGACACAATGACTGAACGAATGGCGCAGAGAGAAGAAGAAAGGCACAAGTTCGTACTAGCGTTCAAAATGGCAAGAAGATTCAATGTCGAAACTTCAACAACAGAAACTGAGCTCACAGAAGAAGTAATCAAAGAACCTCCAACAGAGGTTACAGAGCAACTCAAGCCAACAGAACCATCGCCACAAAAGTCCTCTAAATCACAAATGTCAAAACCTATAGAGGCAACCCCCATCAAACCAACAGAAGTCCCAACCTCCAAATCTACAGAAGCAACAACCTATGCCCCGCCAAAAGGAAAAGACAAGGGCAAAGGAATACTGACAGAAGAGCCTAACGAGAAGAAATCATTACCAAAGCCTACAAAGAAACTAATGAAGAGTGCATTTGATGCCTTTCAAACTCCAAAGCCTGAAGAAGTTGACTGGGCATATGGATTGAAGCCTCTGTCAGACATTCCTCTAACTGGGAGAGCAGCAGAAGTTGTTCAAGAAATGGAGAGTCTCAGAAGACAAGTACCACAACCTGGTCCAACACATGAAGAGATGGAAGAAGTGGTATACAAATACCTCTATAAACAATCCTTTCAGACCAATCATCCTACAGATCATGTGACAGATCCAAGGATCAGAGAAGAATTTGAGAAACATCTTCACAAGGACAAAGCCAAGAACCAAAGCAGATGTCTTCTCAATCCACAAGATCAAAAAGGTAATCTTCTGCAGATTCTCCTTCACAAGAACCTATCCAAGGGTCAGGTACAATCTTTACATAGTCAGAAGAGAAAACAATTCAGAGACCACCTTCGCTGATGATGACCTAAGAAATATCAATCCTTATGATCTACCTGACCTTCTGCAATGGATAAAGGACAACTACAACACAGAGCCAAACACCAGAGCCTATCAAGTGTTGAGAAAAGCGATGAGGGAAAAGCTTCTGCTCTACAGCATGATAGATTTCCAGCTGGGAAAGGATCTTGGTCTCAAGCATCTGGATTTACGACCACCAGAGGATCGCTGCCCACCGGACGCCGTACCTAACTCAATCATCACAGAACCACGATTTGGGTTAGTATTTCAAAACCCACAAGGCGAAATTAAACTGTTTATATGCATGGACTGTCAGAAGTACGCAACTAGTACTCTGAACAAGTTCAGAGCAAGCCTTGTGAAATACAGAGGTACAGAGAAAATGGATAGAGATGCTGCAGATACTTTCATCAGAGAGATTGATGCCACAATCCGCCTAAGAGAACTATGCATCAGTTTCTACAAAGAGATCAGAAGAGTCGCAAGAGACAACATAAGCTACGACGACTTCAAAAATGCCAAAATCTGATTCTCAGACCTCCAATCCCTGCAAACCAAGTCAAAGTTTATCTTTCATTGTACTCAAATGTAAAATGCCTCTGGCATATTTCTAAATGAAAGAACTTTGGAGGTATTGTTTAACCTCTGTCTTATCTAACTTAGCCTAACTAAACTCGAAGTTAAATTTTTTATTTTTCACTACTTAGGGGGAGATTGTTAGCTTCAATCTTCCTAATCATAGAAGTATTTAGAAGTAGTGAAAAATAGGCTAAGTGAAGAAAGCCTCTTACAGAGGCTCTGCCGGACTTACCGAGGGATCAAGATCAAGAATCTACAGAAGCTAAAGAGGCGCGCTACAGAAGCTCTGTCATACGCGCAAAGAAGACCAAAGACTCGGAATCCGGTGAAGACTGCTCCACAGAGGACCAGACCGCAGAACCTCTGTAACTCATTACAGAGCCTCTGTGGTCCTCACTGAAAGACATGAAGATATTTATAATATCTTGCTACTGTTACAGGACCCGTTCATCAACTTGCATGGTAGCATGCCCTGTCCAACGTCGACGTGTCAAACTCTGATTGGACTCAGTAGGGCTTAGTACATAATAGACGTCTGCTGCATTAAATGCAATACAACACGTCTTACTGTTCATGCCGTTCTTGCAACTGTTCACGACATCCGTTCAACTATTCATCAGTACCGTCTGAATAGTAGCATATGCTTTATGGTCCCCTTTAGAGTAGTATATAAGGAAGACTCATGTTGAGTTCTTCCTTATCAGATCATCAATTAATCACATATAAATCGACCATCATAAGAACACAAAAAGCTTATTCACCTTAAGAGTCATATCTATTTTGAAGCTTTTCTTACTCATTGTTCTTAAATCTGTTCTTAATATATATTCAGTAAACTTTGAAATATTATTTCCTGTTCATTGTTTATTTATATTTTGGTCTAAATCTATCAAACTTATTTGTTAGTTCATCAAATACGCTTCCGCATCAAACATTAATTCGAACTAATAGATCTGACAATCTTGTATAAGCAAAACGGGAACCAACAGGTCTAACCCTCATTTTGTTTTAAATATGTGTTTTGTAGTTATAGTTTCATTACTAAATATCGTGTATGAAATTAGCGAAAAGTTGTAACGAAATACCATATTTTGGTTGTAAACACTAAAGGACCTTATTTGATATATGATGTATCTTTGTTATGTAACGATGTTAGGCAATGTATGTTACTTTGTGTATGTTTGGGAATTCGGGTTGTTACAGATGGTATCAGAGCCCTAGTTTAAGGGATTTAGGTATTAGTATCTGTACCTAGACTTAAACTGCATGTGAAGTAGGATGTCCCTATTATTGTAGAACCTTGGGATGTTAAATATAAAAAGGTAGAAGGAACATCATGTAAGGTAATTTCAGATTTACACCTGGCCAGTGTAATTGTGATCTTACAGGTACATGTTGAACTGGAATACCTTGTTATATGGGGTATGTGCTTATGTGCATGTTAACCTTGTTTGAATCTACAGAATGGCAAGCGGTACTAGACAAACGAATCGGGGAGGAGGAAATCCTAATAGAACAAATCCAGCAGTTGGGGAAGGGGGAAGAGGAGGAGAAAGAGGTAGAGGCAGAACTAGAGGCAGAGTTCAGGGGCACGGCACGGAATTTGTTACCAGAGACGACTTAGCAGCTGAAATGAGAAGATTACAAGCCAATATCCAAGCTATGTTCAACCAAACTCATAATACTGAGACAGAAAGACCAGATCCTACTCATGAAGAGGAGATGCCCATTACACCTACTGTCGTACCAGTGGTGAAGAAATGTGATTATAAAATGTTCCTAAGTTGTAAGCCTCCGACCTACGCAGAAGACAGGGACCCCGTGAAAGTTATGTGGTGGCTGAAAGAAATAGAAGCTATCTTCAAGACTAGTAAATGTGCTGAAGAGGATAGAGTACTTTATGGAACCGCAATGTTGAAAGGCGATGCTTTATACTGGTGGGAAGCTCATATTTCTTCGGGAGGGTCTGACATATATTCTACCTTCTCTTGGGAAGAATTCGTGATAGCTTTCAGGAAACAGTTTTATCCCCAAGCAGCAGTTAAACAATTGGAAGGAGAGTTTACGAACTTGCAGCAAGGGAACTTATTAGTTCGGGACTATACCGCTCGTTTTCTGGAAAAGTCTCGTTTCGCGGAATATCACGTCGCCACGGAGGCAATGAAGATGGAAAGGTTTATTTTTGGATTAAATTCAGAGGTCAGAAGGCTAGTGACTGCAAAAGGACCCGATACCTTCTCAACCGCAGTGGATGCCGCGGAAAATGTGGAAAGGGATAATAACAGGGATGCTGGTGATAAGAGTATGGGAAAAAGAAAGTGGGAAGGACCGCAATATGATCCAAAAAAGTCCAGATTTCAGAGGTTTGATAACCGTCCGCCTTTCCGACCAGCGGATAGACCTTGTCCGAAATGCAATCGTATCCACCAAGGAAATTGTCAAGTTGATTCTCGGGTTTGTTTTAGGCGTGGGAACACCGGGCATGTTGTTAAAGACTGTCGAGTGATGCGGTTTTGTTTCTCATGTAATTCTCCGGATCACATTCAGTCTGATTGTTCGAGGGGAAGAATACAACAAGGGGGTATATCAGGGAAACCAGCTGTTGTCAGACCGGTAGTACCAAGACTAGAGCCACCAAGAACAAGGGGTCGTGCATTTCAGATGACAACACAAGAAGTGGAGGAAACTCCGGATGTGGTTACAGGTACATTTTTAATAAACTCTACACATGCTAAAGTGTTATTTGACTCCGGTGCAAACCGATCGTTCGTGTCTCATTTATTTGCTGCTTATCTGCGTTTAAAGCCTAAAGTGTTAGATCATACTTTAATGGTAGATACTGCAAATGATAAACAAGTGTCGGTTAATGAAGTTTTTGATAGTTGTATGATAAATATAGAGGGGTGTGGAGTACCTATTCAATTATTTCCTATAGCCTTGATCGAGTTTGATGTGGCAGTGGGAATGGATTGGTTAGCCGAGAATCAGGCTAGCAAAGTTTGTGATAAGAATTTGATAAATGTTGTTTTACCTGAGAGGGGACCGGTAGTGATTTATGGTGATTGTAAAAATAGTCAGTCTTGCCTTATTTCTATGATGAAAGCTCGGAAGAGTGTTAGCAAAGGCTGCCAGAGTTATTTAGCTTATGTGATAGATACTAAGCTAGAAAAGAATAAGTTGGAAGATATTCCTATTGTTAGTGAATTTCCAGAAGTATTTCCTGAAGACTTGAATAGTCTTCCGCCCGTTAGACAAGTAGAGTTTGGTATAGATCTGATTCCTGGAGCCGCTCCTATTGCTCGTGCACCGTATCGTTTAGCGCCACCAGAGATGAAAGAAATGATGACGCAACTACAAGATCTTTTCGATAAGGGCTTCATCAGACCCAGTTCTTCGCCATGGGGTGTACCAGTCTTGTTTGTGAAAAAGAAGGATGGTTCGATGAGAATGTGTATTGACTACCGGGAACTGAATAAGCGCACGATCAAGAACAAGTATCCGCTTCCCAGAATTGATGACCTCTTCGATCAATTAGTTGGAGCTTGTTATTTCTCCAAGATTGATCTAAGATCTGGTTATCATCAGCTGAAGGTTAAAGAAGAAGACGTTCTGAAAACTGCTTTTCGCACAAGGTATGGTCATTATGAATTCTTAGTGATGTCGTTTGGACTGACGAACGCTCCAGCTGCCTTTATGGATTTAATGAATCGGGTATGTAAGCCGTATCTCGATAAATTTGTTATTGTATTTATCGATGATATACTTATCTATTCCCGATCCAAGGAAGAGCACGCGCAACATCTTCGTTTGATTCTGGAGTTATTGAAGAAAGAAAAGTTGTATGCTAAATTTTCGAAATGTGAATTCTGGCTACGAGAAGTTCAGTTTCTGGGGCATGTAGTTTCCGAGAAAGGCATTCAAGTGGATCCTATGAAAGTGGAAGCGATTGAAAAGTGGAAACCGCCGAGAACGCCAACCGAAGTACGTAGTTTTCTGGGTTTAGCCGGCTACTATCGAAAGTTTATAAAGGACTTCTCTCGTATCGCTACGCCGTTGACCAAGCTGACTCGAAAGAATATAAAGTTTGAATGGAAAGCGGAACAGGATAAAGCATTCAGAATTTTGAAAAAAAGACTTTGTAGTGCACCGATTTTGTCACTACCGGAAGGTTCCGAAGACTTTGTTGTGTATAGTGATGCTTCCAAACTGGGATTGGGATGTGTACTTATGCAGCGTGGAAAGGTTATTGCTTATGCTTCTCGTCAGTTAAAAGATCATGAAAGACAGTATCCTATACACGACATGGAACTGGCAGCAGTTGTATTCGCGTTGAAGATTTGGAGACATTATCTTTACGGCTCTAAATGTTAAATTTATACCGATCATAAGAGTCTCCAACATCTTTTTGATCAAAGGAATTAAATAGGAGGCAAAGAAGATGGCTAGAATTGGTGAATGATTATGACTGTGAAATCCTTTATCATCCAGGAAAGGCGAACGTGGTAGCTGATGCGCTGAGTCATCAAGAAAGAAGTGGAACAATAAAAGCTATTGCACTACGAACTGAGCTTCTACCTAACATTTTCGATGAACTGAAGAAGTGTCAAGTAGAAGCCTAGCAGGAAGAATATTTGAAATCAGAACGGTTAGTGGGGTTATCAGCATTGCTAGTGAAAGATGATCGTGGGTTATTGTGTCTGGGGAACATATTTTGGGTGCCTCGTTTGGGTGGTTTACGTGATCGTGTACTACAAGAAGCTCATCAATCTCGATTCTCTATTCATCCAGATACAAATAAGATGTACAAAGACCTAAAACAATTCTATTGGTGGCCGGGAATAAAAAGAAGCATTGCTGAACATGTGGAAGGTTGTACTACTTGTAAGAAGGTAAAGATTGAACATCAAAAGCCGTTTGGTCAGTTACAACGACTAGAAATACCGATGTGCAAATGTGATCAGATTACTACAGATTTCATCACAAAGCTACCAAGGACTCCGAAGGGATTTGATTCTATTTGGGTGATAGTCGACAGGTTGACGAAGTCTGCACACTTTTTACCTATAAAGGAAACTGATTAATTGGAACGATTAGCTAAATTGTACATTGACGAAATAGTAACTCGACATGGAGTTCCAATCTCGATCATTTCTGATCGTGATTGTCGTTTTACTTCAAGATTATGGAGAAGTTTTCAAAACGAAATGGGGACGCAGATAAAGTTAAGCACTGCATATCATCCTCAAACTGACGGTCAGAGTGAATGAACGATTCAGACATTAGAAGATATGCTCTGGGCTTGCATTGTTGACTCTGGGGGATCGTGGGATAATCATTTACCATTGATCGAATTTGCCTACAATAACAGTTATCATTCCAGCATTCAAGCGGTAGAAAATGTCGAACTCCTTTGTGTTGGAACGAAGTGGGAGAGAAACAGCTAGCGGGGCCAGATATAGTTCAGTTAACCGCGGATAAAATTACTCAGATTCGGGAAAGATTGAAAGTGGCTCAAGACAGACAGAAAAGCTACGCCGACCGACGCCGAAAGCCGTTAGAATTCCACGTTGGAGATTTTGTGATGTTAAAAGTCTCGCCTTGGAAAGGAGTCATCCGATTTGGGAAACAAGGTAAACTGAGCCCGAGGTACGTTGGACCGTTTGCAATCATAGAAAGAATCGGTGAAGTAGCCTACCGATTAGATCTTCCGCCAGAGTTAAGTAGAATCCACAATGCCTTTCATGTTTCAAATTTCAGGAAGTGTTTGGTTACACCGGATCAGGCAGTTTCTCTACCCGACATACAAGTTGATGAAAAGCTGAATTATGTATTGGAACCTGAAGCCATTGTTGATCGTAAAGTCAAAGTTTTAAGGAATAAAGAAATCAGACAAGTAAAAGTACAGTGGCGACATCACAAAGGACAGGATGCTACATGGGAATCAGAATCAGAGATGAGAATTAAGTACCTGTATCTTTTTGCCTAACCGAATTCCAGGACTGAATTCTTTTAAGGGGGAGATGATGTAATACCCCAGGTAAGTTCGTTAGTTAAATGTTAGTTCCGTTAAAATTATTTAACTTTATAATTGATGTTTAGGGTAAGTTTGGGTTAAATTAGGAGTTAAAGGTGTTTTAGTCATTAATGGTTAGTTTAGGGGCTAAAGTGGTAAAGTGAATTAGATATTATCCCTTAAGATAATCAGATATTTCATAATTCGGAAATATCTAGATTCAATCAGTGTGTGTGTGTTTTTGAGAGAGAGCAAGAAGAAGAAAGAAGGGTTGTGGCTAACGGACTCAATTTGGTGTACATGGAAAAGGAATTAAGGTATGGTTCCTTTGTATTTTGTGTTTGTAATTGCTTTTAGAAGGTTTCTATCAGATTAGAAAAATCAATTACACATCTGGTAATGATTCAATCGAATTCTGGGTAGATGTTATGCAAACCGACAGTAGTTTCCGGACACAATGAATGTGTCCGGGTAGTTTTGTTGAAGGTGTCCGAATGGTGTTCTATGGTGTCCGGACGAGTCTCACCCGGTAAGTTTCTCTTTTCATTAAGTTTCCGGTTGACATGAGATACCGGATAGTGTCCGGATTGCTTTGGAGTCCGGATGTTACCCGGATTGTTCACGCTGTCCGGATAGTTGTGTTATCCGGATTGGTTATGTTATCCGGAAAGTTGATGTTTACCGGATAGTTGTGTTGTCCGGATATTATGTGTTATCCGGGAAGTTTGGGTTGTTCGGGAACTTTAGCTGTTGGGTCAATTTTAAGAGTTTAGATGCTTTTGACTTTCCAGTAACCTATGTAGTGTTAGTTATTGGACAGGAAGTGAATGAAGACTAAATGTACTGTGGACTCGACTTAAGTTCGGGTTTGGGGGTAACATTTGAGGATTCGAGTTCTTTAGAGTTCCTAGCTTTAGTAAGACTTATGTGTTCTATTCGGTAAAAAGATATCTGTATCTATTTGTTTCAGATACTGTGAATGGAAGGTGAAAGCAAAATTCTTTGTGGAAAAGACTAGAAAGAGTTTTTAATAAGCAAACAGGTGAGTTTTACTTTAAAACGTTTTGAAACTGGAATACATATATGCGTGGATTGGGAATGTGATAGATGGTATGCTTATGTGTTTATGTATGTAATATAATATATTGAGATATTGTATTTACATGAGTATTCTACTATACGAGAATACGTTGGCCGGGCTTAGGACCGGTGTGTTGGCTGTAATATTCGTACAACGTTGTTGGCTGTAATTGTCGTACAGTGAAGTTAATTTATTAGTTGGCTCGCAACCAACTAATATGGCCAAGAGAATGAGATGGGAAAATACATGATGATTGAGTCATAACTGGTAATTGTGTTTGTATTATGTGAATGGTGGTGTGCAAAGGGTTTTCAAAGAAACAGGGATTTTCTCACTTAGACCATTAGGTCTAACCCTCATTTTGTTTTAAATATGTATTCCAGGGCGTGGATCGGATAAGAGCAAGTAAGAGAAGTAATCAGTGGATAGCTTTGGTGAAGACTTGTGATTTGAAGACTAAGATGTGTTTTGTAGTTATAGTTTCATTACCAAATATCATGTATGAAATTAGCGAAAAGTTGTAACGAAATACCATATTTTGGTTGTAAAGACTAAAGGACCTTATTTGATATATGATGTATCTTTGTTATTTAACGATGTTAGGCAATGTATGTTACTTGTTGTATGTTTGGGAATTCGGGTTATTACATATTGTATATTGACAGGGTCAAATAAATCCATATGAAGAAGTTGAAGAGGAGTTGTCACTGATGACACTTGCTTGGATTTGAAACTAGATTTGGTTTGCTTTCCGTTTTCACATGTTGAGCAAAGAGATTCTTTAGCATATGAGTGCTGAGGTAAGCCAGTGACTAGTTGCTTTGTAGAGAGAGAGAGAGAGAGAGAGAGAGAGAGAGAGAGAGAGAGAGAAAGACTCTTATACCATAGCAAGTTGACATCTGATGAGGCTTTGGATAGAAAACAAATGTTCTCAGTGGTTGATGAGTCCATAACATAAACATAAACATTTCCAAACGATAACCACTGAGATCAAGTTTTTCCTTCTTAATAGTGACAAAACCTGCTTTCTTAGTAAAACATACTTTGTAGTCTTTATCACATAGCTTACGGATGCTAAGAAGATTGTGCTTCATTCCTTCTACGTAAGCTGTTGATCCAGATTTTACTCAACAATGATATTTATATCTATTAGTTCAAAACAGGTAATGGTGCGGAAGCGTTTTATAAGAACTAAAGAGATATTTAAGGTAGAAAAACACACAATCAAATACGTGAAATAGAAATAACACAGATATGCAGGTCAATGATTCACTGTATATTGATTAGCTAAGAACACCAAGAACATCGAAGGTACAATGAATTATGCTCTAACAGGTGTGTGTGCGTTTGTGCAAAGTTAATAGAAGAGCTCAACATGAGCCTTCTATTTATATTATTCATCAGGGGATAAGCTTTAGACAATAAGGACTAAGGGTACAAAGACACGATCGTGGGACTACTACAGGTACAACGTTAATGTAGTGCGCCGCTATCTGCAAAGGCTGTAACCCATCAGAGGATGACACGTGGAATATGCAGGGCACGCCTTGTACGAATGATCTTCAAGATCTTCGTACACTAGAGGCACGAGTGTCTTTGTCTTGATATTCTAATTATCTTCTAAGTCTTCAGTCTTCATACCAGAGAGGCTCTGCCAAGTATGACAGAGGCTCTGTGGCCTTGTCTTTTGTGAAAGTCTTCAATTGTCTTCACTTGGATCTTCTATCGGTGTCTTGGCAGAGGCTCTGTCGATGTCTACACTTAGCCTATTTTTCAATACTTCTTTAAACATAAAGATTGGAGCTAACAATCTCCCCCTAAGCATTGAAAAATAAAAAATTGAGAAAGTGCATGGTTTTCTAGGCTAAGTACACGACAAGAGGTAATTGACCTCTGTTGAAAGTTTACTCTTCATATCAGATTATTGTTAGATCTGAAGTTTTGTCAAAAAGTCAAGTATTAAGATCTGGACAGAAGACTCAGGGTTCTGAGTAAGAAGACTCAGAAGTTCTGATTAGAGAAGTCTCGAAAAGATTACAAGTATGAAAGTCTGAATAGAAGGTTCAAGGTTCTGAGTAGGAGACTCAGAACTTCTGATGATGAAGATGAAAGTCTCAAGTACTTGAAGGAAGTTCTGATGTGCTTAATCAGAAGTTTGTTCAAAAGTTCTGAACATGTTTCTAATCCTAGCTGTTCAGAAATGACTTCTGAATCAGATTCTAATCCTAGCTGTTCAGAACTCAAGTTATTGTTTAAAGATGCTTTTCTGGAACTAACTTCTGAATCTTATGCAGATTTTGAGAATCCTAAAATGGTTCAAGAAATGAAAAAGGGAACTTCATAGGTTCACACAACTGTAATTTCTGATACTGGTCCATCTAAGGAATGTCCAACTTTGATCAATACAAGTGATGAAACTTCTGAGTCTAGTAATCAGAATTCTGGACAAGGTACTCAGAATTCTGGACAAGTCAATTAGAATTCTGGATAAGGTACTCAGACTTCTGGTCAAGGTATTCAAAACTCTGAACAAGTTATTCAGAATTTTGACTCTACTATTCAGAATCTAAACTTGGATGTTACACCTCAACAAGTCTCAGAACAAAGGGATAGTTCAGAATTACAAGCTATTATTGATGAGAATGATACAAATAACAATTTTTCAGAGATTGATGTGCTTCCCAGTTCAAACATATGGACAAAAGACCATCCTATTCATCAAGTAATAGGAGATCCATCAGTGGGAGTTCAAACAAGGTCAGCAACAGCAAATGAAGCAATGTTTGCAGGATTTTTAAGTGTGATTGAACCCAAGAAATCCAATGAAAACATAGAGGATCCATATTGGATTTTAGCAATGCAAGTTGAATTGCTACAGTTTGAAAGAAACAAAGTCTGGAGACTTGTTCCAAAACCTGAAGGAAAATCTATTATTGGAACAAAATGGGTATTCAGAAACAAGAAAGATGAGTCAGGTGTTGTAGTCAGAAACAAGGCTAGATTGGTTGCTAAGGGATATTCTCAACAAGAAGGAATAGACTATGATGAGACATTTGCACCTGTGGCAAGAATAGAAGCAATCAGGATATTCTTGGCCTATGCTGCACATAAGAACTTCAAAGTATATCAAATGGATGTCAAATCAGCTTTTCTGAATGAAGAGGTTTATGTCTATCAACAAGAAGGTTTTGTTGATCCTGAATTCCCAGATCATGTTTATGTTTTAGATAAAGCATTATATGGTCTGAAACAAGCACCAAGAGCCTGGTATGACACTCTAACTCAACATTTATTAAAATTTGGCTTCAAGAAAGGTAAAATTGACACTACTTTGTTTCTAAAGAAAAAAGGTGATGATTTGATCTTGATTCAGATATGTGTAGATGTTATCATATTTGGTTCTACAAGTGTAGAGTTGTGTAATGAATTCTCAAAAGTCATAGAATCAGAATTTGAAATGAGCATGATGGGAGAATTAAACTTTTTCCTTGGTCTTCAAGTAAAACAATTGTCAAATGGAATTTTCATAAATCAAAGAAAATATGTAAAAGATATTTTGAAAAAGTTTAAGATGTCTGATTGTGCTGCTATGAGAACACCAATGGCAACAAATGTCAAGTTAGATGCTGATCTCTCTGGAGTTTCAGTAGATAACAAGGTTTATAGAGGCATGATTGGATCTTTGCTTTATCTGACTGCAAGTAGGCCAGATATCATGTTTGCTACATGTTTCTGTGCTAGATTTCAATCTAATCTAAAAGAATCTCATTTGTTTGCTGTAAAAAGGATCTTAAGGTACCTCAATGGTTCACCTGATTTCGGCCTTTGGTATCCAGGAAGCAGGAAGCAGGTTGGACATGAAAAGTACTTCTGGTGCTTGTCACTTTTTGGGAGATAAAATAGTAAGTTGGGCTTCTAAGAAGCAAAATTGTGTTTCCACATCAACTGCTGAAGCAGAGTATGTAGCTGCCGCTGCTTGCTGTTCTCAAACTTTGTGGATGAGAACACAACTCATGGATTATGGATATCAGCTTAACAAGATTCCAATTTACTGTGACTCAGAAAGTGCAATTGCCATCACTCAGAATCCTGTTCAGCACTCAAAGACCAAACATATTGATGTAAGGTATCATTTTATTAAAGACTATGTGGAAAAGGGAACTATAGAAATGCACTTTGTGCATACAAAGTATCAATTGGCTGACTTGTTCACAAAGCCTCTTAATCACAAAGGTTTACTTTTCTCATATGTAAAATAGGAATGCTTAATCTGACTAATTGAGTATATTTGTCATTTTTCAGAAATGAATATTTTCTAAGTACGATTTTCTGAGTAGTGTACTCGGAACTTTGACTCTCTTGTTCAGAATTCTGACTCTTGAGTTCAGAACTTCTGAGACTTTGAGTTCAGAACTTCTGAGACAGTACTTCAGAAATCTGACTTCAAATTTTTTTGAATAGATAAATCAGAACTTCTGACTATCTTTCAGAATTCATTTATGAGAAGTACAAATGTTTCAATTTTGTTGATTATATGTTTTCTATGTTTTTTTATATTCCTTATGTTCAATATATGTTTGAGTATATGCTTAAGTCAAGGGGGAGCATTGATATCTTTCAGAATTCATTCTGAGGTGCTTATAAGGTTTGTATTTTCGTTCTTATCACTAATCATTCTAAGGGGAACACGCTTTCAATGATAAAATAATTTTTCACTTGTTCAAACTACTTCTGAATCCTTAAAAAGATTTTCATGGTCAGATGTTAGATTTTAAATGATTTTCAAAAATATCAAATTATCAAAAGATGGACATAATTTTGATGATAAAATAATTTTCTATCTGTTCAAACTACTTCTGGATGATTAAATGTTTTATATAATCAGAATGTTAGTGCAATATGTCTTCAAGGTTTAAATACAGAAAGGTCAAAGTCAAAGTCAATGTAATGTGTTTTGTATAAATAGCCTTTGTGTAGGTTAGTTTAGAAGAGTCTCTTAGAAACATTCTCAGAATTCACATTCATATCTTAGAGAGAGAAAGTGCAGAACTCCTATCTTGTATACAGTGTTCTTGATCAATGAGATGACAAATTCACATCTTCTCTATCTTGATTGATCTTTAGCGTTTAACAATTGGTATCAGAGCAGATTCAAGATTTAGAGGAGAATTTCTACTGATCTAACACATCAAATTTGCGGAATTCTCAAGGAAATTTGATCGATTTTCTTGATTTTTCAAGAAAATCTCGTTTTCTTGGATTTTTGTCAAATTTGTGTGATTCTTGGTCGAATTTGATCAAGATTTAGTTCGTTGGATTCGTTTTTTATAGAGGAACACTTTCCGTTAAAGGATCGAAGGCTAATTTCTCAGTTTTGAGGATTAATTTGAAGATTTTTCAGTTTCTGATCAGTTCGTCATTTTCAGTCTGATCAGTTTATCGGATTTTGATTCAACGATTTTCAGAGAAATTGGTTCACATCATCGTGTTAGAAACTTGTTTTCTAACATATCTTCAATTTTTGGTTGATTAATTTCAAGTTTTTGAGAGTCAATTTGAAGATTTAGAAAATTTTGTGTTCTTGAGAAAAGTTCACTGTGAAATTTTTTTGATTATGATATTGCAATTTGTTGGTGTTTTGATTCGTTTTTGTGCAAAATCCTTCCTAAAAATTGTTTTTGGACATGAATCATCCATAAAATTCAAGTCTTGATGTCTAAATCTCATTTTTAGAAAATTTGAATTTTTGGTGTTCTTCATGTTCTTGAGATGTTCTTGAGATGTTCTTGGTAAAATGATTCAGATCTGAGTTTTTGATCCTTTTCTGTTAATGAGATGTTGATAAAAGTTGTTTGTTGCTTAGTTTGATTATTAATTGGTGATATTAATTTTGTTGGTTAAGTTTGTGATTTTGCAGAAAATTAATCGCAAGAGGTATCTGTGTGTGTGTTTCCATAAATTTCGCAAGCAACTAATGCAGTATTGCGCATCCATGACTTGCGAGTTATTTGTCCTACATGATTGCTTGCTTCAATTAATTTTCAGCTATGTGTATGCTTAAGAAATTCGCAAGATATTAAGCTGTGTGTATGCTTAAGGAATTCGCAACCTGCATGCTTGCTTCTTGCGAATTTCTTGTTTTGCGCATCCTGAAGTTGCGAAATTCAGACTTGTATTTTTTCACCTACATGCTTGGTTGCTTGAATTAGTTTCATCTTTTGTTATTTTTAGTCCTTGATTTTGTTGAGTCATAGTATTTTTTTTCTTTTAGTCTCTATATTTTGTATTTTTTGTCTTTTTGAGTCTTATTGTTTGTTCTGATTTGTTCTGAATAATTTCATACTAATTGTTTCAAGATGAATTTTCAAGCATCAGGTAATCGTCCTCCGATGCTTAACAAGGATTCGGATTTTGTGAAATGGACGGTCGACTTCATGGATTTCATTTCGAGAAGAGAAAATGGAGATTTAATGATAAAATCTTTCACCGAAGGCCCGTTGATCCTTTATAAACGGGAAGAAGATTTTACTGAAGAAGAGATATATCGGAAGAGAGCTGATAAAGATGCAACATTATATTTGATCCTTGTTATTTCCAAACTTCCACAATATACTTGTGCTCGATTAAATGCTTTCAAAAATAATCCTATGTTGTTGTGGAAGGAATTAACGAAGCTAATGCATGGATTGTATGTTGATTTCAGGGTAAAGAAAGTGAAGAATGCTGATAAGGAGGTTACAAATCAGACAACATCAGAAATTCACATTGAGGAACCGTCAAAAGCGGAAGAAAAGAAAGTTGATTTAGAGAAAAAGGAAGACATGAAGGATGTGATAGAAGATTCTGAGAAGATCACTGAGCTTACAAAGAGACTATCAGATTTAGAAAAAATTAATAAAAGATGAAAGAGAAGAACATAAGAAAGAAAGAGAGGGTCTAGCTCTAAGAATTTCGGATCTTGAGAAGGAATTGAAGATGAAGACTAAAGCTTGTGAAGATAACAAAGCTTTTGAACTCCAATTCCAAAGACTTTCCAAGCAGAACTCAGATTTTCAGAAAGTATTATTTTTAGAGAAGCAAAAGGTGGAGAAAGAAAGAGCCGAGTTTGAGGTTAAAAGGAAAGAGTTTGAAGTGAAGAATGGGAAGCTTTCAGAGAAAATTTCTGAACTGCAAGAGGAGTTGGATTTGGAAAGAAGTGAGTTAGAAAAGAGAAAGAAAGCTGAGTTTCAAGCGAGGAGCGTAAAGGATGATTTTTCTGTAGAACGGAAGATATTTCAGCAAGAAATTCAGAAACTCACGAAGAACTTGGCGGGTTTATCTATAGATATCATGAAGGAAAATAGGGTGAATTGTGATATTCGGAAGAAGCTCGAGTTGATGACAAAGGAACGAAATGCCTTAAAAGACAAAGTGAGGTCGTTCAACAACTCCGAGTGTTTTTCAGAATGTCCGATGCGTCCTTCAAACATTTTCTACGAGCATTCTGTGGATAAGTCTTCCAAATCATTTGCTGATCTTCCTTCCTACAAAAGAGTCAACATGAAATGGAAGGTAAAACGTAAACTTCCTGATAAAGATGTACCAAAATCATCATTTCCAAATAAGAATTTTACAACGAAAGTTAATTCTTTTGTTAATTCTTATTGTGGAAATTATGATTTTGTTAATAATAGTGTTCAATATTGGTATGGTACTTACCATTTTCCTTCTTATAGAGCTCCGCTTAACGTGTCAGGACCCAAGACTCGTTGGGTACCAAAATCTACTTAATCTGTTTTGCTGATTTAGAGACAAGCGTTGAACTCTCGGAAGATGAAGTACTTGTGCTTTCAAAGAAGACATTGAACATCACATGATTTCAGGGAGTTTTCTATCTTTTAATATATACATGGGATATTTGGTAAATCTTTTGGTATTTTGTAGGGGGAGAGATATAAAAGACAATGGCTTTTGAACACATCAGTTCAAAACCCGCACTTCAACGGTAAAGGCTTCTAAACAAATCAGTTTAGAACCCGTACTTCAAAGGCTATGTCTTCTAAACAAATCAGTTTAGAACTCGTACTTATCAGGTGATATATTTTTGAACTTTAACTGCCATATCTTTTTGTTTCTCAAATCAAGTGATAAAAAGGTAACATTCTGTTATATTTTATTTCTACTAACGTTGAAAGTTTGAACCTTCACAAATTTAATTCAATGAAATGAAATTCTTCAATTTTTCACTCAATGAATAAAATGTGTGTTAAGGATGATTTTACGAGCATTTTTGTATCGTCGGAGTTATATTTGTTTCTACTTTCGCTTCTGAAATAAGTCGAAAGGTCAGCGAAACATGTTTGAGATTTTGATATAAGCGCAAAATTGTGTAAATCTAGACTTATACAGAATGTAATGCTCACAAAGCCTATTCGTCTTAATCATGAATGGAAACGAAAATATGGGGGAAGCACTACGTTTTTGAAGCAAGTGATTGAGATACTATAATAATAATAAAAAATTATATATATATATATAATAAAATCATTCAGTTTGATAGTTTGTGCCTGTGGCGTATATGGTTTGGGAGATTAAGTCCCAAGGGGTACTCGTTACCTAGCCCCTAAGATCAACTGATCTGGGATTGGCTGACCCAAATCCTGCTATAGAACCAGGTAGAAAGCCATGTTCTACTGGTACAGATGGGATTAAGGTATATCGATGTAGCCTTTCTGGTTCGGGAGAGTAAGTTCCAAGGGGTGCTTGTCACCTAGCCCCTAAGGCCAACTAGTCTGGGATCGGCTGACCCAAATCCTGCTATAGGACCAGTTAGAAAGTTACGTTTACGGTGTATCTTAGTCTTAATAAACTGTTTGATTATAAAAGATGCCAATGAGCACATAATAAAAGTTGCCAATGTGCACAATATGAAAAGATGTCTAAGAGCACACATCTCTTGAAACTTGGGGAAAATACAAAGTCGCGATAAACCTGTAAATTTGTGAAAATTCTGTTTTTGGACAAATAGTGTGAGTAAGAGCAAAGTATTCTTATAGGTTTTAGAGGTGCATTTGCTTGTTGCTAATCATATTTCGCATGCTAGTCCACCAAATAGATTTTATAAAGGGGTTGAAATTGAACTTTTGTAACTCGATATGCGATGATGTCTTGTTTTTTAATCCAAACGCATGCATTTGATTTCACTTGATGTAAATATCTGTTACATTTCATTAAGTTGAATTTCTTTTGTTTGGTGTTCAAATGATTAAATGTTAGTAGTTATAAAATGTTGTTCAATGAATTCTATTTTCTTTATATAAGTTTGTTAAAATGTGCGCTTATACGATTTTTATGCAAATTTTCAGGGGGAGAAAATCATCTTGCTCTACAATTCTTATTTTTAGGGGGAGCAAGATCTTTCGCTTATGGGGAGATTGTTCGTGTTTTTCAAGGGGAAGAGATGTTTTTGAAGAGGGAGATTGTCCGTGACTGAAATTGAAAAGATTTTCGATGCTCGTGATGCTCACTTTCATCGAAAAAAGGGGAGAATGTCTACATCAATTTCCTGTCAAAGAAAGTTTAAAATCAAAGTTTCGTTTTAATGTCAACGGGGAGATTTGTAGAAAGAAGACGTCGTTTCAAGAAAGGATAGGGGGAGTTTTATTCTTCAAGAGTTTTTAAGAAATCGATTGATCCTTTCAGTGATCTCTTTCTTTTGAACTCGCGCGTTTATGAAGATCGACACTGAAGAATGAAATTCTCAAGTCAATGGAAATGGGGAGAATTCTTCAAGAGTTTGTGGAAAATCGATTGATCCATTCTGTGATCTCTTTTTCTTGAACTTGTGCTTATTTGTATTCAAAAGCTTTGTGTGAAGATTCATATTCTCCTGTTCGAAGAAAGAAGTTCGTTATTTGCCGTTTGAAGATTGGATGATTTTTGACTTTGACAAGCTTTGATGAAGACCGAAGATTCAAGAAAGCTAAAGCTTGCTGATCGCATTTGTTTAAACCTTGAATCCAAGGGGGAGATTGTTAGTGCAATATGTCTTCAAGGTTTAAATATAGAAAGGTCAAGGTCAAGGTCAAAGTCAAAGTAATGTGTTTTGTATAAATAGCATTTGTGTAGGTTAGTTTAGAAGAGTCTCTTAGAAACATTCTCAGAATTCACATTCATATCTTAGAGAGAGAAAGTGCAGAACTCCTATCTTGTATACAGTGTTCTTGATCAATGAGATGACAAATTCACATCTTCTCTACCTTGATTGATCTTTAGGGTTTAACACAGAAGTTGAGATTTAAATGAATTTTGGTTCTAAGGGAATTTTCTTCTGAACTGTGTACTCAGAACTTCTGAGTATGCATTCTCAGAACTCTGAGCGTGTTATTCAGAACTTTTAATTTGTGTTAATTTCTATCAAATAACACGTGTCAGCTTCTTATTCAATTGATGATGCCACGTTTCATTTAATATCTTTTGTGGTACTTCACAGTGTTCGAATCCGTTCTAACTCTGACAAAAAGCAACTTTTCACCGTTTGAAACCTTTCAGCTTCGCGGATTTTAAATAGACCTTAAAATCCCTCTTTCAATTTTATTTGAATTCCAAGAGCGAACAGTGAGATACGCATAAATCCAGAGTTCTTCGATTCTGTTTTCTTTCAATGTTCCACATTATAATCATGTCTGGTTCGAGAAGAAGTAAACCTATATCATTACACTCTTCGAAACATTGATGGAATCGGATTCGGATGATGAAAATGAAGTTCGTATGCCAGAAAATAGAGCCGTAAAAGAAGGGGCTTTAGGTGAGAACATTGTTTTAGGAGGAAATGATGGGGGAAATGCAGGGGATGAGGAAATGGCAGAATCTGAAGGAAACGTAGATGGGGGAAATGAGAATATACAACATGAACAAAGTGCGGCTAGGTTTATTATGTCTGGAAGATCAAATTCTTTGATAAAGGTTGTACCTGAGAGTGAGTATTTGGAGTTGATTGAAAACAACTGTGTGTTACTACTTGATGAAACTAGGTTCAAGGAAGAACATAGAATAATCATAGAGTTGCTGAAGTATCATCCATTCAAGAAGTGGTTTACAATGAAGAAATATGTTCCTGTACAATATATACAACAGTGGTGGAAGCATTTGGAGTTACAAGGTAACAAATTTGTATCTGAAATAGGGGGAGTTACTGTAACTTTGACTGTACAGTTTATGAGAACAATGCTGAGGCTAACAGAAAAGGATGATTTACAGGGGAGATCAGATTTTGAAGATTCTCCATTGACAGAGGAATTAATAGCTGAATTCAGAAGATTAGGCTATAATGAAGAGTTGAAGACTCTAAGCTTATTCAGAAGGAACAAATTGCCACCAATCTGGGCATGTTTCTTCAATACAATCAACAAGTTTCTATCTAGGAAAAACAGTTCACTGGATCAAGGTTCAAGGCAAATTTTTGCAGATCTTTCATGGGTTAGTGAAGAATAGGCATTATGATTATGCTTCTATTCTATGGGAAGATATGAAGATTAATTTTGAGAGGAATCATAAGGCAAAAGAAGGGAAAACAAAGGATAAGATACTTACATATATAACTTATCAGAGGTATTGGCAGTTGGTAATCTGGTATGCAATGGATCAAGATAGAAACATTCCAAGAAGATCAAATGAGGAGCATGGGCAATCTTCTAAATGGGTAAAATGATTTCTGCTCTTAAACTTGAAAATTTTCCAAATCACAGACCTCTTCCAAAGTCACTTAGGCAATATATTCCAGGGGACAGTGAGATATTAAAAGCATATTGCACCTCTATGGGATTTGAAAAACCTCAGATCCCTACCCATGAGGACAACCCTGAGAGGAGAGGTGAGGGGTCTAGTGCAGTTAAAGAGGGGAGAATGTTCAAGAGGGAGAACATTCTGAGAGAATTGAGAGGGAAAATCAGAGAGATTGGTTAGCATGGAAAGTGAAAAACAAAAAGAGAGAGGTGAGGATGAGAGAATGTTAACAGAATTAGAAACAGAAAGAGATAATTCTGGTCCAGCCGAATTAATCCGGGCAACCCCATCTACTATTGGTTCACAACCCTTGGTGACCAACATTGAAGAAAACACCATGGAGCCCGTGGTGGAACTTGAACAACCCATCCATAGCCACTCAGAAGCATTCAAACATGCTACTGTTTCAATTCAAACAGGGGAACCATCCCAAACTTATTTGGAGGGAGGTGATAAATCCCAACCTATTTTTCAACACTTTGAGTCTGGATTACACAGTGATATCCAAATTGAGCCTGAAATTCCTTTGAACACATGCACATCACAAGAATTTCGTATTCCTGTATCAACATCCATAGACATTCCTTTTATTGGTTGTCAAGGGTTGGATGGAAGTCCTGGTGAAGTGAACATCTTAAAAGCTTCATTACATAGTGCATCTGTTGTACATGGTGACTTTGTGACACTTACAGGCCATGAGTTCTCTGAACACATGAAAACTGGGTCATTTGTTGATCCAGGTTCACAGTTAGAACCTTCTGAATTTGTAAAGATTCAGAAACAAAATCATGATCTTGGTGAGAAATATGAGAAATTGGAAAATACTGTTGACTCTTTGAAAAATGAGGTGAAGGAGCTCAAAATTTTATTGGAAGGCAAAGTAAAGTCTGTTGAATCAAAGGTGGATACAGTGAAAGAATCCTTGGAATCTCACAAAAAGGAGACCAAGGATAATATGTCAGAATTTCAAAAGGAGTTATTAAAGAATATGAATGATATGAAATCATCTTTGTTGCAAGCTTTTAGCTCACATCTGGCAACTGTGTCAAAACCTTTAGCCATTATGCCTGTGTCTGTTGCAGAACCTGAATCAGAATCTACTTAGTCCTTAATAAGAAAGTTTGATGATAATGATCCTCATGATCATCAAAAGGGGGAGAAATGGCAAAAGCAAAGTACTGAGTTAGAAAAGCAAAGCACTGGTGAGTTAGAAAAAGTTGAATCAATAGATGTTGAGTTAGCAGATGTTCAGAACTCAGAAAATGTTCAGAATTCAGCAGATGTTGAGAAATTATCAGAGGATGAAAAATCAGCAGATGTTCAAAAGGCAATAATTGTTCAAACAATAAGTTCAGATTCTGAGGATGATATGGAAACTGATAAAGTGATACATGAAAAGTCTTCTGAAGGAGGTACTGATAAAACAGAGGAATTGGAGTTGAATACTGAGTTAGAGGTGAATTCTGATGAAACTGAAGTACTTTTGACATATGATGTAGTTATGGCAGATCAAAATGTTAAGGCAGTGAGTATCTTTGGATCAGATGAAGTTACTTTGAATGATGAAAATGTTATGGCAGAAGAGGAAATGATGACTGATTCTTCTGAAGAAGGTTATGAGATAAGTATGGCAGATGTTTCTGAAGAAAGTTTAATGGAGAGATCTGAGGTGAGTACATGCTTAGAGATTGTTCCTTATACCAGAAGTGAGCTCTTTAACTCTGAGATGGAATAAAGAAGGTTGAATAAGGTTCTGATAAGGAGAATGCACAGTGAAATGGTTAGAGCTCTTAATGTTCAGAAAGTTCAAAAGACTATCAGAATGGAGAGACCTATTGACTTGTTGGGAGAAGAGGATCACTCAGTTGGATACTCAAGCACGTTTCAAGATGATTTTGAACTTCATTTTCTGGATGAGTTGAATGTACTTAATGGAGAATATGAAAGAGTTGAAAACTACTTCATGGCTTTGGAGTATGTGTACAGAGGACCCATTGTGATTCCAAGATGTGAATTACCAATGCTAAAAGAACCTTTGTGTGATTTCATCATTAATCAGAGTGACACTCCTCTAGCTAAACATTTTTATAGAGAAATTTTTCCAGAAGAAACATACGAGAATCTCTACTGCACAGAAGGTGAATATGTTGAGTTGTAGAATTTTATTGATGGCTTTATGGATGAAAGAGTTTAGATGATTTATATAGAAGCTTCTAACAGATTCAGAAAACCTGATGAAAGATTACATATTCAGAAAGCAATTGTGAAAATACTAGGATTTCAGACTGATGAATTTGATGGGCTGAAATATGTGATTTTAACAGTTCAGAAGGAAGGGAATCTGAAAGTAAGCATGACAAGTTTTGACTTCCATAGATTGTTTTTGGATGATCAAATCCACTTGGTAAAATTCTTTGCTTGCACTGAAGAAACTTGGGTAGAACTTGAATGCAGAAGAATTCTAGGGATTTATGTCAGAAATATGCATGTGTATCACTTTCAATTGGCAATAGAATCAAGAAAAGACAAATGCAATCTAAGTTGTCCAGTCAGAGATCCAGTACATAACATCAATGCTCGTGGGTTTGTAAATGAAGGAATTGAGAATGAAGGGTTCATCTACAAAGATACTGAAAGACTTGAGTTTTTCAAGATGAATGATCTTGTGAAGTACAGTGATGCCACTTTACAATGGTTGTTGGTGGAAATGGCAGTAAATGCTGAAGGTGAAAAAGCAATTCTGAAGGAAAAGTGTTTGAAGCATATGCAAGAGAGATTGGATCTCAGAACAAGAGTCAAAGATTGTAATGAGTGGATGCTCTCAGAAGAAAACTCAAAGAAGTTGTTACATAAAGACTTTGTATTTCCTGCGGAATATGAAGTAAATGGAGTTTATTAAGATGAAATTGAGAAAGATATTCCAGATGTGTTGTCTTCACAAGATGCTCAAATGCAAGATGCAGATCAACCAGAAAAGTCTGAGGCTAATGAAGAAGAAATACATGTTGATGTAAATGGTATGTTCTTGGAATATGATTTACCTAATTTCTTTCAACCTAGAGAAGTAACTTTTCTAAGTGTGTATCATGACAAGCCAGAATTCTCTCAATGGCTTCTTGGAGAAATGTCTAGATGCTTGGCAAAACCAAAACAAGCAGTATATTCAGATTTCTTGATTACTGGAATAAGAGAATTGATTGTCAAGAAATACAAGAAGTATGAGTATTATGCATTTGAGGTTCTGAGAGAAGATGGAAAAGTTTATTATTTCACTGAGGCTGATTTTGACAAGATTTCAGTAACAGATTTCTACAGGCTGTACAGTCTTTTGGCAAAAAAAGACTGTAGTAAATATAAAAAGGAGAGAGGAGCATTGGCTGTGGTAAGAGATGCTATGTTTTATATTCTAAGATGGTATAGATATACAGATTTCCAAATTGCTCTGTATTTACAAAGACAATGTGTATATCTCTCAAAACCAAATAATGATCACGAGCAACTGAAGGTTCTGAAGAGTGGAAATATTGAAAGATGGCCAGAGGTGGGAGTTTTCTTGAAAAACAACAAAAGAGAAAAGATCTTTTTCAGACCAGATGAAGTGGCAAAATATTGTTCTGGAACTCTGAGGTTCATCAAACACAGCCTGGAGAAAAAGATACAAAGAGGAAAACAAGTTGAAGAAATACAAGAGATTATAGAAAAGATTGATAGAAGACTTACTCTGAGAAATGTACTTGTTCTGAAAATTGTGCATGTGTTAAAAGAACTTCATGATGAAAAGTACAAGCTTATTTGACAAAAAGGGGGAGATAGTTAGATCTGAAGTTTTGTCAAAAAGTCAAGTATTAAGATCTGGACAGAAGACTCAGAGTTCTGAGTAAGAAGACTCAGAAGTTCTGATTAGAGAAGTTGTTGGTCCCGTTTATGAGCAACAATAGAAGAAATATAGAATCCATATTTAATTATAGAGATAAGATATGCATGAAGAACAATTATAAAGAAACTTATCTCATATTCATTGACGATTAAATATGGAGAGGAGAAAACATGAAGAACACCACACTTAACATGTAAAACCGACTCTCATCTAGTCTATGTGTGTTTTTGTGTGCTCTCCAAAATTTCTCTTCTTGAAATAAAACCATGGACACCTCTTATATAGGGCCATTTACACATTAGATATTTAAGATATCTAATATCTAGATAATATCTATATAAAATATCTAAGTAAATATCTATAAGAAAATATCTAAAACACAAAAATATCTTTATAAAACATTCATTAAATTAGGAGCTAATTAAAGCTAACAATCTCCCCCTAATGTTTTATAAAGAAAGCATCATCTTATAGTCTCCCCCTTGCTTTCTTTAGAACCTTTGATGTTCCGTTTATTCAAGTTTTCAAAGCATCATGTGCTCCCCCTCAAATGTAGGCTCACCCACCTAGCTCTAAACGTGAATAACAGAGGATGGAGTGACATTTAAAATGTGACAAATGTAGCTTGACACCATGAAGAACCGTTGAGAGAACACCGCTCTTGAAAGCGGAAAGAGCATGAACTAATTGCAATGCTTTCGGTCCAGCACTTTACAGCAGACTTTGAAGCAGATTTCGGCATATCAGCTCACATAATTTGAGAAAACTCAAAACATCAAAGTTGTGCGTCTGGGAATTATCTTTCCAATGCTGCTGGAATCGAGTAATTTGGAGCACCGAGTCAAAAGTTATGTGCATTTTTCTGAAGCAGCGCAAATCTGTCAAACAAACACAAATCGGGCTCTTAGGTTGAGTCGTAGAGGTTCAATCCACAGAGGTTCTGTCGGATTTCACAGAGGTTCTGTGGTGAACAGTACCACAGAAGTTAGTCGGCAGAAGTTGGTCGGCAGAAGTTGCTCGTACTGCCGATAGAGCTCTGATGATGATTTGTCAAACTCAACTTTCTGTCCAGCAGAAGTATACTGTCTTTAACAGAGATTCTGACCAAGAATAACACCGATTCAGACCAAGATCAAAACACGAAAAGTATTCATCTATGTCTTAGGAATCCAACGCATCTGGATTCATCAAATTTGGAGCTTCGATGAAAACGTTATGTTGAAAATACGACAGGTGCGCAAAGCTGACAGCAAGAACACTAAAACGTTGCGCTTTGGGCTCTTAGGCTCGGTTGCAGAAGTTCGGTCCACAGAAGCTCTGCTGAGTTTCACAGAAGTTCTGTAGTGAACAGTACCACAGAAGGTGGTCGCTAAAAATCCGAGCCAAAGTACGAGTTGTCGCCAGAAATTGGTCTGAGTGGTCGACAAAAGTGATCGTTGCTTGACAAAAGTGATCGTTGCTTGAAAAAGGTTCTGCAGAAGTTTGGTCGCGGCTCTGCAGAAGCTGGTCTCGTGCGGCAGAAGCTTGGTCGCGTGCGGCAGAAGCTTGGTCGCGTGCGGCAGAAGCTTGGTCGCGTGCGGCAGAAGCTTGGTCGCCGCTCGGCAGAAGCATAACATAAGTGTTATACTTACTTTGACATTGATTTAGACCATTTTACCTCTGGATTTTGCAAGAACGCAAAACACAAACAACTTGAATTTGTTTGTTAGCAGTTCAGATCATCTTGAATCACCTCTTTTCGAGCTCGTACGACAAAGATATGGTTGATTTCCCACAGTTGCGCAGATCTGTCCATCAGCTTTTCCATCAGCACACTGATGTCTACTTCAACGATGCATATGACCCTTATAAATTTCGAATCTCTGAATTCTCAAAACATAGAAATTGTTCATCTGTGTCTTAGGAATCCAGGGCCTTTTGAATCGCATCAATCGGTGTCTTGAGCAGTGAGATATGACCATTTTACTACAGCATCGCAAATCTGCCAGCATGTTGTTATTAAACCTGATTTGATGTAGAAAAACAAGACGATCTCCATATAACTTTTAGAACCGTGAGTGCAAATACTCAGATCTCTAATTGATCAGGTCAGAGAACTAATTAAAAATACTCAAAGTTATAAAAACTTTTCAGATCAGACTTTGAACATGTAGCACAACACCAAATCTTTCAAAAAAAACTTCTATTGTTGCCATGGACACCTCTTATATAGGGCCATTTACACATTAGATATTTAAGATATCTAATATCTAGATAATATCTATATAAAATATCTAAGTAAATATCTATAAGAAAATATCTAAAACACAAAAATATCTTTATAAAACATTCATTAAATTAGGAGCTAATTAAAGCTAACAGAAGTCTCGAAAAGATTACAAGTATGAAAGTCTGAATAGAAGGTTCAGAGTTCTGAGTAGGAGACTCAGAACTTCTGATGATGAAGATGAAAGTCTCAAGTACTTGAAGGAAGTTCTAATGTGCTTAATCAGAAGTTTGTTCAGAAGTTCAGAACATGTTGTTCAGAACATAGGTCTTAGATATTTTCAGTTGAATTCTATTACACCATAGAACACGTGTATATGTTCTATTGGTTTGTCATGTATGTGTACTGTAGCTTTAGACGTTCATTACAGTATATATAGAAGTTAGCATTGTTAAGCTAACTAACGTTTCACAGATATCTTTGTATTTACTTTTGTAATCTTAGAGAGATTCTCTCTCTAGATCTGTAATCTGTTTGATCAATTCTCTATTTGATTGTTCCTAATTGTTTATAATTGATTGTAAGTGTTAGAACATTTTATGTTGTAATCAATGTGTATTTAAGTAAGCTTGTAGCTTTCTTTTAGTTAGTTTGACTTTCTAAGTCATGGGTATAAATACCCTTTCCTTCCTTGTTTTGTACAACTTTTGCTAATATCAGAGATATACAATTTCTACATTTTCTCTCTATCAAATTCACTTTCTTCTTCATTGATCTTGTAATCTACAATTGGTATCAGAGCAGTGTGAAGAATCGAGAGTGTATTTGATTATCAGTGATCGATTTTTGCAGAGATTTGTCAAGGAAATTTGATTGATTTCTTGAGATTTTTTTTCAAAAATCCGATTTTCTGATCGAATTGCTTGGGGATTAGGTTCATTTGATTCGGATTCAGATATAGAACATTGTTTGTGAAGGAAGTTTCTCGAGTAATCGTGTTTTTGATCTTCAATTTTGAAGATTTCATCAGATTTTGGTTTATCGTTTTTGGCTTCTGTTCGATCTGCGTATTATTGATTCAGAGGTTTTCAGAGTTTGTGTAAAAGAGAGTAAGTGATTAGATTGCATTTTCGAGCATATCTGTGAATTTTCGTGCTAATCCGTTCAGATTTCAGACGTGTTTGGGATTTTTCGTTCGGTTTTCGCAAGATCTCAGGTTTTCGCAAGATTCATCAGGTTTTCGCAAGTTCATCATCTGTGATCTTCTTCAGGAACCAAGTGTGACTTTTCGTAAGCCACTGTTAAGCAAACAGTATCTTTTCGCAAGCCACTGTTACGAAAACAGTGACTTCTCGCATTCCGTTTTCACGAAAACAATATCTTTTCGCATTCCTTTGTCACGAAAACTGTCACTTCTCGCAATCCTTTGTCCCGAAAACCTCAGTGATCTTCAATTTCTTTCTAAGTCTAGTTTTCGCATCTGTCAATTGCGAAAACTTCGACTTTTCGTGTCCTTTGCTTACGAAAACTTTGTGGTTTTCGCATTAGTTGGTTGCGAAAACTGTTCCTTTGTCATTTTTTCCGAATCCTTTCGTTTCTAACCCAAACCTCTGTTTTACAATGGCAAATCAAGATATGATGTTCAAGAATGACATAATGATGACTTTGGGCTCTAACACTCGGCCACCGGTGCTCATAAATGAAAACGAGTTTTCTCAATGGCGTGATAGATTTCTCAACTTTATCGAGTTTCAAAGCAACGGTGTGAATATAATGAAGTCTTTGATGGAAGGCCTGTTTGTTAAACCTGTTGTTGAGATTCCTGCTACAGCTACTACTCCGGCAACTCGTGAAGAAAAGAAAGAGACTGATTACACACCGGAGGAAATCCTTAGACAGCAAGCAGATAAAGATGCCAAGTCATACCTGATCCTTTCTTTACCAAATTTCATATACAACAGGATTGACTGCTATCGAAATAACATTACTTTGATGTGGGCTCAATTAGAGAAGATAATGTTGGGATCTGTCGTTTCTACTCAGTTGCGACAAACTCGTTACATGAACAGTTTTGAAAGTTTCAAAGCATTGGAGAATGAGTCGTTAAAGAGCACATTTGATAGATTTTGGGGAGTCATCAATAATCTGTACAAGATCAAGGTGGTTAAATCAGAATTGGAAGTCAATCTGAAGTTTCTGAATTCTCTTCAACCGGAATGGAGTAAGACGTGTCATAGGTTAAGAAATGATGTTGGGATTTCTAAGATGCAGATTCAAGAGCTGTATGAATTACTGATGGTGGATGAGGATTTGGTTCTAATGAAGAAGGCAAAGATTGATAAGAAAGCTAAAGGTAAAACAGAAGATCCGATTGCTTTGCTGGCCAAGCAACTTGCTGAGAAGTCGTTGGTAGAAAATGCTTTTGATGGAAATGTGGATGATGACGGAGAAGAGTTGGAAAAGGCAATGATATTGTTGACACAACACTTTCAGAAGAAATACAAGTCAGGCAACAATAATCAACGTTTCTCTTCAGGGCCAAGAAAACAGTTCAATGAAAGCTCTTCCTACACTCCTCAAGCTGATCCTCCAAAGAAGTATATTCCAAAGACTGAAGAATTGAAGAAGCCAATCATCACTTGCTTCAAATGTGGTAAGACTGGGCACATGGCCAAAGACTGTAGAGTCAAAGTTGTCAGAGATTCTCAGTACTACAAGAAGAAATTGGATCTTGTTGAGAAGAAAGAAAATGGAAACATTCTGCTTGTGGAAGAAGAGTACTTTCTTGATTTCTCTGATGATGAATCTAACAATGAGGAGACGACCGCTATGTGCTTTGTGGGAGAAGATGCTTCAGATGATGAAAAGCAGGAGGATGATACTTCATCAGATGAATCTGAGGTACATTCTAATTTTGATTATAACTTCATATCATCTCAAATGGAAAATGTCGTTAAAGCTATCCGGATTCTCCGATCTAAAAGACTATCTGAAAAAGACATTATTCATGATCAATCAAAGTTAATCAAATCGCTTAATGTTCAAATCGAAGATAATAAAATAATTTTGATTAACATGGAAAATATGTTTAAAAAGAAAATAGAAGATTCAGAATATATCATAAAAATGAAAGAGGAATCTTTGAGACTTATGACCAACCAAAAAGATGAATTTTCAGATAAGATCAATGAACTTGAGGAAAAACTGTATGTTCGGGGTCAAACGGAACAAACTGTTTATTTGAACAAACCGAGGAGTTATAATGCTATTAAAGAAAAATGGGGTTTAGGTTTTGAAAATCCGCATTTTCTAGATGATGCGAAAGAAAAAGTTCCAACGCTTTACGATTTTGATTTTCTACATCTAGGAAGATATGCCCCCCAATTTAAAATAAATTGGACAAATGAAGAGGAAGCTTTGGAAGTAGAAAAGGAGAAAAGATATTTTACTACCAAAATGCCACTTCCATTTGTGTATACAAGAGAAAACGCAAAGTACATTTCGAAACCAAAAGATTCTAATAAAGATTTCTTATCCAATGATTACTTTGATACTTATGTGACTAACACTGACAGTAAGGATAAATCTGAAGTATTGTATGATACTAAAAGGTATATTCCTCCGTTAGTGTTAGAAACTAAGATAGTTTGTCTTGAAAATAAAATCAAGGATTTGGAATCTAAGTTAGAGGATTTGGAAAATAAAATAAATGTACATGTGGTTTCTGAATATGATTTTAAGGAAGTTTCTTCTGATTCTATTTTTGAAACTACTTCTGAGTCCGATTTATCTGATTTTTCAAAACAGAATAAATCCAAGGAAAGTTTAAAGGAAACTAATGTGAAGTTTGATTCTACCGATGATAGTTTGTCTTCAATGTCAGAGATTAAATTTGAAATTTTAGACGATTCATTTACGACAAATTCAAATATTCATATTAAAAAGCGTCGTAAAAGAAGAAGATCAAAGAAAAGGTCAGAGGCTCAAGTTTCTAATTTTGGAAATATATCTGACTCTTCTACTTCTTCTTTTTCAGATAGGGCTTTAAAAGAGAAAGGAAAGCCTATGTGGATTCCCAAATGCAAACCGATGGAATCATCAACTTCTTCTTGTAGTGACATAGAATCTGACATTTGGAACAAGAATACATTTGCTTGTATGAATAAAGATTGTAATAGTCTTGTCAGATATTCAATAAAGCAAATGATTCATATTGCAAATGTTGGTATGTGTTGCTCGGAGTGTTGTCATTCTAACGGTTATCTTTCTAAAAACGACATTAAAGTTAATCATGGAGATTTAAATATGACTGATGCCTATTTTTACTTGAACAAAGATAACAGAAAGAAAAGGACTAACAAAAAGGGACCCAAATCTATATGGGTACCTAAACTTGTTTGATGTGCTTATATGCAGCCAAGTCGTTTGTGGTATCTGGATTCTGGATGCACCAAACATATGACTGGCAATAGATCTCTGTTATCTAATTTTAAGGAAAAGGCATGTGGAAAGGTAAGATTTGGTAATTGTGAAACATCACAAATTCTTGGATACGGAGACATTGTGCAAGGGAATGTTACTGTCAAGAGAGTAAACTATGTCGACGGGCTGAAGTACAATCTTTTTAGCATTGGTCAGTTTTGTGATAAAGACCTGGAAGTGAGCTTCAAGAAACAGAGAGTTGCTGTAAAGAATGAAGATGGCAAGGAACTTCTTGTTGGAAAGAGGAGATGCAATTTGTATACGATAGATCTAAATATGGTGAACTCTCCATCAGATATTTGTCTTCTCTCGAAAGCTTCTGTTTATCAAAGTTGGCTTTGGCATCGACGACTAGCTCATCTCAACTTCAATTATATGGACAGACTTGCAAGAGGTAATATGGTTCAAGGTCTTCCATCTTTGAAATTCCAAAAGGATCATTTATGTCATGACTGCGAAAAAGGAAAGATGAAGAAAGCCTCCCACAAACCGAATCCTGATTTTTGCACAAAGGACATACTTGATATTTTACATGTTGACTTGTGCGGACCGATGAAGACTAGGAGCATTGGGAAGAAAAGATATGTTTTGGTGGTAGTTGATGACTATTCTCGTTACACGTGGGTCAAATTTCTCAAATCTAAAGATGAAACCCCGGAGATTCTCATCACTCTTATCAAGACTATTCAAACCAATAAGCAGAAACCGGTTAAGACTGTCCGTTCTGACAACGGTACAGAATTCAAGAACAGTGTTCTACAAGAGTTCTATGAAGAAAATGGAATTACTCAGCAATTCTCTGCCGCGAGAACTCCTCAGCAAAATGGGATCGTGGAGAGACGGAATAGAACACTTGTAGAATCGGCCAGAACGATGCTTGCTTATTCGGGACTTCCTCTATCTCTCTGGGCTGAAGCGGTTTCCACAGCATGTCATACTCAGAACCGGTCAATCATTCATAGGCGCTTCAACAAGACTCCGTATGAGATCATGAATGGGATAAAGCCAAACGTGAAATATTTTAGGGCTTTTGGTTGCAAGTGCTTTGTGTTGAATGATCGGGACAATCTAAACAAGTTTGGTCCGAAAGCTGATGAGGGAATCTTTTTGGGATATTCTTCAAATTCTGCGTCATATCGTGTGTTCCTTTTAGATCCAAGAAAAGTGATTGAAAGCGTTAATATTCATTTCGATGAATCTGAAGCAATGGCTTCCGGCCAATCAGGACCGGAACCCGATCTTTCAGGGGTTTTAGCTTCTGAACAAGTCAGTTCAGAACATGCTTCTCAAATGTCAAATCAGGATCATCTTTCTAACTCTGTTATTCTTACCGATCTTGATTTATTATTTGAAAATTTCTATGATGATGTGCCTAAATCTAATAATGATTCTAACTTGATGAATCAGAAAAATGTGAACACATCTACAAACACTTCCGCTGCAACTCAATCAACAGAAGATGTTGTTCCACCTGTTCCTGAACAAGAGGCACCAGTTATAGAAGTACAAAATGTGGTTTCTGAAACACCACATCTCGTTGTATCTGAGGTTGAATCACCGGTGACAAATGATGACATCCAGTCACCACTTGTTCAAGAAGAAGAACAAACTGAAGTTGTTCAACAATCTGAAGTTGTTGTTCCACTTACATCTGTTGATCCTCCTTTAGTCGAAATATCAGAATCAGGGAGTATTAATGAGATTTCTCCTCCGATAACAGAAATCGTGTCTATTTCTTCTTCCGAAGGTGACATTCCAGATCCTCCACCTCAGATTTTAGAAAGTATTCAAGAAACAATTGATCCTCTTCCTCACACGGCCAAATGGACAAAAGCTCATCCTGTTCATCAGATTATTGGGGAACCATCGGCTAGTGTTTCAACTAGATCCAAATCCGCGACACCAAACGAATGTTTGTTTGCATGTTTTCTGAGTAACATAGAACCATCTACAGTCTCAGAAGCTCTCATGGATCCGGATTGGATAATTGCGATGCAAGAGGAACTCAATCAGTTTGAAGCCTTAAAGGTGTGGAGACTTGTGCCTATGCCAAAGGGAAAGAGTATCATAGGCACTAAGTGGATATTCAAGAACAAGAAGGACAAGGATGGTATTGTGGTTCGTAATAAAGCTCGTCTTGTTGCAAAAGGCTATAGACAACAAGAAGGTATCGATTATGATGAGACATACGCGCCAGTGGCTCGCCTTGAAGCTATTCGGATGTTTCTTGCTTTTGCTGCCTTTCGGAACTTCAAAGTATTTCAAATGGATGTCAAAACCGCGTTTCTATATGGAGCACTCAAGGAAGAGGTTTACGTATCTCAACCTGAAGGGTTTGTCGATCCAAACAAATCAAATTACGTCTACGTTCTCGATAAGGCTCTATATGGTTTGAAACAAGCACCACGGGCGTGGTATGATGAATTGTCAACCTTCTTGTTGACAAATGGTTTTACCAAGGGAGCAATTGATACTACTTTGTTCACTTTTCGTAAAAATCTTGATATTTGCTTAGTACAAATTTATGTAGATGACATTATATTTGGTGCTACTGACAAAGCTTTATCTGATTGGTTTTCAGATATTATGTCTTCAAGGTTTAAAATGAGCATGATGGGAGAAATTAATTTCTTCCTTGGACTTCAAGTAAAACAGCTTCCGGATGGCATCTTTATCAATCAATCCAAGTACGTATTTGACATTTTGAAGAAATTCAAGATGGACAAAAGCACGACTATGCGAACGCCGATGTCTCATGGATCGAAGATTGGTTTAGACCCGGATGGTAAAGCTGTGGATGTTCGCTCATATCGAGGCATGATCGGTTCACTAATGTATCTTACAGCAAGTAGACCGGACATAATGTTTGCTACATGCTTATGTGCGCGTTTTCAGGCAAATCCCAAAGAATCGCATCGATCAGCAGTGACGAGGATTTTCAGATATTTAAAAGGAACTCCGTACTTAGGCTTATGGTATCCTAAGAGTTCTGATTACAAACTAACTGCTTATTCTGATGCAGATTATGGAGGAAGTCAATTGGATCGGAAAAGCACTTCAGGCCATATCCAGTTTCTCGGAGATAGATTAATTAGCTGGGCTTCCAAGAAACAAAATTGTGTATCCATTTCAACTGCCGAAGCGGGGTATGTTGCCGCGGCTAGTTGCTGCTCTCAAGTTCTATGGATGAAAACACAATTGAAGGATTACGGCTTGTTTTACAAAACGATTCCGATATACTGTGACAGCAAGTCGGCGATCGCTATTTCCGTGAATCCGGTCCAACACACAAAGACAAAGCACATTGACATGCGTTATCACTTCATAAAGGATCATGTGGAAAAAGGTACAATAGAGTTATATTTTGTACCTACTGAATATCAACTTGCTGATCTTTTCACCAAAGCTTTGGATGAAAAGAGGTTCAATTTTCTACTTTCAAAGATCGGCATGTTAAATTTTAAAGTTTGAACTTTAACAAATTTTATTCAAAGAAGTGAAAATTTATCTATTTTCAATTCAGTGAATAAAATATATGTTAAGGATTGTTCGTCAAGTAGTCTTGTGATATTTTGAGATATATTATGTTCCATATTTCGCTTCTAAGACAAATCGAAAGGTCAGTGACACATGCTTGAAACATAGATATAAGCGCAATTTTGTGTAAATCTAGATGTTTTAAGATTATAATGCTCAAAAAGCCTATGAATTTGTTAATTGAATGGAAATGAAGATATAAGCCAAGTACAGAGTGTTTGAACCAAGTGAAAAGAGATGCAATATATATAAAAAAAAAACATCATTTGGTTTGAAAGTCTGTACCTGTGGCCTATCTGGTTTGGGAGATTAAGTTCCAAGGGGTGCTTGTCACCTAGCCCCTAAGGCCAACTGGTCTGGGATTGGCTGACCCAAATCCTGCTATAGAACCAGGTAGAAAGCCATGTTCTACTGGTACAGATGGAATTTAGACATATCGATGTAGCCTTTCTGGTTCAGGAGAGTAAGTCCCATGGGGTGCTTGTCATCTAGCCCCTAAGACCAACTGGTCTGGGATCGGCTGACCCAAATCCTGCTATAGGACCAGATAGAAAGTTACGATTACGATGTATCTGGATTTTAATAAACCTTGTGATTAAAAGATGCCAATGTGCACACAATAAAAGATGCCAAAGAGCACACATCTCTATAAGCTTTGGGAAAATTACAATGTCGCGATAAACTTATAAATTTGTGGAAATTCAGTTTTTCAGATAAATAGTGTGAGTCTGAGCAGAGTAATCTTTTATGTCTATGAAATGCATTTGCTTGTTGCTAATCTTAATTCACATGCTAACCCACCAATTAGATTATCTAAGGGGATTGAAAGTGAACTTATATCATCTTGGTATGCAAGCATGACTTGGTTTTCAATCTGGAAGCATGTATTTGATATCATCTGTGATTGAAAAATATGATTATTTTCACTGATTTGAATTTCATTTGTTAAGTGTTCAAACATTTTTATTCAGTAGATATTAAATATAAATCTTTGTATTTCTTTGATCATAGTTGACTCTTTTATTTGAAGTAATTAACTGCATGTGTGGAGTCTCTGCTTTATTCGAGGGGGAGAACACAGATTGTTTTGATAAGCAAATTTTGAGGGGGAGAGACTTCTTTGCACCTGAAACTGAAAGAAGAAGAGAATAGTTCTTCATTTGAGGGGGAGAGAATCTGGATATCTGATTTATATCTGATAATTTTTTTCATCGTCAAATATCAATTCAGGTATAAATCTCTGAGATATCAGTCAGGTATGTTTTTCTAAACGCAGATGTTATTTGTAAAATTTTAATGCATTTGTGTAGGGGGAGAAAACAGGTAAAAAGAGATTTTATTGAACATAGTCATTATTTTCAGATAAGATTTCAAAATCAAATATATTAATAATTTTTGATATTTTGAACATTAATAAGTTTTCTTTAAATAAGAAAATTTATTTTTATTTGAAATACTAAAAATTATAAATATAATTGTATTTTGGTATTTTATAAAATAATGATTTTTTTTAGAAAAAGGGTTTATAAGGGAGTTTGACTAATTTTGACTTTCATTTCCCGGTTTTTTGAAATTGACACTGTTCATCTTCTCCATTTCTTGCGATTTCGTCTCTGACTTCCTCTCTTCAGTGTGATTTAGTGAGTGCATCTTATCAGGTAAGATTTCGAACCTTTAATCCTTGATATTATATCCGTATATGTTCGATTTCTTGTTTAATTTCATCCAATTAAAATTCGTTTTATCGTATGTTCGCATGATCGATTTTCTGTTTCTAGGTTTAACTCAAATTAGATGCGTTATAGTATGTGTTAATGATCGTTTAAGTGATTAAAAGCATTTAGAATAGTTTTCGATCTGTGTACTTCTTTAATTTTAGGATAATTCTCGATTTTTGATCTGTTAGTATTCTTTTCGTAACATTCTTCGCAAGAACTCGCAATAGTCACTTACGAAAAGTTAACTTTTCGCAATGACTTGCTGCGAAAACTTAACTTTTCGCAACAGTCAATTACGAAAACTTAACTTTTCGCAATAGTCCTTTGCGAATTCCTTGTGTGTGTGTTGAATTTTTTTCTAAGTCTAAGTTTTCGCAGTAGTTCACTACGCAAACCTCACTTTTCGCAATAGTTACTTGCGAAAACCTCTATTTTTCGCAACAGTTGCTTGTGAAAACTTCTCTTTTCGCCACAGTGCACTGCGAAAACCTACACTTAGGAAATTTTTCTTGTTTTTTTATTTTCTTTTCAGATTTTTTTTTTATTTTTAGACAATTTGTTTTACACTTTGTTTCCTTTATCTGTTTTTACTAATATTTCTTGTCTTAAATGAATATCTTTCACAGATTTGATGGCTTCTGATGATGTTCAAGAACATGAACAGGAGGTTCAGGAAGGAGAGCATGATCCTTCAGAACAAATTTCGAGGGAGAGACCTCTTCCTTCTCAAAGATCTTCTGGTGCTGATCTTTCTTCCATAAGAAGTACTCCGAATGATGTTTTTCCAAGAGATAATTACATCAACTATCTTTCGAACAATCATTATGTGGAACTTGATCGGATAGATATTCATCCGATCATTCGTTCTATTCTTCTAGGGCATCCTCTTTCATATGCTTTATCGGCTCGATGCGAAGTACCGGAAGTTTATGTTCAACAGGCATGGAATTCAATTACGAAGATTGTGAATGTCTCGCCTCCCAGATTTAGCATTGAGATTGACCAGTTCACGACATATCTGGATTACGCACGTCTTCGTCTGATACTTAATCTTCCAGAAGCAAATTCCAGAGCAGGAATGACGGGATTTCAAGAGTATCCACCTGAGGAAGAAGTTCTAGCTGGGATTAGAGCATTGGGGTATGACGGAGAGTTATCTATGGTGAGTCATTTCAGGAAGAACAAATTACCACTTCCATGGAACACGCTTTTCTCTGTGATCATTAGATGTTTGACAGCCAAGGCTACGGGTACAGATAATGCAAGCTTGCATTTTCTTCGTTTATTTCATGCTGTCATCTATGATCTTCATGTTGATTACGCCATCATTTTTTGGACCGAGCTCAGTGAGATAGTTCATTGGAAGGTGACTAACAAGTCCAGAAATTTCTTACCAAACATCAGATTCTTGTCCTTAATTGTGAGGAGTATGCTTAGAAGCAACAGAGAGATTCCTCGCAAAAACAATTGGCCCATTGCACCAGACTACAGAATGGCTTATATACAAAAGCTGAAGCGATCGTTTGATGTTTGTATGCCTATTCCTCCTACACTTATTCAGAATTACGCTGATCCAGAAGATGATGCTGTTGAATCTTATTGTGAAGAGCACGGGATTGTGATTCCATCTAGAGTTGCTCAAGATGTGAATGAAGAAGCAGAGCAAGAGCATCCAGCTGAAGAAGAACATGCTGAGTCTAGTAGCTCTGAGTCAGATAGTGCAGATGAAGAAGACACAAATGATAATGGTGATGGTTCCGAGGGTAATGATGATGATGGTGGTGATGATGATGAAGGACATGGGGGAAATAGGATGGATACTGGAGATTATTCTTTTAGAGAACCTATTGTAGAAGGGATTTCAGTAACTCATACTGCTGAGTCTTCCGAAACGATACCCATAGATTCTCATGTTGGTCACTTAGAAGTGGATGAACTTGATATTCGGGCAGCTCAGGAAACGGGTATTGCTTCTGCACATGTTACTGCTTCTGTGGCTTCTCCAAGGGAAAATATACAGCAAGTGATTGATAATATCGAAGGTACTGATATGATATCTGGGGCAGATATTGTTAGACAAATGGAAGAACAAATGGAAAAGGAAAAGCAGGATCAGTTAGCTAAGGCAAGAGCCTTCTTGAAAGGTAAAGGTAAGCTATCTGAGGCTCAGAACATTCCAGTTGTGCCTCCTTTCAGACGTCCGACAGGGGTTATTATCCGAGAACCATCTGATCAGCCGTCGGGTCGTCCTGTTATTTCCACTCCACCTCCAGTCAGTCAGCCTCCGCCTTCTATGTCTGTTCGCCCTTCTCTCAGAGATCAGTCAGCTCCTCACGGTACTCAAGGTATGTTTCTTGAAGATTCTTCTCTCACAGAGCTATCAGATGCATTTTATGCCAGATTATTATCTGTTTCTCCGCCAGATCAGCAAGATTTAGATCTCATGTCTCTACTGAGAAATTTTCAGCCTCATCAAACTCAGCCTCCGCCTCCACCTCCGCCTCCTTCAGAAACTAGCTTTTCGCGTCTTGAAGCTCGAGTTGATTCTCTTTCTACTGAATTTCATACTTTCTCGTCTACTATTCAGCAAAGTCTTTCCAGCATCGAAAAGGGAATTTCTTTAATGACAGACGCGCTATCGTCGCTTTCTGGTTTCTGATCGCGTAGCAAAGCATGAAGAAACCTGTCAGACTGCTGCTATTTCGTCTCTTAAACGGCGACATAACCGTGATGACCCGGATCATCAAGGCCATGAGGGGGAGAGCTCAAAGAGACAAAGAGTAGAAAGTGTAACTATTGCTGAAGTTATTGTTGATTCTGCTGTTCAAGCTACTCAAGAAAGAGAAAGAACCGATGCTGAGCAGGCTGATGTTGTTGAATCTGTTGCTGTTGTTGAAGATGATGATATTGATGAATTTGGAGTAGAAGATGATGATGTATTTGAAATTGTAAATGATATGCTTGATATACTTCTGGACTGTGTTGTTAATAGTCAGGACGAAGCTGAAGTAGAAAGACAACGAGAAGCACATCCAGAGCTTATTCTTGAAGAAATGATGAATAGGATTGATCCGGCTATCTTAGCTTCTCAGCTAAACTATATACTGAACCAGAAAATGTTAATCATCTTCAGATGGTTATTCATTTAAATCCAGATACTGAGCCAATTTCTATGGAAGTTCCTGAAGCGACAGATAATGAATCTAGAGAAGAAATGCGGAGTTTCTTTGCTAACTTCATAGAGATCAATTCGGATGATGATGACAATACAAAGTTTGAGACAGCTTGGAAAGTAAAAGAAGAAGATTTAGATGACATTGTGGTCATTTCAGATTCTGAAGATTCTGATCAAAGTGAGTCTTTTGTGGATCAGAAAGATTTAGAGAAATCAGAATTTCTTTATGAAGATCTTCCTGATCTGTCTATTCCTAGATATCCTATTCCTGAATCTACGGTACATGCCTCCTTTGAAGCTCCTGCTTATACAGAAGTTCCTGTAGTGCCTAAAACGGCTACTCCTTCTGTTGATCCTTCTTCTGATGCTCCGACTTCCACTGTTCCTCCGAGTACTTTCGAAAGTGGAGAGTCATCGAGACCTCATAGAAAATCTTCTAGATCTGAAGCTTGGGAAAGAGCTAGACAAAGGGCAGCTGCAGAAGTTCTTGATCTTTCTGGTATCGCTCCTCGAATTCTTCATCCTGGTCCTGGTTTGGATCGTGTAGATCGACTTGAACAGTTAGAAGCTAGGCATCAAGCTACAAGAATCCGTTCTGCTTTTCTTGAAGATTCTGAACTCAAATTCTTTGTCAGGAAAAGAAGCCACGTGAATCTCTTTGCCATTCTTGGAGTTGAAAAAGAAAAGGAATGGTTTCAATATGAATTCTTTATGTTCATCAGGCATCTTCGTCAAGGTAGACTTGCTACATATTCTAAGCATGGTATTGTTAGAATATTAAGAGTCGAGATGCGTACATTTGTTAGGATATTCTATCCGGTTTTCTTTGTGGAAAGACGTGACTGCAAGACTTATCAATTCAGCGAAGCTGATCTAGATGATCTGAACATTGATGATATTGAAGTCATGTTTCAACAATTTCGGGAGAAGCCGATTCGGAACAACGACACACTCAGGGCGATGGATGCACTAAGAAGATTTATTAGGCGTCTTATTCGGTTCTATCGAGTATTTGATTTCCAGATGGCCTTGGAAAGCCATCAACCTGTGGTTAATGTTACTCGTCCAAATCGACGTTTTCCCAACCTCGATGTCATTCCTCTGTTCACGATCGTTGAAGATCCTTATGGGATAGTTTATCAAAATCAGCAAAGAGAACGTCTTTTCTTGAGATTCGATGAGATCGGCAAATATTCGGACGGTACTTTGAAGGTTATTCGGTTGCAAGTAGAACGTCGTCTGAATGATGCCTTGAAGACACTCTCGGATGGTCAACAAAGATACGGAACTGAAACTCCAAGGATCTCTCTTCTTCGAAGAGTTTTTGAGACTCTTGAAACCAGATTGGAGTTCAGAAGAACTCTAAGACGCTTGGAAGTTATAATTGGATTAAATCGTCAAAGAACTCTGTTCCAGCGCCATTGATTACAAAGGGGGAGATTGTTAGAACATTTTATGTTGTAATCAATGTGTATTTAAGTAAGCTTGTAGCTTTCTTTTAGTTAGTTTGACTTTCTAAGTCATGGGTATAAATACCCTTTCCTTCCTTGTTTTGTACAACTTTTGCTAATATCAGAGATATACAATTTCTACATTTTCTCTCTATCAAATTCACTTTCTTCTTCATTGATCTTGTAATCTACAGTAAGATTGAATCCTGGTTTCTACAATTATGCCAGAGGCACTTACACTTGATTACATTGTACGATACGAAAAGTAAACATAGGTAAGTGTTAGAAGTCAGACTCGAGCGTTTGGAAAATCGTTGAATTTCCAGTTGTCGATTCCTCCACTTTTGAGTTCATGATAGAATTAGATGCAGAGGTTTCTGAAGTTGATGACGGAGTCGATGACCTATATCAATCTGTCTGCGAGTGATTGATCCATTTACTTAGTACCTCTGTGCTCCATGAGATTGGCTCTGAACTCTATCAGAGAGCTTGTTGCATACTTCTAGCAATCAATCTCTAGGAATAGCTTTGACTTCCCAGCAGGATCTTGATAGACATACCCAATCATTGGGAATATGATGATGGAGTTTGGTCTGGCAGAGGAAGGGCAGTCATCTTCTGGTGGTGGGAGTCTTATTTGTTTTACTCTGAGGTTGAGTCCTACTTGAAAGTCGGTCATGCTATACATCAGAAGCCTTTCGCGCATTTCTTTCTTGATCACCCGATATGCTCTCGGTACTTCGAGTCTAGTGTTATAGTTATGTCTGACCCAGCTCAGAAGATCAGGCAAGTCGTAGGGGCTTAGGTTCCTCAGATCAGCATCTGAGAATTGGTTCTCGGTTCTGTCTATCCTTTTGACCTTGTAGATGTTGTAGTGGATTTGAGTGCCTCTTATGCTGGAGAGCTTGTTGTATATAACTTTATCGATTTTAGAGGTTGAGTAGACTTGTTTGACTGGTTTTGCTGATGTTCTGTTGAAGACATCTTCGAGCTCCTTGAGTAATTAAGGGTTCAGGATGGAGGGTGGCAGAGGATCGTTGATAGCTCTGATGTACAAGTATTTGTACACCACATCTTCCATTTGTCTTGGAGGTGTAACAGGTGGAGGCATGGGCCTGCGTAGAGCATCCATTTGGTTTTTGATTTGGGCCACTCGATCCTCTGTGGGTTTTGCCTTTGGATCCATGATAGGATTGGTTGACAGAGGTTGAATGTTGAAGGCCCAGTCTTCTTCTTCAGGTTTGGGTGTGACAAAGGCGTCAAAGGCACTCTTCGTCAGCTTCTCTGTGGGTTGATGCTTTGGCTTTTTCTTTTTTGGTTCCTCTGTCACAATCTCTTTTCCTTTGTATTTGGCCTTAGGTTGTTCTGCTTGTTGGGTTTGGGTTGCCTCTGTTGTTTTTATCTGTTGAGCTTCTGAGGGCTTAGTTGTAGGTACTTCAGTAGGTTTTGTAGGGGTTGCCTCTGTTAGTTTTGGCACTTGTGCTTCTGAGGGCTTGATTGGTGATGTGGGTTTGGTTTGAGGTTTGGCTGGTGAGGCTTCTGCTGATTTGCTCAGATATTTTCGTTTATGAGCTAAGACTTTGGTTCTGGTTTTGGGTTGTCTGTTGTTTTGGGTGTGGGAGATGAAGGTTTTGTCGTTGTAGCTTCTGGTGTAGGGGATGGTAACTTGGGTTCTTCTGGTGTTTTTGTTGTTGGGGAAGGTAGTTTGTCTTCAGTTGGTTTTGGTGATTGGGATGGTTGATCTTCTTCAGATGAGGTGAGTATTTGGACATGCTCAGCTGCAGTCCTTGGGAGGTTCTCCTGTTGAGTAGTTTCCACAGAGGTGGGTATTTCCTCTGTGGTTTGTGTCTGTTGTTGAGCTTCAGGGGTTTAAGGTATTTGGGTTTGGATTTCTTCAGTTATGAGGGTTGTTTCCGCAAAGGTAGGTGTTGCCTCTGTGGTCTTATGTTGGGTTTCTTCTCGGGTTTCAGTTGGGGGAGCTTGGGATATTGGTTCTGCTGATATTGGTGGAGCTGGTAGACCTCTGTTTGCAGCTTTGTCTTGTCTCTTTTTCTCCCCCTCAGGATGACTTGATGATCCATCAGAATCATCATCAGATTCATCCTGACCCTTGTCTCTTGTACCTTTTGTTCTGCAGGTAGTATCTGGCTTTTTGGGTTGTGTGGCACCTGCGATTGTCATCTTAGCACACAAATCATTACAGATGCCCAGAAGGTAAGCTACCTCTGCTTATGAGTTAAATCTGAGTCTTCCCACACTTTCCTGGAATTCTTTGACGTAGTTCGCATTGGCCGTGGTGAAAGCAGTGATAAATTCTTTCATCTGGTCGAGGATCCCTTGTCCAAGCTCTGTGAGTTGTGCTCTGGTCATGTAGTCGGAGGCTGCATGGCTAGAGTTTCTTTTGTAGTGTGTTCCTGGACAAGCTTTAGGGCCTTTTTAGATCTTCTGGTGTAAGGCCCATAGAGGTTGGGGATTGCTCTTTCTTCAACTTTTCAAGTAGATCTTTGGCAGTGCTTTGGAAGGCAGAGGTTGTGGCCTTCTTGAATTCAGATGCAGTATTGGCGGCATAGGTTGTAGCAGTTGTCTTCATCTGGGCGCATGCATTTTTCACCTCTGTGGACAAGTTGTCCATTTTGGTGTTCAGATCAGTTATGGCCCTGGTAGTGGTATCTGCAAAAGAATCAAAAGAGCTTTTCAACTCTTTCAATGTGTGGTCCACAGAGGTGACAAGGGTTTGGAACTCATCCCTTGAGACATGTGGACTAGGTGTAACCTCTGGGGGAACACATGCATCCCCAGAGTGAGTCCCTGTTCCTGGGACTCCTTCTGTCACCCCTGTGTTGATGTTGCGGGTGGAAGGATTTCCCTCTAATCCTTGAGCAGAGGCTTTATTGGCCTCAGACTCTATAGAGGTTCTGTAGAGAACATTGTCCTGATCCACTCCAGAGATGGGTACATGATTATTCTGAGGGTGACTTGGGGACTTATCTAGAGTCCCTTCGTCTTTGTGCACACTAAGCTCCTCTGAAGAGCCTTGGGGTCCTAATTGTATGCGTGTAGCAGAGGAAACAAATTCCTCTGCGGGGATGTCAGATGTGATCTGGGGCGAGGGATCACGAACTAAAGGTGAGTCCTTTGGAGAGGACTCCCTTTGAATGGTTTCCCCGGTTTCTAGTGGCATAGAGGAGGAAAGAAGTTCCTCTGTCCGGTTTGCTTGGGTTGGGCTCGAGCTGTGCTGCTCTTTTTCAATGACACCTTATGCCACTAGACTGGCAGTGTTAGAAATGTGGGTTGCACTGGGAGTTGGTTGGGGTTGTGTGCCTCTACTATCTACGACATCTTTTTGGGCTTCAGCCTCTGTCATACACCGTAACCTAAGGGTCTCTCTACTAGCCTCTATCTCTGCGAAATAGATCACATCTTCTGTGGCTACCACTTCCTCTGGGCTTTTCCTAAGTACATCATAGCAGGGTTGAGTGCCAAGTAAAGAATGTATGTCTGGGTGCAGGAGACCTTCTAGAGTATTTCCTTGAATGCTCTCGGGGGTTCTGTTGTCCTCCTCTAGGCCAGAGTCAACCTCTGAGACTGTGACAGTTGGGTTTAAGATATCCCAGTTGGTGATGGCTTCTGTAGTCCACCCAGAAGTATCTAAAGAGTCAGCAATGTCAGGGCGTTGGAGAAAGACAGAGAAGTCACCCTGATCTGCATAGTTGATAGGAGTTGGGGATTGCAGAGGTTGTTCACGGGTTTCTTCTGCCATTTCTTCTTCTTCCTCTGCGATTGTCTGCAGAGGTGTGAGGAGCTTCTTTGTCTTCTTGCTCTTCTTTCCTTTTGGTTTGGTGGCACCCTCCTCAGAAGACTTGTGTTTTCTCTTCTTTTTCTTATCTTTAGGAGGGGGAGGAGGTGCAGAAGATTCGACCATGGTTTCTGCTGGTGGGGATTGTGTGATACTTGTAGAAGTGCCCTATGTGCTTTTCTTTGATTTGGGGGCCTTCTTCTTTTTGGGGGGTGTGGCAGAGGGTTTTCTCTTAGAAGCATAGGTCTCTAATTGGCTTCTCTGAAGATGGAATCGTTTTTGTACTTGCTCGTGTTTAGCTAATGCCTCTGCCCATTTTCATCGCTCATCCTATCAACTACCGAAGTTCCTATTTTGGCTCCTAAACGTGGGGGTGTCACAGGACTCGGTTCTGGAGTCTTGTGATCGCGTATATATGCTAACCTACGTTCCTCATTAGAGGCATTTGTCAGAAGAGATGCTGGTAGAGGTCTGCAGAAGTTGTATCCATCCACATGCTCTGTTGGGGTGTTTTTGGCCATAGGGTAGGTTTTCACGACTGGTCCCTCCATTAGCCATTTTTCGATAAGGAGCAGGGGTTCCATAAGTACCCCAAGGATTCTCTGAAATTGTAGTGCGGGAAGATCTTTGCTTGAGGGTCCCTTTGCCCTCTGTGTGGATATTTTGTGGTCGATCGTGTTTACTATCTCTTGTAACATAAGAGTGCCATAGTCCAGATGCAAATCATAGTACACCCCGTACATGAGAGGTTTGATCTGGATTACCCACTTTCCCGGTAAGGCACCTGTTCAGAATGGAGAATAGAGTATTCCATAGAGGGGGTAACCTATTCCTTCTAAAGTCATTCCTCTTCTTCAGTTGGGTATTGTAGCCCAACATCTCTGCGAATCTACAGAGGTCGGAATCTGATGGTTCCTCTGCGTATTTCTTTATGCATAGAAGTCCTCTTGTTGGTAGGCCAAATTCAAGGGAGAACATAGTTCTGTTGAACTTTATTTCAAGGTATTCTGTTTGGCCAGGTTTGGATATGTATCCCTTGATTTGCCTATTGTCTTGGTCATTGAAGCAGCTCTGCCAGAACTGATTGAGGTATCTGGCAGGGATCCTCATAACATTCTTTGTTAGCAGAGGGAAAAGGTAATGGTTTTCCAGGATGTTTAATAAAATTGCCTGTTCTTCCCCAAATGCAGTTCTTGAGGGAACAAGGAAGTGATTATTTGGTTTCAAGGGAAGAACATGTTCAAAATGTTCATGTTCTAGGAAGTTTTACAGGTGGGTTGTCGGAGTAAAGGCCACTGATTCGCCTGAGTTATCTTGTTCTAAGTTTCCGGCTATTGTTGGGTTCTATGAGTGCTCAAAACGGGTTGGGGAGTTCGCCAGAGGGTTGGAGGTGGAAGCCATTGCTTTAATCGTGAAGAAAGGAGTAGAAATGGATAAGTTGCAGGTTTTGCAAAGTTCGTCGGAGAAGAAGAGAGTAGTGAACTCGTAAAAGGAGGAGGAATGAGGTAAACGGGGTTATATAGTGGGGTAGAAACAAATAGAGTTCCGTGGTTAAAAAGTGAATTCAATGAAGGCTTGGGGTCCGCACTCGAGTTTTACAGTTGGGCTCACGTGTCAGAAGAACGTGTGTCATGCACGTCCAATGAAAACTTGCCACGTCAGAAGTGTCAGGACACGATTAGACGCCGTGCGCGGCCCATTAATGCTTGGCGCGTGGGTGTTTCTACATCCAGATGTCTGTCACCCTCAGAAATAACCCGCCTGTTACAGAATTTCCATAAAAAGCCAAGTATCATAATCGACAGAAGCTCTGTAGTGGAATGAGCTCTGTTGTCTGAAACCTGCTTTTTATCTCCTCTGAGCTTGCACCTTTACCAGGAACTTTTGAAAATGCATTGGAAATGATCGATAGAATTTTAGTACAAAATTTGCATTCACAGAGGCTTTGAGGCTCTATCAAAGCCAGCAGATGCTCTATGAGTGAAAATTTCTAATAACAAAATTCATGAACCTTTTTGATCATCCAAAGTTTTCATTGTTTTATACACTGTTTTTAGGGCATATTTGGAGATTTGTGTCCTGGAAAACTGTTTTGGAAAAAGGTTTGGTGCGAGACATTCTCCTTTTGATTTACCTTTGCTCGGCAAATTTACCTGAGTTTTGTGGATTTGGTTGATCACAACTCTTCTTTGGCTCCCCCTTGAATTAACCACTTCTGTAGATTAATCCAAGGTCTCCTTATGCTCCCCCTTGACCTATGCTTGGATCAAATAAGATGAGTAATGCATAGAACATAGGTCAAACTCACTAGTGGCTCTGTGGAGATTGTCAGAGGTTCGAAGAATTCCCGTAGAGGCTCTGTTGGTTATGTTTATCATACCCAACTTACTCACCAAGAAAAGTAATATTTTCTCATCAAGTGCCTTGGTTAATAAGTCCGCAAGCTGGAATTCAGTTGACACAAAGTACATCTCAATTGTGCCTTGTTCAACATGATGCTTTAAAAAGTGGTAACGGATATCGATATGCTTTGTTTTTTAGTGGTGTACAGGGTTGGCAGAGATAGCGATGGCACATTTTGAGTCACGGAGGATGGGTATCTTGTATATGTTGTGACCGTAGTCCTTTAGCCGAGTTTTCATCCACAGAACCTAGGAGCAACAGCTAGCAGCAGCAACATATTCAGATTCTGCTGTAGATGTCGACACACAATTCTGCTTCTTTGAAGTCCAGCAGACTAGTTTACCACCCAGGAATTGACAACTCCCAGAGGTACTTGTTTGGTCAATCTTGCATCCTCCATAATCTGAATCTGTGTATGCCTTAAGATCAAAGCCAAAGTTCTTAGGATACCAGAGCCCAAGATTTTTGGTTCCCTTAAGGTATCTGAATATCCTCTTTACAGCAAGAAGGTGGGATTCCTTTTGGTTAGCTTGATATCTTGCACAGAGGCATGTAGCGTAGCGTACATTATATCAGGTCTACTTGCTGTTAAGTATAAAAGGGACCCAATCATGCCTCTGTAGAGCTTGCACTCTACAGATTTACCATATGGATCTGAGTGTAACTTATTTCCAGTCAGACACATATTTAGCTTGATTTATGAAAATTCCCTATGATGATTGTTTGACTTGGAGTCCTAGGAAGAAGTTTAATTCTCCCATCATACTCATTTCAAACTCACTCTGCATGAGTTTTTCAAAATCTGTGCACTGTTGTGCATTTGTAGAACCAAAAATAATGTCGTCTACATAGATATGCACAAGTAGAATCTCATCACCTTTTCTTTTATAAAACAAAGTAGTAACGGTTGTACCTTTGTCGAAATCATTATCGAGAAGAAAGGTTGAAAGTCATTCGTACCATGCTCTTGGAGCCTGTTTCAGTCCATACAGAGCTTTGTCAAGATAATAAACGTAGTTTGGGAACTTGGCACTTTTAAACCCTGGTGGCTGCTGGACGTATACTTCTTCTTGGATTTGACCATTCAGAAAGGCAGATTTTACATCCATTTGAAAAACTTTGAAACCACTCTGGGCTGCGAAGGCTAAGAAGATTCTTATTGCTTCGAGTCATGCGACAGGGGCAAAAGTCTCATCGTAATCAATGTCTTCTGCTTGGCAATATCCCTTGGCCACCAATCTCGCTTTATTTCTAATGACCACCCCATCCTCATTCTTCTTGTTTATGAAGACCCATTTAGTCCCTATTGCGTGTTTCCCTTTTGGCAGAGGAAATAGGGTTCATACCTTGTTTCTCTAAAACTGTAGAAGCTTTTCTTGCATTGCACCTACCCAGTTTGGATCATCTAGGGCTTCAGAGACACGTTTTGGCTCGATCACACTGATCAAATTTGTAAAGAAACAAAAGTTAGCAGTGGCTGATCTTGTCTTGACTTTCTCAGAGGATGGCTCATCGTCCACTTTGTCGTCTTGGGGAGATGGTCATTTGCATCATCTAGTTGAACCTCTGTGGTTGCACCCTATGGTTCTGGTGCAACCTCTGTAGTGGAAGGTACTTCTGTACTCGAACTTGGTTCTTCAGCTTATGGGAGTATTGGGATAAGAGTTGGAATTTGTTCCTCTGAGGATGTAGAGACTGAATCCTCGTTTTCCTCAGGCATTGGTTCCTTTGTTGTAGCAGGAGTAGGTAATTCCAGTGCCTCTGTGGTAGAATCTTTGCTTGTATCATCTTCTGTTGGCTCCCCCTCAGCACGTGCATCTGTATGATTCACAGAAGAGGATGAAGTATTTAATGGACCAATTAGAGATATATCTCACTTAGTCTGGTTTGCAGAAGATGTTTCTCCAGAGGCTCTGTTCGCTCCAGCAAAGGGATCAATATCATCATGGAACATCTCTTCAAATAGCAGATTTAAGTCTACTTCTCTTGTCTTTGAGATGCCAGAGGATTCCTTTTTCAGATCGGGTTCTGAACTGATTTTTTCAGAAGTCTTTTGAAAAGAATCATCAAAAGAGACATTTATACTTTCCACAATGGATCGAGACCGCAGAAGATAAACTTTGTAAGCCTTTGAAGTGGAAAAGTATCCTATGAACTTTCCTTCATCTGCTTTCACATCGAACTTCCCTCTAGCTTCTCTGTCGTTTAAAACGACGCACTTGCAACCAAATACATGGAAGAATTTGATGTTTGGTCGCCTTTGATTGATCAATTGGTAGGGAGTCTTGATGTGCCTCTTAACTATGGTTGATCGATTTTGGGTATAACATGCGGTTGATATAGCTTCTGCCCAGAAAGAAATTGGCAATCCAGATGCTATTAGCATGGTTCTTGCGGCCTCCACAAGCGTTCTGCTCTTTCGTTCAACCATGCCGTTTTGTTGTGGAGTGCGTGCTGCAGAGAAGTTCGGGGAGATGCCTTCTTCTGTGAGGTAGGCTTCAATGACAGAGTTTTTGAATTATTTGCCATTATCGCTTCTCAACTTCTGGATTTTGCACTCATACAGAACCTGGATCCTTTTCATTAGATTTATCAGAATGTTAGGAACATCTGATTTCTTTCTGACGAATTCCACCCATGTGTATCTTGAGTATTCATCGATCACCGCTAGTATGTATTTCTTGCCTCCTAGGCTCTGCATAGCAATTGGACCGCAGAGGTCAACGTGAAGCATGTACAGAGGCCTAGGACAAGACACATCAGTCTTGCCTTTGTGGGAAGCTCTGTTAAGCTTACCCATTTCACATGCTGAGCACAGATGATCTTTACTGAATTTAACATTCGGCAGACCTTTAACAAGATCAAGTTTCACAAGCTTTTCTAGAGTGTGGAAATTCAGATGGCAGAACCTGCTATGCCATAACCAGGCTTCTTCATTTTTACAAGCAACAAGGCACAACTTGTCTTTCTTGTTCTTGACACTAAAGTTCATAAGATACAGATCTCCCTTTCGTTCAGCCCACTCGATTCCTGTATCTTCTCCTTGCAGAGAGCAGAAAGTTCTTTTGAACATCACATCGAAACCAGTATCGCAAAGTTGGCTAACACTTAGTAGATTGTGCTTAAGGCCATCCACATATGCAACTTTGCATACTGATATGTTTTCCTTTTTAATGACTCCATAGCCTTTTATATATCCCTTCTTCTTGTCGCCAAAGGTTACAGATCCTCCATCGAGTTTATCTTTGTAAGAGGATAGTAGACCTATGTCGTCAGTCATGTGCCGCGAGAACCCGGAGTCAAGATACAAGATCGGCACATACTACTTCTGTAAAACAATCAGAGATTTTTAGGTACCCATATCCAAATGGGTCCCTTTTTGTCAGAGGTCTTTAAGGTTGCCTTAGCATCCTTGGGTTTGGTTTTAACTTCTGTTGAAGAACCATTTTGTTTCTTCTTTCCCTAGAATTTATCATTATTTTTTAGCAAAGAGAGGAAACAGTGTGGGCTGGAGAAGTGTTGGTTCAATTGATACATGAGATCAAAGCAATGACAGTAATTAATATGCGAAGAAATTTGCTTGAACTTTTAATTAAAAATACTGAAACAGGGTACAGAGGCTTCATTACAGTCTATTCTAGCATCTGACTTCCTATTACAAGAAGACCTATGTAGACTAGATTGTTTGTTTGGAAAATCTCTGTGGAGAGTAGCCTTTTGTGGTCCCCTTCTTCTGTGGTGAACTTCTGCAGGTTTCACTGTCACAGAAGTAAAAGACTTGTTATTTTTAACCCACTAACCCTTTTGTTGCCAAGTTAATTTTTCTTTAAAAGGCCTAAAAGGTTTAGCTTCTTTTGAACATTGAGAGGATTTTTCTTTTTCAAGTTTGATTTTCTCAAGCTCCAGGGAGGTTTTGGCTTGTATACACATGTTCAGAAAATCCGGGCAAATAGGAACACTTGTGATTTTCTCCTTAGGAGGAATGGCCTTGTTAAGAATTCCAGAGGGAAGTTTAAATCCCTCTGGGAACTATTTCTGATTTAATTGAATCGGTCTCAGAGTCGTCAGAGGATGAGTCGTCCTCATATATAGAGGTTGAGTCACTAAGATCTCTGTAGACAGAGGCTGGATTTTCTGAGCAAGTGCCATACTCAGTTTCTTCCTTTCTTTTAGGAATATCTTCAAAGTTGACAGAAGTGTTCATCATGGTTTCCTCAGAGAGATTTTGAATGTTATAGGAAGTACTTGGATTTTCATAAAAGTTGTTTTTACCGATTTCCAATAATTCCTTTTCAGAAATGTGGGTCAGTTTTTCTTCTGAAGAAGCAGGCAAGAATTCAGGTGCCTCTGCCGATAGTTTCCTCTTAGAATCTATGGTGTAGACGAAAGCAACCTGGGATTGAGTCTCGGGGTCACCAATTTTGAAGATTCCTATCTGATCATGAGTTTTCAGATATCTTTTAGGTTTGGATTCTCTTTTGACAGAGGCTGTTTGTGGTAAATCTGTGTTTTCAAACCACACATTTATCATTTTCAGAGGTTTCCTCTTGTGAGGTTCCCCAGAGACCTTTTCCCTTTTGCTAACAGAGGTTAAATTTGGAAAACCAATTTTTCTAGTACTTCCAATACAGAATAGAGAGGAAAGGGATTTGATTCTTTTGGTTCCAGTGTACGGATCTATATCACAGAAGCCAATTCTCCGTCTTCCTATTTGTGTATTGATTTTTTCATACACCTTCTGTGCATCTTGATATTTTCTGATTAAGAGATCTCTGCTGAGTAAGTCTTGATGAAGGACTTCTCTTTCCTTTTGAAAATAGTGCTTAAGAGCAAGAATGTTCATTCTGTCGCTCTCAACATCCACAAGTTCTTTAGATTTAGCCTTTAAAGCAGAGTTGAGTTATGTAATCTTTTCTTTCAAAGGATTTAGATGTTTGTTCCAATTAGTTTCAATCTCTTCCTTTTCTTGAAATATTTTTGCCTTTTCTTGAGTGAGAAGTCTGGTTTCTCTCTCAAAAAATGCAAGTTTCTTTTGAACACTTTCACAAGTCCATTTAAGTTCAGTGTATTCAACAGTTAGTTTAAGTAAATTTTCTTCGCTTTCATTTGAGATAGAGTCAGAAGTGGATACCTCGCTATCAGATTCTGAGGAGCTGACCTCTGCCATTCAACAGAACAAGGCGTTCTTCTTATCGCCTTCATCAGAGGAATCGTCTGACAACCAGTTCTTTTGCTCCACCATGAGCGACTTCTGAGCGTAATATTCTGCCTTCTTTTTGTAGAAAGCAGAATCCCTCTGAGGGCAGTTTGGTTTTCTCCTGCAGTCTGCGGCATAGTGGCCTGGCTTGCCACAATTGAAACATCCCTGGTTCTGGGAAGCGTTGCCAGTTCTGTCGTCTGACCTCTGTCGGTCACCACCTCTGTCTCCTCTGTCATTCGACCTCTGTTGGTCGTTTGAACCATCTCTTCCCTGGTTTCTTGACTCATACTTTTCTCCTCTATCATTCCTTCCATCACGTTCATAACCCTTCTTCCTGTATCCTCCTCTATCAAACTCTTTCGTCAACATAGCTAAAGATTTAGCTATCGATGCCATCGTTGCCTCTTCCTCCTCTACCAATTCGTCCTCAGAACTATCAACAACCACCACTTTCTTCTTATTCTCCTTCTTCTCCTCCACAGCTTTCTCCTTCTTAGGTTTCTCTTTTGCCTCTGTAGTCTTCCCAACAAATGCCAGAGGCCCAGCAGTTTGTGTTTTTGCCTGGGCGATTTGGAGTTCTTGGGCTGCCAAAGTTCCATAAAGATCTGATAAGCTCCAAGTGTCTAAGTACTGATTAGTTTGTAGGGACATAGACAGCTGGAGCCATTCTTCATTGAGGCTCTTTAGGAACATGACATTGTTCTCTTCAGAAGTTCTGTGGATCCCAAACTTTCTGCACTTGTTTATCAAAGAATTAAACCTGTCATAAGTTGCCTGCAGAGACTCTGTCGGCAGAGCTTTGAATGAATAATATTCATTGATACATTAGGCTCTGTGATTTTTCTGAGTCTTAGCCCCTCCTTCCAATTGTTTCTCCAGTTCCTTCCATAGATCGTATGCAGATTCACACGCATCTAGGGATTTGTAGAGGTCATTGGGGATGGCCATTATCAGAAGTCGTTTTGCCTTCTGAGCAAATTCGTATTTCTCACAGTCAGGTGCAGACCATTTATCTTTTGACTTAGGTTTCTCGTGCTCAGGTATCTCTGGAGTGTCGTATGTGGTAGGTACACGTGGTACTGTGATCATAGGAACGAAAGGAGGATTGTGAATATAATGCAGAAGTTCTTTGTCAGAGCCCTCGAAGAAGTGGATCATTCGAATCTTCCACTGAGGGTACTCATCTCTGAGCAAAGTGGGTGGTTTTGTTAAGGAACCGGCAGAAAAGTAGTTGTTGGTGTTTGCCATTTTAAATGGTTTTGGAATATACCAGAAAACAGAGTATGAACTGAAACTTTCAGATGATGGGTTAGATTTTTAGAAAAGAGCTTATGAGTGTAAAAACCTTGAACAATGCACTAAAATGGAGAGTTTTAACCGAAGAAACAGGTTCTGTTAGTTTACCAAAGTCGAACTAGTCGAGAATGGTGAAAAGCAGAGTCTGTTTAAAAAAAATGAAGAACAGGTTAAACTCAAACCAAGTTTCTACCAGATATCACTGTAAGAGAGGATCTCTTGATATAGAAGATCAAGGATGGCTCTGATACCAATTGTTGATCCCGATTTTACTCAACAATGGTATTTATATCTATTAGTTCAAAACAGCTAATGGTGCGGAAGCGTTTTATAAAAACTAAAGAGAAATTTAAGATAGAAAAACACACAATCAAATACGTGAAATAGGAATAACATAGATATTCAGCTCAATGATTCACTGTATATTGATTAGCTAAGAACACCAAGAACACCGAAGGTAAAATGAATTCTGCTCTAACAGGTGTGTGTGCGTTTGTGCAAAGTTAATAGAAGAGCTCAACATGAGCCTTCTATTTATACTATTCATCAGGGGACAACCTTTAGACAATAAGGACTAAGGGTACAAAGACACGATTGTGGGACTGCTACAGGTACAACGTTAATGTAGTGCGCCACGATCTGCAAAGGCTGTAACCTATAAAAGGATGACACGTGGAATGTGCAAGGCACGCCTTGTACGCATGATCGTCAAGATTTTCGTACAGCAGAGGCACGTGAGAGGCACGAGTGTCTTTGTCTTGATCTTCTGATTGTCTTCTAAGTCTTCAGTCTTCAGACCACAGAGGCTCTGCCAAGTATGACCGAGGCTCTGTGGCCTTGTCTTTTGTGAAAGTCTTCAGTAGTCTTCACTTGGATCTTCTATCGGTGTCTTGGCAGAGGCTCTGTCGATGTCTACACTTAGCCTATTTTTCAATACTTCTTTAAACATAAAGATTGGAGCTAAGATAAGCGACTCTTGTAAAGGTAGTTGTGCCATTTGAAAGTACACCAAACCCTCTAGTATATCCTTTCCCATTTCCACCAAAGGTCACTGAGGGACCTTTCTCTTCCTTGAATTCAGATAGCAGGTTCTTTTCTCCAAGCATGTGTCGAGAGCATCCACTATCAAGATACCAGATACCCTTCGAGACCTGCCATTATAAGGAAGATTAAGTTTGAAATGGTACCCACTTTACTATGGGTCCACAATTGTCAGTGGAAGAGGAATTGGAAGGATCAGCGATCTTTACAACATCTGATGTTTCAGCGTCAGCGGTAGCCTTCACTTTGGTTAATTTCTTAATCTTAGTGGTATTTTTCACCTTGTCATGTTTTTCATCTTTGATGATCTTCTTTGCCTTGGAGGCAGTCATCTTCACCTTAACTGATTTCTCAGCTTTAGGTGGGGCACTTACTAGCAATATGGTCAGTGAGTCCACAGTGACAGCATTTCCTATAGCTGAAAGTAGCTTTAGGACCATAAGCATAATTATTTGAAAACTTTAAATGAGCAGGGCCTGTACCAATAATGCCTTTATATCAGATACCGGAGTAACCTTAAGTTCTTCAGATTTTTTAGCTTTTACATCAATCTTTATTTTTGGAATAGATTTATGAACATGTTCAGGGATCTTTACTTTCGAAGTGGAAGGTTGAGTAGCTGAAGGTTTTGACTTATTCTTCTTCAGCTTTGGCACTTTCGTACCTTTCTGAGAATTTTGAAAAACATATTTTTCTTTATCCTTGAGTTTGGGGCTCATAGGAGATTCCTTAGGGATGGGAACAGAAGAAGAAGAGCACTGAGATGATGAGGTGTCAGGGATCGAAGAAACGAACATTCCAAACTTAAGCATGGAACGATCTTTGCTTGGTTCTTCTTTGTCAGCACAAAAACCAAGACCACTTCTGTCATGGACAGGGATTTAAGCACTGATTATCTAAATGATCTTTTGTTGATCCAAACCCTCAGTGATTTGATAATGACTCTGAGAAACACTTAATGAAAATTGTAAGTAGACAATATGTATTAGTGTTTTGTCATCAAAGAAAATATACTAAGTCTGTTTAGTATCGCTGATGAAAACATATGCTTTAAATTCATACTTCAGCGAACACTGTACATCAGTGAGCCTTGAGTCTGTTCAGTCTCACTGATAATCGCTGATAATTTATGTTGTTTACTTATGATCCCTGAAGACAAGATTCACGTCAACTATATTCTACGCTGAAGTCGAAGATCATGTCAAAGAACCGGCGACTAAGTCTACTAGTGACCGGATGCGGATATCAGCGAAGCCAAGACTTGTCCATCCAACGTGTAGTTTCAAGTAGAAGACTTCAGCGAACACTGAACTTTATCATTCGCTGATAAAGAATCATTCAGCGAACGCTGATCATGAAGCATGTTCTACAAGCAACTTTGTCTTATCCCCCTTGCACGCCTCCGTACAATTTTGTCAGAATGGACATCCCTTTTGTCCAGAATTGTACAACCAACTCTGATTCTGTACTGTTCATCATGCGGCAACTAGGTTGTCTACAGAAGTCAAATCATGCAACCAACCAGAGGCTGCCACTTGTAAAGCTATACTGACTTGCATTAAATGCATGCAGTATATAAAGGAACCCCTACTTCATTTTGAAGTGCTCGGCCATTCCTCTCTCGCTGAACTTTCTATGTGAAAGAATACTCTCCGTAGTGTTCTTATTTTCTTAATCTCTATTTCTAGTGGAAGAACTCTTAGTGTTCTCATAGTTTGTTTAGATTAGGTTTATTCCTTAATCTTTTCCGCAACAAATTGTAAATTGTTGGATACACATCAATGTAAGTTCAGGATCTTATCTTACAATCAATGTAGAAAGCAGTAATTGAGAATTTGTATGATCAAGCCCAATTGTATTCAATGATGAACAGAATTACAGATCTAAGAGAGAGAGAATCTCAAAGATTACAAAGAATGAATACAAAGTTATACGGGAAAAAATCAATCAGTTAGCAACGTAGAGCTAACTACTATTTATACTGCAACGGACATCTTAAAGCTACAGTACAAATAAGAAAGACTAATAAGAACATAACACGTGTCCTAATTAGTTTATAAAATACTAAGTAAAGTATCTCGTCATAAGTTCTGAACAGGTAGTTAAGAACTTCTGAACATTCTTCTGATAACGCTTCTCAGATCTTCTGACTCCTTAACTCAGACATCTGACTTCTCTTCCCAGACTTCTGATTTCTCTTATCAATACTTCTGAGCTTTCACAGTCAGACCTCTGACTTCTCTACTTAGAACATCTGAGTCTTCTTATCAGATCTTCAACACTTGGTTTATTGACAAAACTTCAGATCTAACAATCTCCCCCTTTTTGTCAAATAAACTTAAACTTTGCATCATCCAGTTCTTTCAGAGCAGGAACAATTTTCTGAAGTAGCACATTTCTCAGATTAAGCCTCTTATCAATTTTGTCAATGATTTCTTGAATAATTTCAACTCGCTGATTGATTACTTCTTGAGTCATGTTTGCTTCCTTCACTTTCAGCATCTTTTTCTCCAAATTATGCTTTATGATTCTTAAAGTTCCAGAACAGTATTTTGCAGTTTCCTTTGCTCTGAAGAAGATCTTTCCACTTTTGTTTTTCAAAAATACTCCCAAATCTGGATATTTGTGAACACTTCCAGTCTTTAACACCTTTTTCTGTTCATGATCTATGTTGGGATTTGCCAGATAAACACATGACTTTTGTAAGTACAAAGCTATTTGAAAATCTGTATAACAGTGCCACCTTAAGATGTAGAACATGGCCTCAATTACCACACTTCTTGCCTTCCTTTCATTTCTGTCTTTGCTCGACTCTTTGAAGCATAGAAAGCTGTGTAATCTGTAGAAGTCAACCACTGATAGTTTCTCAAAATCTGCATCAGTAAAGTAATAAACCTTGCCATCTTCTCTCAGAACTTCAAAAGATAAGTACTCCATCTTTCTGAATTTCTTAACCCTCAATTCTCTGATTCCAGTAATTAAAAAATCTGAGTAAACGGCTTGCTTTGTTTTGCCAAGACATTCTGATTTTTCAGCCAACCAGATCTGAGTCTCCTTAGGTCTATCATAATAGACATCCAATTATTGTACTTCTTTTGGTTTGAAGAACTCAGGCAAATCAAATTCAAGAAAGTATCCATTTAGATCAATGGATATTTCATCTTCTTTGGGTTCAGACTGTTCAGCTTGTTCAAAACTAGTTATCTGCACATTCTGAGATGTTGTGTTCTGCACTTCTTCAACTTCATCTGACAGAATTTCATTCACTTCATACTCAGCAGGAAACACAAAATCATTATGTAGAATCTTTTTGGGATTCACCTCAGATAGCAACCATTTACTACAGTTTCTGATTTTTCTTCTAAGATCCAACCTCCTTTTCACAGAGTTCATACATCTTTTCTTTAAACTCTCTCTTTCAGTTTCCACACTTATTTCCATTTTAATCAATAACCAATTCAGAGTTGCATCACTGTACTTCACCAACTCTTTTAATCTGAACATTTCAAGCCTTTCGTGAACTGTATATGTGAACCCTTCTGTCTCCATTCCTTCATTCACAAATCCATTCAAATGCAAACCAACTTCTGTTTTCTTTGTGGGAGAACTCAGATTACACTTTTCTTTTCTTTCTTCAATAGCTAATTGGAAGTCATACAAGTATATATTTCTGACATAGATACCCAGAAGTCTTCTGCATTCAATTTCCATCAAGGCTTCTTCAGTGCTGGCAAAGAACTTGACTAGAAAGATCTGATCATCAAGAGTCAATCTGTGAAAATCAAAAGTAGACATGGAAACCTTTGTATTTCTTTCTTTCAGTACTTCCATTCTAACAAACATTAAACCATTGAATTCATCTTGTTGAAACATTAGAACTTTCTCAATTCTTTTCTGAATATGCAGTTTTGAGTCAGGAACTCTGAACCTGTTAGAAGCTTCTGAGTAGACCATCTGAGCTCTGTCATCCATAAAACCATCAATGTTACTTTCCAAAGGCTCATACTCTCCTTCTGTGTAGTAGAGATTATCATATATTTCCTCAGGAAAAATATCATCATGAAATTGTCTGGCTAATGGCACATCACTTAACTCTAGAATGAAATCACATACAGGTTCTTCTAGTCTTTGCAAGTTAATCTTTGGGATCTTAATTGGTTTTCTGAATACATACTCAGAAGGCACAAAGAAGTCTTTCACTTTCACATACCCTTCTTCTGTATTTAACTCATCACAAAAGTTAAATATAAAATCATCTTCAAAATCCTGAGTATAATTCACAGTTCTGTCTTCTTCTCCCATTAGATCAATAGGTCTTACCATTTTTATTCCTTGCTGAACTTTTTGAACATTCAAAGCTCTGACTAAATTATTATGCATCCTTCTGATCAACTCTTCACTTAACCTCCTTTCTTCTATTTCAGAATCCGTCATATTTTCTTTGTTATACACCACAATATCTGTACACATGTTGACCACTTCACTTTCCACTGTCTTTTCTGATCTCAATACAGATTCCTCAATAGCTTCAGTTTCATCTGAGTTTCCTTCCATTTCTATGTCTAAGTTCAATTCCTTTGTTTTATCTGAATCACCACCATCTGTACTTTCCAACTCCATTTCCTCTGTATCTGAGCTATCAATCTGAACTATCTGAATTATTGCCTTTAAATTTTCCTGTGTCTGATCTTCTGAACTTTTTGTACTAGCTAATTGCATATCTGCCATCTCAAAATCTTCTATGCCATTATCATCATCAGAACTTGACCTTTGTCTTTTCTCCCCCTTTTGATGATCATGAGGCTCATTATCATCAAACTTTCTTTTCAAGTTCTGATTAAAAGTAACTTCAGGTTCAGCTTCTGCAATAGGAACAGGATCAAGAGGCTTTGAAGTAGAAGCCAATGATACACTCAGTGCTTTCAGTATAGATTCCTGCATACCTTGCATTTGTTTTAACATATCTTTTTGAAAACCAGACATTATATCCATGATCTCCTTTTTGTGAGAATCCAATGATTTCTTTACATCATCTACTTTGGTTTCAACAGAAATCAACTTTTTCTCCAACACAACTTTCAAATCTGACATCTCATCATTCAAATCCTCCACCTTCTTCTCCAAATTTTCTACTTTTTCCCCCATCTCCTTGTTTTGTTTCTGAATCTTTTCAAATTCAGAAGTTTCTAACAGTGAACCTGAACCAACAGATGGTCCAGTTTTCATGTGCCCAGAGGGCTCATGGCCTGTAGATAACACACAGTCATCTTGTACAACAGATGTACGTTTGAATGAGGCTTTTGTAATGTTCACCTCACCAGGACTTCCATCCAATCCTCGACACCCAACATTAGGTATGTCTATGAATGTTGTTTCAGGAATACGAAATTCCTGATTTGTGCAAGTGTCAGAAGGAATTTCAGGCTCAATATGAATAGGACTGTGATATTCAGACTCAATGTGTTGAAAAATAGATTGGGATTTATCACCTCCCTCCAAATGAGTTTGGGATGGTTCCCCGGATTTGTGTGAAACAGTAGCATGTTGAAATGCTTCTGAGTGGATATGGATGGGTTGTTCAAGATCCACCACTAGGTCCATGGTGTTTGTTTCAATATTGGACACCAAGAGATGTGAACCAATAGCATTTGTGGTTACCTGGTCAAGATTAGCTGGTTCAGAGGCATCTCTTTCTGTTTGAACCTCTGTTGACAATCTCTCATCCTCATCACTCTCATTCTGTTTTTCCTCACCAAATCTAACCAAGCTCTCAGAATTTTCCCTCTCAAGTCTTTCAGAATGTTCACCCATCTGAACAACCTCCCCCTCTCTAATTCGACTAGACCCCTCACCTCTCTTCTCAGGTTGGTCCTCTTGGGTAGGAATTTGAGGTAATTCAATTCCCATAGAGGTGCAATAAGCTTTTAAAATCTCACTCTCCCTTGGAATATAATTCCTAAGTGATTTTGGCAACAATTTATGATTGGGATAGTTTTCAAGTCTTGTTACCGAGGTCATCTTACCCAAATAAAATGTAGGACCATGCTCTTCATTTGTTCTTCTTGAGATTGTTCTGTTTTCCTGCATGGCATACCAAATAACAATTTGCCAGTACCTTATATAAGGAATGTATGTCAGTGGAGCATCCTTTGTTTTCTTCTGAATTGCTTTCTGATTCTTCTCAAATGTATTCTTCATGTCTTCCCAAAGTATTAAAGTATAGTCATAATGCCTATTCTTCACTAAACCCTGAAAGATCTGAAGAATTTGTTTAGAACCTTGATCAGCAGAACTATTCTTCCCTGACACACATTTATTTACCACATGAAAGAAGCAAGCCCAAATAGGTGGTAATTTGTTTCTTCTGAACAAACTGAGAGTCCTCAATCCTTCATTGTATCCCAACTTCATAAACTCTGCTATTAATTCCTCTGTTAAGGGTGAGTCCTCAAAATCTGTCCTTCTTTGTACATCATCTTTCTCTGGTAAATTCAGCATTTCTCTTAGTGCAGAGATAGATAAGGCAAATGTCACTCCTCCAATTTCAGACACAAACTTATTATCTTCTAACCTAAGATGTTTCCACCATTGTTGTATGTACTGAACAGGCACATTTTTACTTCGTGTAAACCATTTTCTGTACGGATGGTGTTTGAATAACTCCATGATAATTCTGTGTTCAGGCTTAAAACGGCTTTCCTCAAATAATATAACACAGTTATTTTCAGATAATTTCAGCCATTCACTCTCAGGAACAATTCTTTCCACTAAAATAGGTCTATCTGACATAATAGAACCTGCAGCACTCTGTTCATATTCAATATTAACGTTTACTTCATCCGTATTTCCTTCAGATTCATCCATTTGTTCATCTTCTCCATCATTTCTTATTGCTTCTTCCTCTACAGCTCTATTCTGTACTTCATCATTATCCGAATCAGATGAATCCATTATCGATTTTGTAGAGTGTAGCGAAATTTGACCACTCCTTCGTATTCTAGACATGATTTAAGAAGAAAACAAATTCAAAGAACTCTGGATTTGATTCGTAACTCACTTTTCGCTCTGGAATTTGAAAAGATTTGAAATAGGGATTTTAAGACCTATTTAAAATCCGCGAAGTTGAAAGGTTTAACGGAAAAGCGAAATCAATGTTATAACGGAGTCAACACATTTGAAATGCCACAGAGGATTTAAATGAAATGTGTGGCATAATCAAACAAATATGAAGCTGACACGTGTTAGTGGATAGAATTTTGACTCAAGTCAAAGATCTGAATAACACGCTCAGATGTTTTGACTTTTCTTTATCAGATATCTGATTGTTCTTCTCAGAAGAATTTTACCTTGTAACCAAAATGTCATTTAAAATCAACTTCTGACAAATATAAAACATTTTGATTATTCAGAAGAGGTTTGAACAGATAGAAACACTTTTTATCATCAAAATTCTGTTCATATTATGATGAATTAAAAAATCATTTAAAATCTTATATCTGAATATGAATTTTTTTTTAATTCAGATACAGTTTGAATAACAACAAAATTTATCATGAAAAGCTTGTTCTTCTTAGAATAATCAGAGATAGAAAATGAAAGCAAATCTTTTAAGCATCACAAAATGATTTCCAAAGGAATTTTGATGCTCCCCCTTGACTTGAGCATGTATTTGACTATTAATGATACATAAAGATGAGATGAAAAGATAATAGAAGAAGCATAATCCACACAGTTGAAGTATTTTAATTTCTCAAAAATAAATTTTTGAAAGCTAGATTGCTGATGTATTGACTTAGAATCTCTGACCGTAAGATTCAGAGGTTCTGATCTCAAGACTCAGAAGTTCTGACCTCAAGACTCAGAAGTTCTGAACTCAAGACTCAGAAGTTCTGATCTTAGTATTCAGAAATTCTGATTCTTAAGACTCAGAGTTCTGAGTACACTACTCAGACAATTTTACGTAGAAAAATTTAGCATTTTTAAAAAAATATTTTCAATTAGGCAGATTAAGCATTCCTATTTTACATATGAGAAAAGAAAACCTTTTGTGATCAAGAGGCTTTGTGAACAAGTCAGCCAATTGATACTTTGTATGCACAAAGTGCATCTCTATAGTTCCTTTTTCCACATAGTCCTTTATAAAATGATACCTCACATCTATATGTTTAGTCTTCGAATGTTGAACAGGGTTCTGAGTAATGGCAATTGCACTTTCTGAGTCACAATAGATGGGAATCTTGTTAAGCTGATATCCATAGTCCATGAGTTGTGTTCTCATCCACAATGTTTGAGAGCATGAAGCAGCAGCAGCAACATACTCTGCTTTAGCAGTTGAAGTGGACACACAATTCTGCTTCTTTGATGCCCAACTCACTATTTTATCTCCCAAAAAGTGACAAGCACCAGATGTACTCTTTCTGTCCAACCTACTTCCTGCATGATCAGCATCAGTGAAAGCAGTCAATTTGAAGTCAGTTTCTTTTGGATACCATAAACCTAGATCAGGTGTTCCTTTGAGATATCTTAAAATCCTTTTGACAGCCAACATATGTGATTCTTTCGGGTTAGATTGAAATCTAGCACAGAAACAGGTAGAAAACATGATATCTGGTCTACTTGCAGTCAAATAAAGTAATGACCCAATCATGCCTCTATAGAGTTTGATATCTGCTGAAACACCTTTGAGATCAGCATCTAACTTTATGTTAGTTACCATAGGTGTTCTCATAGAAGCACAATCAGACATTTTGAACTTTTTCAGAATATCTCTGACATATTTTCCTTGATTTATAAAAATACCTTTTGGTAATTGTTTGACTTGAAGACCAAGGAAAAACTTCAGCTCACCCATCATGCTCATTTCAAATTCAGATGACATGATTTTTGAAAAATTATCACATAATTCTGGACTGGTAGAACCAAATATTATGTCATCAACATAAATCTGAATCAGAATCAAATCATCACCCTGTTTCTTTAAAAACAAAGTTGTGTCAATCTTACCTTTCTTGAATCCTGAACCTAACAAGTGTTTAGTAAGGGTGTCATACCAGGCTCGTGGTGCTTGTTTTAGACCCTATAATGTAACACCTTAGGCATATCCCACATCGGTCGTGGACAGGAGAGATGCTGGGTATATTAGTAAACCTTGGCCTTACCAGACACAACGCGTTTTGGGGCCACAAGCATGCGGGTTCCTTGGGAACTCTGTGGTTAAGCGTGCTTGGGTGGGAGTAGTACCAGGATGGGTGACCCCCTGGGAAGTCCTCGCCAGGTCGCCAAGAACAAAGCCGTGAGCCAGTGGGGCAAAGCGGACAATATTGTGTCGTGGTAAACGGGGTGTTACAAATGGTATCAGAGCCACTCCTGTGCCGTTCGAGATGTGGGGCAAACCTCATCGAGGACGATGAGTCCTTGAGGGGGGGGTGTGTGTAACACCTTAGGCATATCCCACATCGGTCGTGGACAGGAGAGATGCTGGGTATATTAGTAAACCTTGGCCTTACCAGACACAACGCGTTTTGGGGCCACAAGCATGCGGGTTCCTTGGGAACTCTGTGGTTAAGCGTGCTTGGGTGGGAGTAGTACCAGGATGGGTGACCCCCTGGGAAGTCCTCGCCAGGTCGCCAAGAACAAAGCCGTGAGCCAGTGGGGCAAAGCGGACAATATTGTGTCGTGGTAAACGGGGTGTTACATATAAAGCTTTGTCTAAAATATAAACATGATCAGGGAATTCTGGATCAACAAAACCTTCAGGTTGATGGACATACACCTCTTCATTAAGTTTGCCATTTAGAAAGGCTGATTTGACATCCATTTGATACACCTTGAAGTTTTTATGTGCAGCATAGGCCAAAAATATTCTGATTGCCTCTATTCTTGCCACTGGTGCAAATGTCTCATCATAATCAATTCCCTCTTGTTGACAGTATCCCTTAGCAACCAATCTTGCCTTGTTTCTGATGACAACACCTGATTCATCCTTTTGGTTTCTGAACACCCATTTAGTTCCAATAATAGATTTACCTTCAGGCTTTGGAATGAGTCTCCAAACTTTATTTCTTTCAAATTGAAGCAATTCCTCTTGCATTGCTGAAATCCAGTCTGGATCCTCTAGGGCTTCATTAGCTTTCTTTGGTTCAATCACACTCAAGAAACCAGCAAACATTGCTTCATTTGCTGTAGCTGATCTGGTTTTTACTCCTGCTGAAGGATCACCTATTACTTGATGAATAGGATGATTTTTAGTCCATTTATTTGCACTAGGGAGTACATCAATCTCTGAATAATTGTTGTTTGCATCATTCTCATCAATGATTGCTTGTAATTCTGAACTGTCCCCTTGTTCTGATGTATGAATAGGAGTCATATCCAAGTTTGGGTTCTGATTAATGAAGTCAGAATTCTGAGTGACTTGTTCAGAGTTCTGAGTACAAGAATCAGAATTCTGATTACAAGGTTCAGAATTTTCACCACTTGTATTTATTAGATTTGGACATTCCTCTGATGGACCTTTGTCAGAAATTACAGTTGATTGAACTATTTCTGGAGTCTTATTTTTCATCTCTTTGACCATCTTTGGGTTTTCATATTTTGCATAAGAATCAGAAATTAGTTCACTAAAAGCATCCTTAAACAGTAAATTGAGTTCTGAACAAATAGGATTAGAATTTGTATCAGAAGTCATTTTTGTCTTGTTCAGCATGAGTTCTGAACTGTCTTGTTCAGAAGTCCGCATTCTGGCTTCATCAAAAGTTACATTTATGCTCTCCATCATCCTCTTGGTTCTTCTATTGTAGATTCTGAATGCTTTGGAAGTTAAAGAATAACCCACAAAGTATCCTTCATCTGCCTTTTTATCGAATTTGGCAAGATTTTCTCTGTCTCTAAGAACATAGCACCTGCAACCAAAAACATGAAAGAATTTGATTAATGGTTTTCTTTTATTTATCAGTTCATAAGCAGTCTTATTTAATCTCTTATTGATTAAAGTTCTATTCTGTGTAAAACAAGCAGTTGCAATTGCTTCGGCCCATAGGAAAGTAGGAAGATTTGCATAAGCCAGCATTGTTCTCGTAGCTTCAACTAGAGTTCTATTCTTCCTTTCAACAACACCATTTTGTTGAGGAGTTCTGACAGCAGAATAATTGTGCGAAATCCCAGAACTTTCTAAAAAATTCTGAAGAGTCTCATTTCTGAACTCTGTTCCATTATCACTTCTGATTTTCTGAACTGGAAGTTGTAAGAGAACTTGAATCCTTTTGATAAAATTTATCAATGTAGTAGCAGCTTCTGACTTAGCTCTTAGGAACTCAACCCATGTGTATCTGGAGAATTCATCAACAATCACAAGCATATATTTCTTTCCTCCCATAGATTGAACTGAGGACCACAAAGATCAGTATGAATCATTTCTAATGGTGCTTTACAAGATGAGTCCATTTTTAATTTGTGAGGACTCTTTTTCATCTTGCCCATTTCACAAGCTGAGCATAATGATTCTTTTTCAAATTTAAGCTTTGGTAAGCCTTTAACCAGATGTTTTGCAACGAGATTATTAAGATCTTTGAAATTCAGATGAGAACATCTTCTGTGCCAAAGCCAGCATTCATTTGCAGTTGATTTTGATAAAAGACAAACTGTATTTAATGTTTTCAATTTTGAAAAATTAACTACAAATAAGTCCATATGTCTTTTGGCCCAGAAGACTTTAACATCATTTTCAATTAAAATCATGCAACCTATTATTTGAAACTTAATTTGACAAAGACTGTCTAAAAACTGACTTATGCTGAAAAGATTATGCTGTAATCCATCAACATAGAAAACCTTTTGGATAGTCAGATCCCCTTTAGTTAAATCCCCATAACCTTTGACTTGTCCTTTGCTGTTATTTCCAAAGTTTACTGCTCCTCCAGCCTTTTCTGTGAAGTTTGATAGAAAAGACTTCTGACCTGTCATGTGTCTTGAAGCTCCTGAATCTAAAAACCACACATGACAGCCCTGCAAAAGAATAAGTTAGGTTTAGGTACCCATTTTGGAATGGGTCCATCTTTGTTAGCTTTGTCATTGGATTTAACATTAGTACCTTTTACTCTCCACTCAAAATCTTTCTTCAAACACCACTTTCCTTGAACTTTTATGAAGTCAGAACATTTTCTGCTTACAAGCTTGTTCAAATTCTTTTTGAGAATTGTAACTTTTGGTTTTGCTATATTTTCAACTTTCTTTTCTTTTATCTTTTCTTTCTTCTGAGTCTGAGGAACAGAAATTTTCTTCTTTTCTGTATTTTGAGGAACAGAAACTTTCTGAATATCTTTTCTTATGTATGAAACAGAAGTTATTTTGACTTGACATTTATGAGAATATTGGAATGAATCATTTTTACATCTAACACAAACAAGATTTTTCTTTGCAAGTGACAATAAATCTGAAACATAGGTCATTTCATTTTTATTGATACTGTTCAGAGTACAATTGCCCTTATTACAAGAGTTTCTAGCTTTGAGTTCAGAAGTAGATTTCATTCTAAGCTTCTCAAGATCCCTTTTCAGATCATTCAACTTTGCAAGATCATCTTTCCTTTTGCTTTCTTCTTTTTCTGAAAAATTCAAGTTCTTTTTGTTAGAGGAATTAGATGATTCACCTTTTTCATATGTACTTGATTCATTAAAGAATTTATCATTTTCTCTTGAAGCATTAATTTTAAAAAGATCATACTCAGTCTTCAGTTTTTCAAGCTCTGTTATTTTCTGAATAAAAATATTCTTTTCTTTCAAAGCTTCTTCAAGTTTAATATCCACCTCACAGAAATCATTTTCAAGTTCATCATAAGCTTTCCTTAAGTCCTCAAGTTCTTGACTCACAAGATTAAATCTCTTTTCAAGTTGTAAAAATTCATCTGATTTTGTTTCAGAAAATCCAGTTGAATCAGACTTCTGACTACCTAAGTCAGAGTTCTGATTTACAGACTCAGATGCCTGATCTTTAAATTCAGAGTTCTGACTACAAAGTTCAGAATCCTGACTAGAAGTTTCAGACTTCTGATTGACTGTTTCAGAATTTTTACTTATGTCAAATATGCTTTCAATGTCATGATATGAAAAACTTGGTTGTTTATTTTTGTAGCTGACATTTAAAGAATCATACTTGAATTTAGTATCATTGTATCTTGGCTTCTCATCTGTTGGTTTAGAAACTTCTTTCTTAACCTTTTCTTATGACCCAACTGACTTTTCTGTTTTAGACTCAGAAATTTTCTCATCTGACTTTTTAGAGTTTGGTCTTTGCAAATTGTCAGAACTTGTTATAGAACTAGCAGGTCTTATGAAAACTTCAACAATTTCTGGGATTTTTGGCTTAGAAACTTGAAGTTTTTCATACAAGTTGATTGGAGCTCTTTTTAAAGTGACATTTTCTTCCAATCCCAATCCCTTCTTTGGGTTGTAAAATCTTGTATCTTTAACATTGCTTAATAAAAGATTTAGTGTTTGCTGAGTCTGACCCCTTTTCAAACTCAGATCTTCTAATTCTTTAATTTTGGTGTATAAATTCTTTCTTTCTTCAAATAACATATCAAATTTTATTTGTAAATCACCTTTTTCATCCTTTATTTTTGAAAACTCAACTTTTAGTTCAGAAAGCCTTTTCATCAATTCAGAATTTTCATCTTTAACTTTCTGTTTCTCAGCCTCAGATTCTTCATATTGTTCTTTTATTACTTCTTTTTCAATTCTGAATTTGTTAACCAAATTTCTTTCTCCTTTTATCTATTTTCTTAGATTAGCAAATTCAGTTTTCATTTCACCAATCTGTGTCATTAACTCTAATTCAAGTGAAGAATGTACCTCAGCAGATGACTCAGAATCAACATCTTCAAAATCAGAATCATCCTCATTCCTCATTTTTGCCATATAGCTCTGCATCTGTGGAAAGTTGATATGATCATCTTCATCAGAAGTATAGTACAACCAATTCTCCTGTTCAGCCAACAAAGCAATTTTATCATCTCTCTTCTTTGCAAGCTGAGCCTTCTTGGTGTAGTACTCATAGTCTTTCACAATTTTAACTTTGCAATCCTTAGCATAGTGGCCAGATTTTCCACATTTGAAACACAGATTCTTTTCTTTTCTCTCATCCTTCTCTTCTTTGTTTTCTTCACTTCTCTCTACTCTCTTTTCAAACTTATTTTCTTCTCTGTCTTCTTTCTTCTTATAATCTGAACTCCCAACTCTCTTATAATTTCCTTGAAATCTACCCTTCCCATACCTTTTGTTGAAAGTATTTGTCAACAAAGCTAGTTTCTCAGCCATTATCTTGATATCTTCATCATCTTCTGATCCTTCTTCCTTGTCAGATTCTTCCAGATTAGGTATCTCTGATAGATATGCAGTCTTTTTGGGTGCTTTGATTGCTTTGGACTTTGATAAGAATGCTAACTGATCAGCAACATTTTTCTTCTCTTCCACAACTAACTTGACAGAATCTTCATGTTAATTAAGAACACAGAACAGATCATTTAAGTCTTCTTCACACATATCCTTGTTCATTTGCAGACTTATGGCAAATGATGACCATTCTGAATTTAGACTGTTCAGAAATTTGTAATTTATTTCTGACTTCGTTTTCTTCAGTCCATTTCTTCTCAAGTCATTTAGAATAGTGCAAAATTTACTGTATGTCTGTGTCAAACTTTCTGACTCTTTTGCTTTGAACCTTTCATAAGCATTTATGCTTTGATTTAACTTTGCCTGAATAGATCTCACAGTTCCTAGCATCTGCCTTTCCAATTCGTCCCACATTTCTTTAGCTGATGATCCACTGTCAATCCTGTTAAGAACCTCATTTGGGACAGCCAAAGTCATCAAAGTAATTGCTCTTTTGTCAATAGCATGCCTATTCTTCTGTTCAGCTGTGTATTGGGAATAACTCTTTTTCACCCTGGTCGCTGGAATTTCTGGAGTTGTCTCTGTAGCAGGAGTTGCAGCAACATCGATGTACACTTCAATTGGACCTTCTCGAATAGAGATCATAAGATTTTCATCAATGTTGTCTAGGAATTGGATCATTCGGATTTTCCATTGCTGATACTCTTCTGGTATAAGAACAGGCGGTTTGGTTTCAGATCCCATGGCTAGATATTCTTTAGAAGACATGATTGTAAGAAAATTCAACAGAAAGACAAATTCGAGTTTCTTGATCGAAATGTAACAGGTAATTCAAGAATTGCCAAGAATTCAAGAACTAGCCCTAGCAACGGAATCGAATTTTGAATGAATCAAGAAATCTTCAAGAAATTGATCAATCGATCTTCGCGATAACAATCTTGAACGAATTTGTTTGTTGATTGGCTCTGATACCAATTGTAAGTTCAGGATCTTATCTTACAATCAATGTAGAAAGCAGTAATTGAGAATTTGTATGATCAAGCCCAATTGTATTCAATGATGAACAGAATTACAGATCTAAGAGAGAGAGAATCTCAAAGATTACAAAGAATGAATACAAAGTTATACGGGAAAAAATCAATCAGTTAGCAACGTAGAGCTAACTACTATTTATACTGCAACGGACATCTTAAAGCTACAGTACAAATAAGAAAGACTAATAAGAACATAACACGTGTCCTAATTAGTTTATAAAATACTAAGTAAAGTATCTCGTCATAAGTTCTGAACAGGTAGTTCAGAACTTCTGAACATTCTTCTGATAACGCTTCTCAGATCTTCTGACTCCTTAACTCAGATATCTGACTTCTCTTCCCAGACTTCTGATTTCTCTTATCAATACTTCTGAGCTTTCACAGTCAGACCTCTGACTTCTCTACTCAGAACATCTGAGTCTTCTTATCAGATCTTCAACACTTGGTTTATTGACAAAACTTCATATCTAACAATCAATAAACAATTTAGAATGATAAAAATCGTGTGTTTGTATTCAACCCCCTCCTTCAACAAACTTGTATAACCCCTTTGGGACCAATAAGTGGTATCAGAGCAGTTTGTTTAATCTAATAAACAAGATCATGCTTATACTATCTATTTCTCTCTTCCTTGCTATTCTTCATTATGGCAAACTCCACAAATACAAACTATATCGATAATGGCTCTCTTGCAAAACCCCCTAGATTTAGCAAAGATAAGTTCAATCTTTGGAAAAATAGGATGATGCTCTTATTGGAAAGTGTAGATCCCACTATACCTCACTATATCGAAAATGGACCACATGTCCCTTTCATGATAGACCCTGCTGTTCCAGTCACTGCTACTATAGCTGCCATCCCTAAACGAATCATCCCCAGGGAAGTCACTAACTGGACTGATGAAGACAAGAAGAAAGTGGCCATCGATACTAAGGCCAGATCCATCATCTCAATGGATCTTCCTCATGAAGTGTACCACTCCATCTTGAACCTGAAGAGTTCTAAAGCCATGTGGGACACTATATGTGTTCAATATGAAGGTACTACTGAAGTTCAGGATTCAAGAAAGATCAACCTGGTAAGGCAGTACGAAATTTTCATTTGTGGTAAGAATGAAACTCTCTCTGAAATACATCAATGGTTTAACTGTCTAATTATTGATTTAAAAACTGTTGGTAAGGAATATTCTAACTTTGATATCCTGACAAAGTTTCTGGAAAGTCTTCCTGAAAGCTGGGACAATTATTCTATATGTCTTAAGCTCTCAAAGGATCTGAAATCAATGACCCTCTCTACCTTATTTGGCATTATGCTCAATAATGAGCAGTGTGTCAACTTAAGAAGAACCTTGTAAAAGATTCCAAAAGCACACGTGTTGCTTTACTCTCAGAGTTAATGCCCACTCAGCGTTCTACTGTCACTATCACTGAGTTGGAGTCTAACTCTGATGATCCATCAGACCCTGATCCTTCAGAACTTGATGAATCTCTAGCACTTCTGACCAATACAATCAAGAAACACCATAACAATTGAGTAGAAGTAGGCATGAAGATTATTTTATTGAATGATTTCTATTCATAAGCTTTGAATACAATGGAGGGAGAATTTCTCTAATACAAACGTTTCTCACAACTCACTGTGAAGTACGTGTGATCACAAAATATCTCTTATGACAATGTAAGCCCAAGACACCTATTTATAGTGTCAAATTACATGACATGGGCCCAAGCCCATTTAACTCCCATTAAGCTCCCAAAGCCCAAATGACTAACAAAGCTAATTACAATACATTTGACTTTAATTGACTTTACATGGACTTTATAAAACTTTCTATATAATTGGGGATTTCTAGACCCAACAATCTCCCCCTAAAGTTTTATAAAGAAAGCATCTTCAAATGATCTCCCCCTTGATTTCTTTGAAAACTTTAGTGTTTCACATCTTCACGCCTTGCAAATCTATCCAAGCCCCCCCTCAAAATTTGCTCTTCTTCTTCACAAATTACAACTTTAAAATCGAATCCAATGTGCAATAAGCTCGACTGAAACCACCTCAGTTTATAATAAAGAATTCGTCTTTGAAATGCGAGTTGAATGACCATTAAGCTCAAGAGCTTAATCCATTAAGATCATAGGAGGGAGTGTCTCAATACAATTCAATAACTTAGCTTGGATCCACAAAAATAGAAGACCTTTCTGAAAGTTGGGAGAAATTGCATGAAAAACGTTGCTTTCTGTCCAGCATCAGTCCACTGACTTTGACACAGAATCTGACCAATAAGCACATAGATTAAGAATAAACTCAAAACATGAAAAATGTTCATCTGTGTCTTAGGAATCCAGCGCATCTGAAATCGTCAAATTTGGAGCTTCGAGGAGGGAGTTCTGAGCAAAATACGACAGGTGCGCAAAGCTGTCGAACAATTCTGAAATTGCACCTTTACTTCGAAATAAACTAAGTAAAAGTTCTGAGAAGACCACTCAGAATTCTGAGTAAGTCAATCAGAATTCTGAACATGAAGAACTTCTGAAAAAATTCTAACTCTAAAGTTCTGACTATTGAAGTCAGAATTCTGAGTAAGCTTCGAAGACTTAGTTCTGAACCATGATTTGAGCATTGATTTCTGATTAACTTTTGACATTTCACGATCTAACTTCTGAATTCTGAATATCCTCAATAAACATGATCAGAATTCTAAACATGAACATGAAAGTGCAGGATCTATTCTTACAATCAATATAGAAAGAAGTAATTGAGAAATTGTATGATCAAGCCCAATTGTATTCAATGATGCACAGAATTACAGATCTAAGAGAGAGATCACCTCAAAGATTACAAGGAATGAATACAAGTAATATGGGAAAATCAATCAGTTAGCAACGTAGTGCTAACCACTCTATTTATACTGCAACAAACATCTTAAAGCTACAGTACAAATAAGAAAGACTAATAAGAACATAACACGTGTCCTAATTAGTTTACACATTACTAAATAACGAAACTCGTCATAAGTTCTGAACAGGTAGTTCAGAACTTCTGAACATTCTTCTGATCACGCTTCTCAGAACTTCTGACTTCTCTTTCTCAGATCTCTGACTCTTCTTCTCAGAACTTCTGACTCTTCTTCTCAGAACTTCTGAACCTTCTTATCAGATCTTCAACACTTGGTTTATTGACAAAACTTCAGATCTAACAATCTCCCCCTTTTTGTCAAATAAACTTAAACTTTGCATCATCTAATTCTTTCAGAGCAGGAACAATTTTCTGAAGTAGCACATTCCTCAGATTAAGCCTCTTATCAATCTTGTCAATAATTTCTTGAATAATCTCAACTTGCTGATTAATTACTTCTTGAATCATGTTTGCTTCCTTCACTTTCAGCATCTTTTTCTCCAAATTGTGCTTTATGATCCTTAAAGTTCCAGAACAATATTTTGCAGTTTCCTTTGCTCTGAAGAAGATCTTTCCACTTTTGTTCTTCAAAAATACTCCCAACTCTGGATATCTGTGAACACTTCCAGTCTTTAACACCTTTTTCTGCTCATGATCTGTATTGGGATTTGCCAGATAAACACATGACTTTTGCAAATACAGAGCTATTTGGAAATCTGTATAGCAATGCCACCTTAAGATATAGAACATGGCCTCAATCACCACACTTCTTGCCTTCCTTTCATTTCTGTCTTTACTTGACTCTTTAAAACATAGAAAGCTGTGTAATCTGTAGAAGTCAACCACTGACAGTTTCTCAAAATCTGCATCAGTGAAATAATAAACCTTGCCATCTTCTCTCAAAACTTCAAAGGATAAGTACTCCATCTTTCTGAATTTCTTAACCTTCAATTCTCTGATTCCAGTGATTAGAAAATCTGAGTAAACGGCTTGCTTTGTTTTCCCAAGACATCTTGATTTTTCAGCCAACCAGATCTGAGTCTCCTTAGACCTATCATAATACACATCCAAGAATTGTACCTCTTTTGGTTTGAAGAACTCAGGCAGATCAAATTCAAGAAAGTATCCATTCAGATCAATGAATATTTCATCTTCTTTGGGTTCAGACTGTTCAGCTTGATCAATATTAGTTATCTGCACATTCTGAGGTGTTGTGTCCTGAACTTCTTCAGCCTCATCTGACAAAATTTCATTCACTTCATACTCAGCTGGGAACACAAAATCATTATGTAGAATCTTTTTGGGATTCACCTCAGATAGCAACCATTCACTACTGTTTCTGATTTTTCTTCTAAAATCCAACCTCCTCTTCACACAGTTTATGCATCTCTTCTTTAAACTCTCTTTTTCAGTATCCATACTTACTTCCATTCTAATCAACAACCAATTCAGAGTTGCATCACTGTACTTCACCAACTCTTTTAATCTGAACAATTCAAGTCTTTCGTGAACCATATATGTGAACCCTTCTGTCTCCATTCCTTCATTCACAAAACCCTTCACATGCAGATCAACTTCTGTTTTCTTTGTGGGAGAACTCAGATTGCACTTTTCTTTTCTTTCTTCTATAGCCAACTGGAAGTCATACAAGTATGTATTTCTGACATAAATACCCAGAAGTCTTCTGCATTCAATTTCTATCAAGGCTTCTTCAGTGCTAGCAAAGAACTTGACTAGAAAGATCTGATCATCAAGAGTCAATCTGTGAAAATCAAATGTAGACATGGAAACCTTTGTATTTCTTTCTTTCAGTGTTTCCATTCTAACGAACATTAAACCATTGAATTCATCTTGTTGAAACATCAGAACTTTCTCGATTCTTTTCTGAATATGCAGTTTTGAGTCAGGAACTCTGAACATATTAGAAGCTTCTGAGTAGACCATCTGAGCTCTGTCATCCATAAAACCATCAATGTTACTTTCCAAAAGCTCATACTCTCCTTCTGTGTAGTAGAGATTATCATATATTTCCTCAGGAAAAATATCATCATGAAATTGTCTGGCTAAAGGTACATCACTTAACTCTAGAATGAAGTCACACACAGGTTCTTCTAGTCTTTGCAATTTAATCTTTGGAATCTCGATTGGTTTTCTGAATACATATTCAGAAGGCATAAAGAAGTCTTTCACTTTCACATACTCTTCTTCTGTATTTAACTCATCACAAAAGTTAAACCTAAAATCATCTTTAAAATCCTGAGTGTAATCCACAGTTCTGTCTTCTTCTCCCATTAGATCAATGGGTCTTATCACTTTTATTCCTTTATGAATTTTCTGAACACTCAAAGCTCTGACTACTTCATTATGCATTCTTCTGATCAATTCTTCATTCAACCTCCTTTCTTCTGATTCAGACTCCATTGCCCTTTCACTGTTATAAACCACAATATCTGTACACCTGTTTACCACTGTACTTTCCACTATTTCTTCTATTCTCAAATCAGATTCCTCAATAGCTACAGTTTCATCTGAGTTTCCTTCCATCTCAGTATCCAAGTTCAATTCCTCTGTTTTATCTGATTCATTACTATCAATACTTCCCAACTCCATTTCTTCTGTATCTGAACTGTCAAGCTGTACTATCTGAATCATCTCCTTTAAATTTTCTTGTGTCTGATCTTCTGTACTTTTTGTATTGGCTAAGTGCATGTCTGCTATCTCAAAATCTTCTATGCCAATATCATCATCAGAACTTAACCTTTGTCTTTTCTCCCCCTTTTGATGATTATGAGGATCATTATCATCAAACTTCCTTTTCAAGTTCTGATTAAAAGCAACTTCAGGTTCAGCTTCTGCAATAGGAACAGGATCAAGAGGCTTTGAAGTAGAAGCCAAAGATACACCCAGTGCTTTCAATATAGATTCCTGCATACCCTGCATCTGTTTTAACATATCTTTTTGAAAACCAGACATTATATCCATGATCTCCTTTTTGTGAGAATCCAAGGATTTCTTTACATCATCTACCTTGGTTTCAACAGAAATTAACTTTTTCTCCAACACAACTTTCAAATCTGATACCTCATCATTCAGATCCTCCATCCTCTTCTCCAAATTTTCTACTTTTTCCCCATCTCCTTGTTTTGTTTCTGAATCTTTTCAAATTCAGAAGTTTCTAACAGTGAACCTGAACCAACAGATGGTCCAGTTTTCATGTGCCCAGAGAGCTCATGGCCTGTAGATAACACACAGTCATCTTGTACAACAGATGCACATTTGAATAAGGCTTTTGTAATGTTCACCTCACCAGGACTTCCATCCAATCCTCGACACCCAACATTAGGCATGTCTATGAATGTTGTTTCAGGAGTACGAAATTCCTGATCTGTGCAAGTGTCAAAAGGAATTTCAGGCTCAATATGAATAGGACTGTGATATTCAGACTCAATGTGTTGAAAAATAAGTTGAGATTTATCACCTCCCTCCAAATGAGTTTGGGATGGTTCCCCGGATTTGTGTGAAACAGTAGCATGTTGAAATGCTTCTGAGTGGGTATGGATGGGTTGTTCAAGATCCACCACTAGGTCCATGGTGTTTGTTTCAATATTGGACACCAAGAGATGTGAACCAATAGCATGTGTGGTTACCTGGTCAAGATTAGCTGGTTCAGAGGCATCTCTTTCTGTTTGAACCTCTGTTAACAATCTCTCATCCTCACCACTCTCATTCTGTTTTTCCTCACTGAGTCTAACCAAGCTCTCAGAATTTTCCCCCTCAAGTCTCTCAGAATGTTCACCCATCTGAACATCCTCCCCCTCTCTAATTCGACTAGACCCCTCACCTCTCTTCTCAGGTTGGTCCTCTTGGGTAGGGATTTGAGGTAATTCAATTCCCATAGAGGTGCAATAAGCTTTTAAAATCTCACTCTCCCTTGGAATATAGTTCCTAAGTGATTTTGGCAACAGTTTATGATTGGGATAATTTTCAAGTCTTGTTACTGAGGTCATCTTACCCAAATAAAATGTAGGACCATGCTCTTCATTTGTTCTTCTTGAGATTGTTCTGTTTTCCTGCATGGCATACCAAATAACAATTTGCCAGTACCTTATGTAGGGAATGTATGTCAGTGGAGCATCCTTTGTCTTCTTCTGAATTGCTTTCTGATTCTTCTCAAATGTATTCTTCATATCTTCCCAAAGTATTAAAGTATAGTCATAATGCCTATTCTTCACTAAACCTTGAAATATCTGAAGAATTTGTTTAGAACCTTGATCAGCAGAACTATTTTTCCCTGACAAACATTTATTTACCACATGAAAGAAGCAAGCCCAAATAGGTGGTAATTTGTTTCTTCTGAACAAACTGAGAGTCCTCAATCCTTCATTGTATCCCAACTTCATAAACTCTGCTATTAATTCCTCTGTTAGGGGTAAATCCTCAAAATCTGTTCTTCTTTGTACATCATCTTTCTCTGGTAGATTCAGCATCTCTCTTAGTGCAGAGATAGATAAGACAAATGTCACTCCTCCAATTTCAGACACAAACTTATTATCTTCTAACCTAAGATATTTCCACCATTGTTGTATGTACTGAACAGGCACATTTTTACTTCTTGTAAACCATTTTCTGTACGGATGATGTTTGAATAACTCCATGATAATTCTGTGTTCAGGCTTAAAACGGCTTTCCTCAAACAATATAACACAGTTATTTTCAGATAATTTCAACCATTCACTCTCAGGAACAACTCTTTCCACTAGAATAGATCTATCTGACATAATAGAACCTGCAGCACTCTGATCATGTTCAATATTAACATTTACCTCATCCGCATTTCCTTCAGATTCATCCATTTGTTCATCTTCTTCATCATTTCTTATTGCCCCTTCCTCTGCAACTCTATTTTGTACTTCATCATTTTCCGAATCAGATGAATCCATTATCGATTTTGTAGAATGTAGAGAAATTGGACCACTTCTTCGTATTTCAGACATGATTTAAGAAGAAAACAGATTCAAAGAACTCTGGATTTGATTCGTATCTCACGTTTCGCTCTGGAATTTGAAAGAACTTTGAAATAGGGATTTTAAGACCTATTTAAAATCCGCGAAGTTGAAAGGTTTAACGGAAAAGCGAAATCAATGTTATAACGGAGTCAACACACGTGAAATACCACAAAGGATTTAAATGAAATACGTGGCATTGTCAAACAAATATGAAGCTGACACGTGTTAGTGGATAGAATTTTGACTCAAGTCAAAGATCTGAATAACACGCGCAGATGTTCTGATTCCATGACTCAGAAGAATTTTGCCTTGTAACCAAAATGTCTTTTAAAATCAACTTCTGACCAATATAAAACATTTTGATTATTCAGAAGAGGTTTGAACAGATAAGAAATGAAAACAAATCTTTTAAGCATCACAAAATGATTTCCAAAAGAATTTTGATGCTCCCCCTTGACTTGAGCATGCATTTGAGTATTAATGATACATAAAGATGAGATAACAAGATAATCGAAGAAGCATAATCCATACAGTTGAAGTTATTTGTATTTCTCAAAAATAAATTTTTTTGAAAGTTAGATTGCTGAAGTATTGACTCAGAATTTCTGACCTTAAGATTCAGAGGTTCTGATCTCAAGACTCAGAAGTTCTGAACTCAAGACTCAGAAGTTCTGAACTCAAGATTCAGAATTTCCGAACTCAAGACTCAGAAGTTCTGAACTCAAGACTCAGAAGTTCTGAACTCAAGACTCAGAAGTTCTGAGTACACTACTCAGACAACTTCACTTAGAAAAATTTAGCATTTTTAAGAAAAAAATATTTTCAACTAGGCAGATTAAGCATTCCTATTTTACATATGAGAAAAGAAAACCTTTTGTGATCAAGAGGCTTTGGGAACAAGTCAGCCAATTGATACTTTGTATGCACAAAGTGCATCTCTATAGTTCCTTTTTCCACATAGTCCTTTATAAAATGATACCTCACGTCTATATGCTTAGTCTTCGAATGTTGAACAGGGTTCTGAGTAATAGCAATTGCACTTTCTGAGTCACAATAGATGGGAATCTTATTAAGCTGATATCCATAGTCCATGAGTTGTGTTCTCATCCACAATGTTTGAGAGCATGAAGCAGCAGCAGCAACATACTCTGCTTCAGCAGTTGAAGTGGATACACAATTCTGTTTCTTTAATGCCCAACTCACTATTTTATCTCCCAAAAAGTGACAAGCACCAGATGTACTCTTTCTGTCCAACCTACTTCCTGCATGATCAGCATCAGTGAAAGCAGTCAATTTGAAGTCAGTTTCTTTTGGATACCATAGACCTAGATCAGGTGTTCCTTTGAGATATCTTAAAATCCTTTTGACAGCCAACATATGTGATTCTTTCGGGTTAGATTGAAATCTAGCACAGAAACAGGTAGAAAACATGATATCTGGTCTACTTGCAGTCAAATAAAGTAATGATCCAATCATGCCTCTATAAAGTTTGATATCTGCTGAAACACCTTTGAGATCAGCATCTAACTTTATGTTAGTTGCCATAGGTGTTCTCATAGAAGCACAATCAGACATTTTGAACTTTTTCAGAATATCTCTGACATATTTTCCTTGATTTATGAAAATACCTTTTGGTAGTTGTTTGACTTGAAGACCAAGGAAAAAATTCAGTTCACCCATCATGCTCATTTCAAATTCAGATGACATGACTTTTGAAAAATTATCACATAATTCTGGACTGGTAGAACCAAATATTATGTCATCAACATAAATCTGAATCAGAATCAAATCATTACCCTGTTTCTTTAAAAACAAAGTTGTGTCAATCTTACCTTTCTTGAATCCTGAACCTAACAGGTGTTTAGTAAGAGTGTCATACCAGGCTCGTGGTGCTTGTTTTAGACCATATAAAGCTTTGTCTAAAATATAAACATGATCAGGGAATTCTGGATCAACAAAACCTTCAGGTTGATGGACATACACCTCTTCATTAAGTTTGCCATTTAGAAAGGCTGATTTGACATCCATTTGATACACCTTGAAGTTTTTATGTGCAGCATAGGCTAAAAATATTCTGATTGCCTCTATTCTTGCCACTGGTGCAAATGTCTCATCATAATCAATTCCCTCTTGTTGACAGTATCCCTTAGCAACCAATCTTGCCTTGTTTCTGATGACAACACCTGATTCATCCTTTTTGTTTCTGAACACCCATTTAGTTCCAATTATAGATTTACCTTCAGGCTTTGGAATGAGTCTCCAAACTTTATTTCTTTCAAATTGAAGCAATTCCTCTTGCATTGCTGAAATCCAGTCTGGATCCTCTAGGGCTTCATTAGCTTTCTTTGGTTCAATTACACTTAAGAAACCAGCAAACATTACTTCATTTGCTGTAGCTGATCTTGTCTTTACTCCTGCTGATGGATCACCTATTACTTGATGAATAGGGTGATTTTTAGTCCATTTGTTAGCACTAGGGAGTACATCAATCTCTGAATAATTGTTGTTTGCATCATTCTCATCAATGATTGCTTGTAATTCTGAACTGTCACCTTGTTCTGACGTATGAGTAGGAGTTGCATCCAAGTTTGAGTTCTGATTAATGAAGTCAGAGTTCTGATTGACTTGTTCAGAGTTCTGAGTACAAGAATCAGAATTCTGATTACAAGGTTCAGAGTTTTCACCACTTGTATTTATTAGATTTGGGCACTCCTCTGATGGACCTTTGTCAGAAATTACAGTTGATTGAACTATTTCTGGAGTCTTATTTTTCATCTCTTTGACCATCTTTGGGTTTTCATATTCTGCATAAGAATCAGAAATTAGTTCACTAAAAGCATCCTTAAACAGTAAATTGAGTTCTGAACAAATAGGATTAGAATTTGTATCAGAAGTCATTTTTGTCTTGTTCAGCATGAGTTCTGAACTGTCTTGTTCAGAAGTCCGCATTCTGGCTTCATCAAAAGTTACATTTATGCTCTCCATTATCCTCTTGGTTCTTCTATTGTAGATTCTGAATGCTTTGGAAGTTAAAGAATAACCCACAAAGTATCCTTCATCTGCCTTTTTATCGAATTTGGCAAGATTTTCTCTGTCTCTGAGAACGTAGCATCTGCAACCAAAAATATGAAAGAATTTGATTAATGGTTTTCTTTTATTTATCAGTTCATAAGCAGTCTTATTTAATCTCTTATTGATTAAAGTTCTATTTTGTGTAAAACAAGCAGTTGCAATTGCTTCAGCCCATAGGAAAGTAGGAAGATTTGCATAAGCCAACATTGTTCTCGCAGCCTCAACTAGAGTTCTATTCTTCCTTTCAACAACACCATTTTGTTGAGGAGTTCTGACAGCAGAAAAATTGTGAGAAATCCCAGAACTTTCTAGAAAATTCTGAAGAGTCTCATTTCTGAACTCCGTTCCATTATCACTTCTGATTTTCTGAACTTGAAGTTGTAAGAGAACTTGAATCCTTTTGATAAAATTTATCAATGTAGTAGCAGCTTCTGACTTAGCTCTTAGGAACTCAACCCACGTGTATCTGGATAATTCATCAACAATCACAAGCATATATTTCTTTCCTCCCATCGACTGAACTGAAATTGGACCACAAAGATCAGTATTAATCATTTCTAATGGTGCTTTGCAAGATGAGTCCATTTTTAATTTGTGAGAACTCTTTTTCATCTTGCCCATTTCACAAGCTGAGCATAATGATTCTTTTTCAAATTTAAGCTTTGGTAAGCCTTTAACCAGATGTTTTGCAACAAGATTATTAAGATCTTTGAAATTCAGATGAGAACATCTTCTGTGCCAAAGCCAGCATTCATTTGCAGTTGATTTTGATAAAAGACAAACTGTATTTAATGTTTTCAATTTTGAAAAATTAACTACAAATAAGTCCATATGTCTTTTGGCCCAGAAGACTTTGACATCATTTTCAGTTAGAATCATGCAACCTGTTATTTGAAACTTAATTTGACAAAGACTGTCTAAAAACTGACTTATGCTGAAAAGATTGTGTTGTAATCCTTCAACATAGAAAACCTTTTGGATAGTTAGATCCCCTTTAGTTAAATCCCCATAACCTTTGACTTGACCTTTGCTATTGTTTCCAAAGTTTACTGCTCCTCCAGCCTTTTCTGTGAAGTTTGATAGAAAAGACTTCTGACCTGTCATGTGTCTTGAAGCTCCTGAATCTAAAAACCACACATGACAGCCCTGCAAAAAGATCAGTTAGGTTTAGGTACCCATTTTGGAATGGGTCCATCTTTGTTAGCTTTGTCATTGGATTTAACATCAGTACCTTTTACTCTCCACTCAAAATCTTTCTTCAAACACCACTTTCCTTGAACTTTTATGAAGTCAGAACATTTTCTGCTTACAAGTTTGTTCAAATTCTTTTTGAGAGTTGTAACTTTTGGTTTTGCTATGTTTTCAACTTTCTTTTCTTTTATCTTTTCTTTCTTCTGAGTCTGAGGAACAAAAATTTTCTTCTTTTCTGTATTTTGAGAAACAGAAACTTTCTGAATATCTTTTCTTATGTATGAAACAGAAGTTATTTTGACTTGACATTTGTGAGAATATTGGAATGAATCATTTTTACATCTAACACAAACAAGATTTTTCTTTGCAAATGACAATAAATCTGAAACATAGATCATTTCATTTTTATTTATACTGTTCAGAGTACAATTGCCCTTATTACAAGAATTTCTAGCGTTTAGTTCAGAAGTAGATTTCATTCTAAGCTTCTCAAGTTCCCTTTTCAGATCGTTCAACTTTGCAAGATCATCTTTCCTTTTGCTTTCTTCTTTTTCTGAAAAATTCAAGTTCTTTTTGTTAGAAGAATTAGATGATTCACCTTTTTCATATGTACTTGATTCATTAAAGAATTTATCATTTTCTCTTGAAGCATTAATTTTAAAAAGATCATACTCAGTCTTCAGTTTTTCAAGCTCTGTTATTTTCTGAATAAAAATATTCTTTTCTTTCAAAGCTTCTTCAAGTTTAATATCCACCTCACAGAAATCATTTTCAAGTTCATCATAAGTTTTCCTTAAATCCTCAAGTTCTTGACTCACAAGATTAAATCTCTTTTCAAGTTGCAAAAATTCATCTGATTTTGTTTCAGAAAATCCAGTTGAATCAGACTTCTGACTACCTGAGTCAGAGTTCTGATTTACAGACTCAGATGTCTGATCTTTAGACTCAGAATTCTGACTACAAAGTTCAGAATCCTGATTAGAAGTTTCAGACTTCTGATTGACTGTTTCAGAATTTTTACTTGTATCAAATATGCTCTCAATGTCATGATATGAAAAACTTGGTTGTTTATTTTTGTAGCTGACATTTAAGGAATCATACTTGAATTTAGTATCATTGTATCTTGGCTTTTCATCTGTTGGTTTAGAAACTTCTTTCTTAACCTTTTCTTCTGAACCAACTGACTTTTCTGTTTTAGACTCAGAAATTGTCTCATCTGACTTTTTAGAGTTTGGTCTTTGCAAATTGTCAGAACTTGTTATAGAACTAGCAGGTCTTATGAAAACTTCAACAATTTCTGGGATTTTTGGCTTAGAAACTTGAAGTATTGGAGCTCTTTTTAAAATGACATTTTCTTCCAATCCCAATCCCTTCTTTGGATTGTAAAATCTTGTATCTTTAACATTGCTTAATAAAAGATTTAATGTTTGCTGAGTTTGACCTCTTTTCAAATTCAAATCTTCCAATTCTTTGATTTTGGAGTATAAATTCTTTCTTTCTTCAAATAACATATCAAATTTTATTTGTAAATCACCTTTTTCATCCTTTATTTTTGAAAACTCAACTTTTAGTTCAGAAAGCCTTTTCATCAATTCAGAATTTTCATCTTTAACTTTCTGTTTCTCAGCCTCAGATTCTTCATATTGTTCGTTTATTACTTCTTTTTCAATTTTGAATTTGTTAACCAAAGTTCTTTCTCCTTTTATCTGTTTTCTTAGGTTAGCAAATTCAGTTTTCATTTCACCAATCTGTGTCATTAACTCTAATTCAAGTGAAGAATGTACCTCAGCAGATGACTCAGAATCAGCATCTTCAAAATCAGAATCATCCTCATTCCTCATTTTTGCCATATAGCTTCGCATCTGTGGAAAGTTGATATGATCATCTTCATCAGAAGTGTAGTACAGCCAATTCTCCTGTTCAGCCAATAGCGCACTCTCGTCATCTCTCTTCTTTGCAAGCTGAGCCTTCTTCGTGTAGTATTCATAATCTTTCACAACTTTAACTCTGCAATCCTTGGCATAATGGCCAGATTTTCCACACTTGAAACACAGATTCTTTTCTTTTCTCTCTTCCTTCTCTTCCTTGTTTTCTTCACTTCTCTCTATTCTCTTTTCAATCTTATTTTCTTCTCTGTCATCTTTCTTCTTATAATCTGAACTTCCAGCTCTCTTATAATTTCCTTGAAATCTGCCCTTCCCATACCTTTTGTTGAAAGTATTTGTCAGCAAAGCTAGCTTTTCAGCCATTATCTTGATATCTTCATCATCTTCTGATCCTTCTTCTTTGTCAGATTCCTCCAAACTCGGTATTTCTGATAGATATGCAGTCTTTTTGGTTGCTTTGATTGCTTTGGACTTTGATAAGAACGCTAACTGATCAGCAACATTTTTCTTTTCTTCCACAACTAACTTGACAGAGTCTTCATGTTGATTAAGAACACAGAACAAATCATTTAAGTCTTCTTCACACATATCCTTGTTCATTTGCAGACTTATGGCAAATGATGACCATTCTGAATTTAGACTGTTCAGAAATTTGTAATTTATTTCTGATTTTGTTTTCTTCAGTCCATTTCTTCTCAAGTCATTTAGAATAGTGCAAAATTTACTGTATGTCTGTGTCAAACTTTCTGACTCTTTTGCTTTGAACCTTTCATAAGCATTTGTGCTTTGATTTAACTTTGCCTGAATAGATCTCACAGTTCCTAACATTTGCCTTTCCAATTCGTCCCACATTTCTTTAGCTGATGATCCACTGTCAATCCTGTTAAGAACCTCATTCGGGACAGCCAAAGTCATCAAAGTAATTGCTCTTTTGTCAATAGCATGCCTATTTTTCTGTTCAGCAGTGTATTGGGAATAATTCTTCTTTACTCTGGTTGCTGGAATTTCTGGAGTTGTCTCTGTAGCAGGGGTTGCGGCGACATCGATATATACTTCGATTGGACCTTCTCGTATAGAAATCATAAGATTTTCATCGATGTTGTCAAGGAATTGGATCATACGAGTTTTCCATTGCTGATACTCTTCTGGTATAAGAACAGGCGGTTTGGTTTCGGATCCCATGGCTAGATATTCTTTAGAAGACATGATTGTAAGAAAATTCAACAGAAAGACAAATTCGATTTTCTTGATCGAAAAGTAGCAGGTAATTCAAGAATTGCTAAGAATTCAAGAGCTAGCCCTAGCAGCGGAATCGAATTTTGAATGAATCAAGAAATCTTCAAGAAATTGATCAATCGATCTTCGCAGTCACAATCTTGAACGAATTTGTTTGTTGATTAGCTCTGATACCAATTGAAAGTGCAGGATCTATTCTTACAATCAATATAGAAAGAAGTAATTGAGAAATTGTATGATCAAGCCCAATTGTATTCAATGATGCACAGAATTACAGATCTAAGAGAGAGATCACCTCAAAGATTACAAGGAATGAATACAAGTAATATGGGAAAATCAATCAGTTAGCAACGTAGTGCTAACCACTCTATTTATACTGCAACAAACATCTTAAAGCTACAGTACAAATAAGAAAGACTAATAAGAACATAACACGTGTCCTAATTAGTTTACACATTACTAAATAACGAAACTCGTCATAAGTTCTGAACAGGTAGTTCAGAACTTCTGAACATTCTTCTGATCACGCTTCTCAGAACTTCTGACTTCTCTTTCTCAGATCTCTGACTCTTCTTCTCAGAACTTCTGACTCTTCTTCTCAGAACTTCTGAACCTTCTTATCAGATCTTCAACACTTGGTTTATTGACAAAACTTCAGATCTAACAGAACACTTCTGAATAGTCTGAGCAAAACTCTTCTGAATAACATGATCATAAGTTCTGAATAGTCGTTGAACAAGTTCTGAGTTGTTTTGAACGAATTTCTGATCACAAACAATCTGATTTTAAGCAGCCGAAAGTATGTCTCAACACAACAATCCCTTAATAACTTTGACACTCCATGATCTGAACTGCTGCACATTAAATCTTACACAAACTCTGAATTGAATTCGAATTTAGCATAACTCTGATTAATCAGATCTTAAACTCGCACATCAGCAACATTTTTGAACTGAAACGCTGCATCTTTCTTGAATTGTAGCACACGATTAAGAACAATCTTGAATCACCAAATCTTGAAATCTTGAATTGTTGCATAAATGAACGTATCGAATTAAAATTGATTCTCATCTCCATGTGATCAAATCAAATTTCTGTCTTTTTATGACTTTCTGACTTTCTTCCCCCTTTTGAATCAATCAATCATCTTTCATAAATCAGCTTTCATAACATTTCTTTATAAGAACAACAGATCAGTTTCCTTTTCTTCTTCTCCCCCTTAAAATAACATTTCTCTCTTTTGTTGTTTCTATACAAATCATTTTCTATTTTCTTCTCCCCCTAAAGTTTTGGAAAGCAAAATCATCTTCAAAATCTTTAGCTTTTCTCCCCCTTTATTTTCAAAACTTTAGCGATGCTTTTTCTTCGAATGAAGTCTAAGCTCTTTCTCCTCCTTAATGAATAACCTTGCTCCCCCTCAAAATAAGAATTCTGGAGCAATTTGTTTTCTCTCCCTGAAAATATGCATATATTTCATTAAAATTATTCATTTCAAATACAGTGCTTTAATGAAAACATTTATACAAGGAGAATAAGATTCACTGAACTACACTTGATAACTACTAACATTTGATCATTTGAAAACTTTACAAAAGAAATCCAACTTAATGAAATTTAACAGATTTTTCAATCAAATGAAATCAAATGCATGTGTTTGGATTCAAATACAAGTCATCATTGCATATAAAGTTAAAAATGTTCAGTTTCAATCCCTTTATTAAATCTATTTGGTGTGCTTAGCATGCGAAATATGATTAGCTTCAAGCATATGCAATTCTAAAAACATATACGAATACTTTGCTCTACTCACACTATTTGTCCAAAATCAGGATTTTCACAAATTTACAAGTTTATTGCGACTTTGTATTTTCCCAAAGTTTCAAGAGATGTGTGCTCATTGGCATCTTTTAATTTTGTGCTCATTGACATCTTTTAATTTTGTGCACATTGGCATCTTTTAATCAAAAAGTTTAGTAAGAATAAGATACATCGTTAAACATGACTTTCTATCTGGTTCTATAGCAGGATTTGGGTCAGCATATCCCAAACCAGTTGGTCTTAGGTGCTAGGTGACTAGCACCCCTTGGAACTTACTTTCCCAAACCAGAAAGGCCACATCGATATATCTTAAACCCATTTGTACCAGTAGAACATGGCTTTCTATCTGGTTCTATTGCAGGATTTGGGTCAGCCGATCCCAGACCAGTTGATCTTAGGGACTAGGTGTCGAGCACCCCTTAGGACTTACTCTCCCAAACCAAAAAGGACACAGGTACAAACTTTCAAACTAAATGATTTTATATATATTTATTTCATCTCAATCACTTGGTTCTAAAACGTAGTACTTCCCCCATATTTTTGTTTCCATCCATCATTCTGACATTTCGACTTTTTTTGAGCATTATATTTTATATAAGTCTAAATTTACATAACATTGAGCATTCAACATAATTTCATTCATCTTTTGCTAACCTTTCGATTTATTTCAGAAGTGAAAGTTGAAACAAATATAACTCAGATAATACAAAAATACTTGTAAAATCACCCTTGACACACATTTTATTCATTAAAAAAATTCATCTCATTGAATTAAATTTGTTAAGATTTAAACTTTCAAAGCAATAGAAATAAAACATAATGCAATGTTACCTTTCACCACTTGTTCCTTGAAACATAAAAATATGACAGTTAAGAATATCACATGAGAAATATGAGTTCTAAACTGATTTGTTTAGAAGTCTTAGTCTCTGAAGTACGGGTCCTGAACTGAATTATTCAGAAGCCATAGTCATTTAAGTACGGGTTTTGAACTGATATGTTCAAAAACCTAAAACGTTGAAGCACGTGTTTTGAACTTTATCTTGAAACAATCAGTTCAAATTTTGAGTCAATACTTCCTCTGAAATCAAGATAATCCTGCAAAATCAAGAGATTTTGGTAATCATCTACGATGATTCCTCATTAGATATAAAAAAAACAAATTCTGAGTAGTAGAGTCAGAATTCTGATTAGAAGAGTCAGAATTCTGAGTAACTTGCTCAAAATTCTAAGTATCATAGTCAGAATTCTGATTAGTTGAGTCAGAATTCTGAGTAGTAGAGTCAGAACTTCTGAGTAACAGAGTCAGAATTCTGATAAAACTATCCAGAGAAAATGCCTTAGAAAAATGTTTGGATTTTGTGATTTTTGAACATTCTGAACTTCAAATCACCATAACTTGCTCAAAAATCAGAATTTTTCAACCAAAATTTGCAGGGTTGCTCAAAATGTGATTCTGAACACATTCTCTAGAAATGTTTTCTACTAAAAACACTCACATCTATGAGTTCGATAACCCCACAGTAAACAGAACTTTTTCAAAAAAAATCTTCAAAATCAACAAATTGATCTGTATGAATCAGAAATCCATAATCACATTCAGATCGAGTTTTGGACTGAATTATCCAAAAGTCAAAATTCTCAATTTAAGCACAACATCTGTTTTAAGTCATGTGTCAGTATTATCATTCAGCTCTACACATGAATAACCTGCAAAACAGATTAAGTTGTCTTTGGTACCCATATGAACTTGGGTCCAGGTTTGTTAGGTGCAGTGGTATATGCAGATATTCTATAAGAACCATACCAGTGCTGAATAAAATTCTTGTTCACAAAATCATCAGTCCCACAATTGTAAGTCCCACAATATGAACAACAAAGTTTCTTTTGAGCAATTCTGACTAATTGATTTACAGAATAAATCACATCAGGTTTAACAAAAGATTTTCTTTGAAATGTATTGTTCTTATTGACATTTGAATTAGGAACCTTTGATTTTAGCACTTCTTTCTTGGAAGTAGTTCCTTTAACTCTCCATTCCATTTTTATCTTTTTAAAAGAACAATTATAGGATTTATCAATAGGAGAATCATAAAACAGATTAGAAGAACAAATCTGATCTTTTGAACTATGATTTGATTTGTCAATAACTTTTGTTTCAAATTCTTTAAACTTTTTAACATACAAATCAAACCTTGACTGCAAATCAGATTTGGACTTCCTCTCTATCATGATTTTAGTTGATAAATCAGATAATTTCTTAATTAGTCTCCTTATCTCCAAATGAAAAACTTTCTTTTCCTTCTCAAACTCATCTTTTAAGCATTTTTCTTTAAAGCCATTTACCTTCTTCTTTTCAGTCTCTTTCCTTCCATCTTCTAACTCTTTCTCCAACTCATTGATCTTTACAGAAAACTCATTTAACATTCCTGTTTTCTTTTTCTCAAAACCATTCTTTTCTTTTTGAAAAACATATTTCTTGCATTCAAACTCTTTTCTTTCTTTTGCAAGAATTTTCTCCAAATCAGAAATTTTCAGAGATAATTCAACAGACTTTGTTTCAAAACCTTTCCTCTCAGTTTGAAAGTTTCTTCTCTCTTTCTCAAATTTCTCTCTTTCAAGTATAAGAACCTGTTCAAAATCATAGATCTGTTTCAAGAGTTGACAATTTTTCCTTTCACATGATTTGATTCTATTTTCAGAATCTGTCAACATCTTTCTTTCAAAATTGATTTTCTCTTTCAAATAAACATTCTCTTTTTCTAACAACTTTATGTTTTCTTGAACCTTTTTAAAATCCTTTAGAAAATCATATTTCTCTTTTTGCAAAATCTTTATAACTTTTGCATTTTCATCTTGTTTTGCTTGAAGATCTGCAATCTTGCTTTCAAAATGAACAATCTTAGTTTTTGGTTCAGAAATTGTTTCGTTTGCTTTTACAGGACTTGATTTTTGTAAATTGTCTGAACTTGTTATAGAACTTGCAGGTCTCACAAAAACTTGAACAATCTCAGGCATGATGAAATGACAAATTCAAATATCAACTATGAATTATGATAAAAAATGAGAATCAACACAGATCTAGAACATGCAAGAATTAATCAAATCTGTCACATGCATTTCATCAAACAGTTAGAGTACATGAATTAATGAAATTCTTCTTTTCAACAAAAAATTTGAATACTAATCAACATGCAGCAGATAGAATCACTTTGATCAAGAAACCAATCAAGAATTTCGAAAACATACCTGTGATCTATGTTTAATTTCGAGAATTAATCCGCATAGAGAGAAAATCTTTGGATGACTTGATTGTAATATATCGATTCAACAGAAAGACAAATTCAAATTTCTTGAATCAAAACAGAATGAATTCAAGAATTACGAGTAGCAGCGGAATCAATTAACGAATTGATCAAGAAATCTTCAAGAATGCGATCAAGAGACCCTCAAGAACACGATCTTGAACAGAATTTGTTTGTTGATTAGCTCTGATACCAATTGTAAGTCCCATAATTAGCAACAATCAAGAAACTCCATAACAATTGAGTAGAAGTAGGCATGAAGATTATTTTATTGAATGATTTCTATTCATAAGCTTTGAATACAATGGAGGGAGAATTTCTCTAATACAAACGTTTCTCACAACTCATTGTGAAGTATGTGTGATCACAAAATATCTCTTATGACAATGTAAGCCCAAGACACCTATTTATAGTGTCAAATTACATGACATGGGCCCAAGCCCATTTAACTCCCATTAAACTCCCAAAGCCCAAAAGACTAACAAAGCTAATTACAATACATTTGACTTTCATTGACTTTACATGGACTTTATAAAACTTTCTATATAATTGGGGCTTTCTAGACCCAACACATTCATCTTCTTCATTCAAGAAATCCTCTAACCCCAAGGCTAGGGATGACAAGTTTCAAAAGCTGAAAGAAAAATATGCAAAGCTGAAAAGCTTTAAGTGTTTAACCAAGATCTAATCAAGATAGAGAAGATATGAATTCGTCATCCATTTCACTCAAGAACACATTACAAGATTAGGAGTTCTTTACAAGTGTTTCTCTCTCTAGAATATAAGAATGTGAGTTAAGTATGTCTAGAGTCCTACCAACTAATACTCAACAAAACCTATTTATACTAAAGACAATACAAGGTGTAAACAACACAATACAACTCAATACATTGACTTTGACTTTGACCTTTCTATATTTAAACCTTGAAGACATATTGCACTAACATTAAGAAGAAAGGTAAAGGCATTATCGCTGAAGATCATGAATGGGTTGCATCAGACGAAGAATCATCTGACTCTGATGATGATGAAGCAAATCTCTGTCTCATGGCTCAAATTGAAGATGAGGAAGAAAAAGCTGAAATTCCCTCTACTTCTACCTCTACCTCTCAGGTATCAAATTCTCTCACTTCCACTTCCACTTCAGCCTTTAATGACGTTGATAGACGACAGACCATCAGTCTTTTGACTATTGATTCATATGATGCCATGAATGGCAAGACCAATGCAAAAAAACAAAATATTGATCTCGCGGAACAGCTTAAAAACTGTCATTAGCAAATTCAAAAGCTTTCTAAAATAGAAGAAAATTTGAAAAATCAAGTCTGCATAAATCAAATCATTAGTATTGAGTGAGAAGAAGCTATCGCTGCATTAATAGTTGAAAAGGCTACTGTTGAAGGATGGTGTAAATCCTCAACAACTCACTGAGATAATAGGTGCTCAGATTCCCTGAGTGACAAACATGGTCTTGGTTACAAAGCTGACGCTGAAGAACCAACCACTAATCGTTCCATGCTTAAGTTTGGAATGTTCGTGTCATCTATCCCTGACACTTTTTCATCTCAGTGTTCTTCTTCCAAAACTCCCATCCCTGAGGAAAGCTTTACCTTAATTTCTAAAGGTAAAGAAAAAGTTTTTAATCAAAAACCTCGTAAGGGTACCAATGTACCTAAGTTGAAGGTCTCAAAACCTTCAGCAAGTCATCCCTCTGCTTCTAAGAACAAGATCCCTGAATTCATTCAACGATCTACTCCTAGAATCAGAGTGAATGTAATTGGTAAGTGTTGGTTCCTGTTTTGCTTAACAATGATGATTCTATCTAATAGTTCAAACAAGATATAATGCGGAAGCGTTTTTAACGAACTAAAAGATATAATAAGGTAAAAGAATACACAGTATCAAATACATGAAGTGTAAATAACACAGATAAATAACTCAATGATTCACTGTATTTGATATAAATAAGAACACCAAGAACACCGAACGTTAAACAAGAATTCTTTTCTAATGGTGTGTGTGTCGTGCAAAGCTTAATAGAAGAACTCAACATGAGCCTTCTATTTATACTATTTCTAAAGGGGACAAGCTCTAGACAATAAGGACTGAAGGTACTAAAACACTATTCTGGTACTGTTGTTGGTACAACGTTAATTAAATACTCCGACTTCTGCTAAGGCTGAGACCCATCAGAGTTTGACACGTGGAGTTGTCAGGTCACGCCTTGTATGAATGATATTCAGACTCTTCATACAACATAAATCGTGAGAAGCACGATTGTCCTTGTATAGATCTTTAGTCTTTATACCACAGAGGCTCTGTCACGTATGACAGAGGCTCTGTGGCCTTGTCCGCTGAGAAGAGTCTTCTGGCGATTCTTCACTTCGGTCTTCTAGGTGACTCGGCAGAGCCTCTGTCGAAGACTTCTCTACTTAGCCTATTTTTCAATACTTTTATAAACATAAGATTGGAGCTAACAATCTCCCCCTAAGTATTGAAAAATAAAAAATTGAAAAGTGCAAGGTTTTCTAGGCTAAGTACATGACAAGAGGTGAAACAATGTACCTCAAAAGATTTTACTTTTCTTTCATACAAAATTATGCCAGAGGCACTTACACTTGATTACATTATGAAAGGAAAGGTTTGCAGAGGTTGGTAGAGGATATCAGACGTTGGCGTCTTTGAAGTCGTTGAAACTTTTGTTGTCGAATCCTAATTCTTTAAGCTCGTGATAGAATCTGATGCAGAGGGTTCTGAAGTTGATTGTTGAGTCAATGACATCTATCAGTCTATTTGCAAGAGCTTGATTCATGAGCTCCGTTCCTCTGTGCTCCATGAGGATAGCTCTAAGCTCTGTCAAACTACTTGTTGCATACTTTTGACAGTCCATCTCTACGAACAGTCTTGACTTCCCAGCAGGATCTTGATAGACTAACCCAACTCTTTGAGATGTAATGATTGAGTTTGGTATGATAGAGGATGGGCAGTCATCTTCTGGTGGTTTTAGACTTAGGTTTCTTACTCCAAGATCTTGTCCTAATTGGAAGTCGACAAGGATGTATAGCAGAAGTTTCTCATGCATGGATTTCCTTATCACCCTGTATGCCCTTCGATTTGCATCTGTTGTGTAGTTCTCTTTTGTCCAGTTAAAAAGGTTGGGTAGGTCGTAGGGATTTAGATTTCTCAGATCAGCATCTGAGAATTGGTTCACGGTTCTGTCCTACCTTTTGACCTTATATATGTTGTAGGAAACCTTAGGTGTGGTTCGGGTTTGAGAAAACTTACAGTATATGACCTTGTCGATTTTGGAGATTGAGAAGACTTGGTGTTGTTCTCGTGAAGATATTTTCGAGGTCAGCACGGAAGTTGGGATCCTGAATGGATGGTGGCAGAGGATCTCTGGCAGTTCTGTTGTACAGATATCTGTACACCACCTCTTCCATCTGTCGTGGAGGTGCACCGGGTGGAGGCATAGGCCTGCGCAGAGCATCCATTTGTTTCTTGATTTGGGCCACTCGATCCTCTGTGAGTTTTGCCTTAGGATCCAGAACAGGTATGTTTGACAGAGGGGTAGCACCGAAAGCCCAGTCTTCTTCTTCTGGCTTTGGTGTCACATAGGCGTCGAAGGAGCTTTTCATCAATTTCTCTGCTGGTTGATGCTTTGGCTTCTTCTTATTGGGTTCCTCTGTCATTATCCCCTTGCCTTTGTCTTTTGCCTTCGGCTGTACATCTTCTTGTAGAGATGGGGTTGCCTCTGTGGGTTTTGTCTTTTGTGGTTCTGAGGGCTTTGAAGGAGATACTTCTGAAGTTTTGGGGGTTGCCTCTGATGGTTTTGTCACTTGTGTTTCTGAGGACTTGGTTGGTGAGATTGGTTTGTTCAGAGGTTTGGTTGGTGAGGCTTCTACGGATTTGCTCAGATATTTTCTATGTTTGCGAGCAATCGACCTGGTTCTGGTTTTGGGTGTGGGAGATGGAGATTTTGTCTTCTCGGCTTCTGGTGTTGGAGATGGAAGTTTGGGTTCTTCAGGTGTTTTTGGTGTTGGTGAAGTTGGTTTGTCTTCTGTTGGTTTAGGAGTAGGGGTTGGTTGGTCTTCTTCGGAGGATGTCAAGATTTGAAATTGTTCACGGGTTGGCACATCTTCTCCAAATATGGAGGTTGTTTCCACAGAGGTGGGTGTTGCCTTTGTAGTCTTTTGTTGTTGATCTGCAGTTGGTTCGGGTATTTGGGTTTGAATTGGGGTTTCTTCAGGAGATATTTCCACAAAGGTGGTTGTTGCCTCTGTGGTATGTTGTTGATTTCTTCCTTAGGTTTGAGTTGGGGAAACTTGGTTTAGGGGTTCTGCTGATACCGGTGGAGATGGGAGACCTCTTCTTGCAGCTTTCTCCCTTTGTTTCTCCCCCTCAGGATGATCTGATGAATCATCTGAGTCATCATCAGAGTCATACTGACCCTTATCTTTCGTACCCTCTGCTCTGCATGAAGCTTCTGTCTTTTTGGGCGGTACTACACCTGCACTTATCATCTTTGCGCACAGGGCATCACAGAGGCCAAAGAGATTTGCGAGCTCTGCCTCTGTGTTGAAGCGCATTCTTCCGACGCTCTTCTGAAAGTCTTTAACGTAGGTGTGATTGGCGATTGTAAAGGCTTTGAAGAAGTCTGTCATTTGATAGAGAATCCCCTGTCCGAACTCTGTAAGGTGTGCTCTTGTCATATAGTCGGAGGACTTTATGGCTTGAGTTTCTCGGGTTGTATGCTCTTGGACTTGCTCTAAGGCTTTCTTTAGGTCTTCTGGTGTAAGGCCCTTTGAGGTAGAGGATTGCTCTTTCTTCAGCTTTTCAATCAAGTCTTTGACAGAGCTTTGGAAGGCAGGGGATGTGGCTTTCTCAAATTCAGCTGCATCAGAGGTTGCAGAGGTTGTCGCAGCTGTTCTCATCTGGGCTAGAGCATTTTGCACCTCTATGGACAGGTTGTCCATTTTGGTGTTCATATCGGTAATGGCCCTCGTGGTAACATCTACAAAAGAATCAAAAGAGCTTTTTAACTCTTTCAATGTGGTGTCCACAGAGGTGACAAGGGTTTGGAGCTCATCCCTTGATACATGTGGACTTGGTGTAACCTCTGGGGGAACACATTCATCCCTAGAGTGAGTCCCTGTTCCTTGGACACCTTCTTTCGTCCCTGTATTGACGTTGAGGACGGAAGGATTTCCCTCTAATCCTCGAGCAGAGGCTTTATCAACCTCAGACTCTATAGAGGTTCTGTTAAGGACATTGTCCTGATCCACTCCAGAGGTGGGTACATGAGTATCTTTAAGTTGACTCAGGGACTTGTCTAGAATCCCTTCGTCTGCGTGCACTCTAGGCCCCTCTGAAGGGCCGGTTGGACTTACGTGTGTGCCTGTGGCAGAGGAAACAAATTCCTCTGCAAGAGTGTCAGATGTGATCCGGGGCGAGGAATCACGAACTAAAGGCAAGTCCTTTGGAGATGACTCCCTTGGAATGGTTTCCCCGACTATTAGTGGCACAGAGGTGGAAGGAATTTCCTTTGCCCGGTCAGTTTGGGGTGGGTTCAAGCTGTGCTGCTCTTGTTCAATATTACCTTCTGCCACTAGACTGGCGGTAATAGAAGTGTGGGTTGCACTGGGAGTTGGTTGGGGTTGTGTGCGTCTACTATTCCAGGCATCTGTTCTGGATTCTTGCTCTGTTGGGCATCCTATCACTACTTCACCATCTATTGTCTCATCCTATTTCTCCTTTCTGTGGCTCACAGCACCTACCTCTGTTGCGGCTTGTACCATGGTGCCTACGGCTTCTTGTTCGAGTGTGGAGTACATGGGATGGAAAGTAGGCAAATGCCTGAGATCTGGGTGTATATTTCCGTAGTTTACCTGATCATCTTCTTCTTCATCAGAAGCCACCTCTGAGATTAAGACGGATGGGATTTTGGTGGTAGCTTTAGCCAGATCCTCTGGGCTTGCTCTTAGCACATCATATCCGGGTTGGGTGAAGGGGTTCTGGAGTACTTCTGGTGTCTAAACCTGGATATCCTTAGGAGTTTGGTCATCCTCATCCAAGTCAGAAGAGATTCTGAAGTCTGGTGCTTCTGTTGACTGATGGGAGAGGGCTTCTGCGTTCCATCCAGAAGTATCTAGAGAGTCAGTAATTCCGGGTTCTTGGAGGAAGGCAGATAAGTCAACCTGATCTTCTGCATAGTTGATAGGTAAAAGGGATTGCAGAGGTTGTTCATGGGTTTCTTCGACCATTTTTGCGTCCTCTGCGATGGTTTGCATAGGAGTGTGAGGCTTCATGGACTTCTTCTTGCTCTTCCGTCCTTTAGATTTGGGCGCACCCTCCTCAGAAGACTTGTGTTTTCTCTTCTTTTTGTCTTTAGGAGGAGGGGGTGCAGAGGATCCAACCGTGGTTTCGTGTGGTGGAGAATTTTGAGCTTCAGCAGCACTGGTTGAGGTACCCTATGTAGCTTTCCGTTTCTTGTGGGCTTTCTTCTTCTTCTTGGGAGTGGTGGTAGAGGATTTGTTCATGGAAGCAGAGGAGAGAATTGAGTTTCGTTGAGCAGGAAAGCTTGCTTGTACCAGTTCATGCTTAGCAAAAGCCACTGCCCATTCGTCGTCACTCATCCTATCTACAACCTTAGTTCCTAAGGGGACTCCTAGACGCGGGGGTGTCACAGGACTCGGTTCTGGAGTCCTATGATCGGTAATGTATTCTAACTTAAGGGTCTCGTCAGTAGCATATGCCAGAAGTTTGGCTGGCAGAGGTCTGCAGAAAGGGTATTTTTCTTCGTGCTCTGTTGGGGTGTTTTTTGTCATGGGATACATTCTGGCCGTTGGTCCCTCCATTGGCCATTTTTGTAGTATGAGCAGAGGCTCTAGAAGGACACCCAGGATACGCTGATATTGTAGAGGAGGTAGAGCATCGGTCTTGCGCCCTTTAGCCTTCTGGGAAGAGATTCTGCGGTCAATGGTGTTAACCATTTCCTGCATCATTAGGGTGACGTAGTCCAGAGGTAGATCGTAGTATACCCCGTACATATTGGCCATGACTTGGTTAGAAGTTTGGTCTGGACTACCCACTTTCCCAGTTAGACACCTGTTGAGAATGGAGAAGAGAGTATTCCATAGAGGGGGAAGTCGATTTCTTCTGAAATCATTCCTTTTCCTTACGGTTGTGTTGTACCCCAATATTTCAACAAAACGGCAGAGTTCGGTGTCTGTGGGTTCCTCTGCGTACTTCTTTATGCCTAGTAGACCTCTGGTGGGTAGACTGAACTCCAGTGAGAACATGGTTTTGTTGAATTTGAGTTCGAGGTGTTTGGATTTGTCGGGTTTTGAGATGTAGCCCTTGATTTGTCTATTTTCTGGGTCATACTTGCTGCTTTTCCAGAATTGATTGCGGTATCTGGCAGGGATTTTGTTGACAATTTTGGTTAATAGGGGGTTGAGGTAATGTTTTTCCAGAATGTGAAGAAGAATGGCATGTTCTTCCCCAAATGCGGTTTTTTAGGGAACCAGGTAGTAGTTATTGGGTTTTAAGGGAAGAACACTTTCAAAGTGTTCATGAGCGATGAAGTTTAGAAGGTGGGTTGTCGGAGCAAAATCTGTTGTGTCACCGGAGTTGTCCTGTTCTAGGTTTCCGGCTATTTCTGGGTTTTGGGATTGCTCAGAATGGGATGGGGAGTTCACCGGAGCGTTGGAGGTGGATGCCATAGCGATAATCTTTGAAGAAAGAGTAGAAAATAGAAGTTGCAGGTTATTGCAAGGTTCGCCGGAGAAGATGAAGAGAGTAAGTTCGTAAACGTTGAGAGGAAGTGGTAAGTTGGGTTTTATACTGAAGAGATAATGGTAGAATCTGAAGAGGTAAATAGGTGAAAGTGAATAATATTTGGGGCCCGCAATCGAGTATACACGACTGGGTTCAACTTTCCAGGAGAACGTGTGCCATGTACGTCCAATCAAAAAATGCCACGTCATAGATGTCAGAGCACGATTAGATGGCGTGTGCGACCCATTAATGCTTGGCGCGTGGGTCTTTCTACTTTCAGATGATTGTCACTCTTCAGAAATAACCCGCATGTTACAGAATTTCCAAAAGAAGCCAAGTATCAGAAACGACAGAAGCTCTGTAGTGGAATGAGTTCTGTGGTCTGAGACTTGCTCTTTTTGTCTCCTCTTAGCTTGCACCTTTACCCAAACATGTTTGAAAAAACACTTGGAAGTGATCGATAGAACTTTAGTGCAAAATTTGCATTCACGGAGGCTTTGAGGCTCTGTTGGAGCCAGCAGAGGCTCTATGAGTGAAAATTTCTCATAACTAAAGATTTATAAAACATTTTGATCATCCAAAGTTTTAATTGTTTTAAACATTGTTTTTAGGACATATTTGGAAATTAGAGTCCTAGAAAAATGTTTTGAAGAAGGTTTTGTGCGAGATACACCTTTTTGAGTGTCTAGGTTGGGCGATAGAGACTCTTTGGTTGAGTGAGCTCTTCGACCATAAGACTTTCTTCCAGTATCTCTGTGTGTGCATTTGTACGTGCGAATCCTTAAGGAAGACATTGATGTTGATCGATAGAGTTAGAGTATGGAATTTGCAGTCATATAGGATCCGGCTTACAGAGGCTCTGTTGAGCTCAACAGAGGCTCTATGACCTTAAATTTCTCACAACGGAAGGTTCGAAAATGTTTTTGATCATTACTTGTTTGGAATGTCTTAAATAGTGTTTCTAGGACGTATTTGGAAATTGATGTCCTAGAAAATTGTTTTCAAAAAGGATTTGTACGAAATACTTACCTTTTGGCTCTCCCTTGTTCGGCCAACAATCTTCACTTCTGTGAATTTAATTGATCATATCTCTTATTTGGTTCCCCCTTGAATGATCAACCTCTGTAGATCAGTTCAAGGTCTCCTTCTGCTCCCCCTTGACCTATGCTTGGATCAAATGAGATAAGTAGTGCACAGAACATAAGTCAAACTCATCAGAGGTTCTGTGGAGATTGTCAGAGGCTCTGAGCAATTCCACAGAAGCTCTGTTGGGTACAGAACTTTTGATAATTAAGAATTTACATACAGAAGAGTTTAAATATATACATATTTACAGGTGGATCAAATCTAACTTACAGAGGATTCAACTCATGTTAATCATTCCCAACTTACCCACCAAGAAAAGGAATCTTTTGTCATCTAGCGCCTTGGTGAATAAGTCTGCAAGCTGATATTCATTGGACACAAAGTGCATTTCGATTGTGCCATGTTCAACATGATGCTTCAGAAAGTGGTAACAGATATCGATATGCTTTGTTTTTTAGTGCTGAACTGGATTGGCAGAGATGGCTATGGCACTTTTTGAATCACAGAGGATGGGTATCTTGTATATGGTGAAGCCATAGTCCTATAGATGAGTTTTCATCCACAGAACTTGGGAGCAACAGCTAGCAGCAACAACGTATTCAGCTTCTGCTGTAGATGTAGACACACAATTCTGCTTCTTCGAAGTCCAGCTGGCTAGTTTACCACCCAGGAATTGACAACTCCCAGAGGTACTTTTTCGATCAAGCTTGCATCCTCCATAATCTGAATCTGTGTATGCCTTAAGACCAAAGCCAGAGTTCTTCGGATACCAGAGCAGAAAGATTTTTGGTTCCTTTAAGGTATCTGAAGATCCTCTTTACAGCAATATAGTGGGATTCCTTTGGGTTAGCTTGATATCTTTCATAGAGGCATGTGGCATACATTATATCAGGCCTAGTTGCTGTTAAGTATAACAGAGACCCAATCATGCCTCTGTAGAGCTTGCACTCTACAGATTTGCCATTTGGATTTGAGAATAACTTATTTCCAGTGGCCATTAGGGTCTTCATTATCGAGGCATCAGAGAGACTGAATTTTACAAGTATGTTAGAGACATATTTAGCTTGATTTATAAAAATTCCCTCTGATGATTGTTTTACTTGCAGTCCGAGGAAGAAGTTTAATTCTCCCATCATACTCATTTCAAACTCACTCTGCATGAGTTTTTCAAAATCTTTGCACTGTTGTGCATTTGAAGACCCGAAAATAATGTCATCCACATAAATCTGTACAAGCAGAATCTCATCACCTTTTCTATTATAAAACAAAGTAGTATCGGTTGTACCTCTGTCGAAATCATTAATGAGAAGGAAGGTTGAAAGCCATTCGTACCATGCTCTTGGAGCCTGTTTCAGTCCATACAGAGCTTTGTCAATATAATAGACATATTTTGGGTACTTGGAACTTTCAAACCCTGGTGGATGCTGGACGTATACTTCTTCTTGGATTTCACCATTCAGAAAAGCAGATTTTACATCCATTTGAAAAACTTTGAAACCTCTGTGGGCTGCGAAGGCTAAGAAGATTCTTATTGCTTTGAGCCGTGCGACAGGGGCAAAAGTTTCATCGTAATCAATGCCTTCTTCTTGGCGATATCCCTTGGCCACCAATCTCGCTTTGTTTCTAATGACCACACCATCCTCGTTCTTCTTGATCCTGAAGACCTATTTTGTCCGTATTGCTTGTTTTCCTCGTGGCAGAGGTACTAGGGTCCATACCTTGTTTCTCTCAAACTGTAGAAGCTCTTCTTGCATAGCATCTACCCAGTTTGGATCATCTAGGGCTTCAGAGATTCTTTTCGGCTCGATCACACTGATGAAATTTGTAAAGAAACAAAAATTAGCAGTGGCTGATCTTGTCTTGACCTTTTCAGAAGGGTCGCCGATTATAAGGCTTGGAGGATGGCTTTTCGTCCACTGTGTTGTTCTTGGAAGATGGTCATTTGAGTCATCAAGACGAACCTCTGTGGTTGCACACTGCGGTTCTGGTGCAACCTCTGTTGTAGATGGTACTTCTGTGTTTGTGCTTGGTTCTTCAGTGGAAGGATTGGAATGAGAGTTGGAATTTGTTCCTCTGAGGAAGTAGAGACTGAGTCTTCGTTTTCCTCTGGTATTGATTCCTCTGTAGTCGCTGGAGTTGGTATTTCAGGAGCCTCTGTGGTTGAGTCCTTGGTCGTATCATCTTCTGTTCTCTCCCCCTCAGCGCGTGCATCTGTCTGAATCACAGAAGAGGATGAAGTATTTAATGGACCAGTTAGAGATATACCTGACTCAGTCTGGTTGTTAGAAGATGTTTCTCCAGAGGCTCTGACGGCTCTACAAGAGGGATCAATATCATCATGGAACATCTCTTCAAATAAAAGATTTAAGTCTTCTGCTCTTGTCTTTGGGATGCCAGAGGATTCCTTCTTTAGACCGAGTTCTGAACTGATTTGTTCAGAAGTCTTTTGAAAGGAATCGTTAAAAGACACATTGATGCTTTCTACAATGGTTCGTTACCGCAGAAGATAAACTCTGTAGGCCTTAGAGGTGGCAGAGTATCCAATGAACTTGCCTTCATCTGCTTTCACCTCAAACTTTCCTCTTGCTTCTCTTTCATTTAAGACAAAGCACTTGCATCCAAATACATGAAAGAACTTGATGTTTGGTCGCCTTTTGTTGATCAAGTGATACGGTGTCTTGATGTGCCTCTTTACAATGGTTGATCGATTTTGGGTGTAGCAAGCGGTTGATACTACTTCTGCCCAAAAAGACATTGGTAATCCAGATGCTGTCAGCATAGTTCTTGCAGCCTCCACAAGCGTGCGGTTCTTTCGTTCAACCACGCCATTCTGTTGTGGGGTGCGTGTAGCAGAGAAGGTCTGTGATATGCCTTCTTCTGTAAGATAGGCTTCAATGACAGAGTTTTTGAATTTTGTGCCATTGTCGCTTCTTAGTTTCTGAATCTTGCACTCATACAGAACTTGGATTCTTTTCATTAAATTTATCAGAATGTTTGGAACATCTGATTTCTTTCTGACAAATTCAACCCATGTAAATCTTCAATATTCATCGATCAAAACAAGTATATATTTCTTGCCACCTAGGCTCTGTGTAGCGATTGGACCGCAGAGGTCAACATGAAGCATGTACAGAGGCCTTGGGCAAGATACATCAGTCTTGCCTTTATGGGAAGCTCTTTTGAGTTTTCCCATTTCGCAAGCAGAGCACAAATGATCTTTATTAAATTTAACATATGGCAGACCTTTGACTAGATCAAGTTTAACAAGCTTATCTAGAGTATGAAAGTTTAGGTGGCAGAACCTGTTATGCCATAACCAGGCTTCTTCGCTTTTACTGGCAACAAGGCAGAGCTTGTCTTCCTTGTTTTTGGCACAGAAGTTCATGAGGTAAAGATCGCCTCTTCGTTCGGCTCGCAAAAGTTCGACTCATGTGTCCTCACCTTGTAGAGAGCAGAAGGTTCTTTTGAACATTACGTCGAAACCCGTATCGCAGAGTTGGCTAACACTGAGAACATTATGCTTAAGGCCATCCACATATGCAACTTTGCATACGGTTATGTTTTCCTTCTTGATGACTCCGTAGCCTTTTATATACCCTTTCTTGTTGTCACCAAAGGTCACAGATCCTCCATCGAGTTTATCTTTGTAGGAGGATAGTAGACCTCTGTCGCCAGTCATGTGCCGCGAGCATCCGGAGTCAAGATACCAGATTGGCACATACTACTTCTGCAAGACAATCAGAGAGTTTAAGGTACCCATATCCAAATGGGTCCAGCTTTGTTAGGGGTCTTCAAGTTTGCCTTAGCATTCTTGGGTTTGGTTTTAGCTTCTTTTGAAGAACCATTTTGTTTCTTCTTACCCTTGAATTTAGTATTCTTTTTGGGTGCAGAGAGGAAACAGTGTGGACTTGAGAAGTGTTGGATTAATTGATGCATGAGATCAAAGCAATGACGATAATGAATGTGCGAAGAGATTTGCTTGAACTTTTCATTGAAAACATTAAATGGGGGCACAAAGGCATTACATTCTATCCTAACATTTGACTTCCTATTACAAGAAGACCTATGTAGGCTAGATTGTTGTTTGCAAAATCCTCTGTTGAGAGTAGCCTTCTGTGGACGCCTTCTGTGGTGAACTTCTGCAGGTTTCACTGTCACAGAAGAAAAAGATTTGTTATTTTCAGCCCATTTACCCTTCTGTTGCCATGTTAGTTTTTCTTTGATAGGCCTTAAGGGTTTTGAAGTCTTTGAACTTGTTGGATTTTGAGAGGACGTTTTCTTTTGTTGTTTGATTTTCTCAAGCTCAAGAGAGGTTTTGGCTTGTATACACATGTCCAAAAAATATGGACAGATAGGTACTCTTGTGATTTTCTCCTTGGGAGGAATAGTTCTGTTTAGAACTGCAGAGGGTAGTTTAAAAACCTCTGAGTCACAAGGTACTATCTCTGACTTAGAGTCAGTCTCAGATTCGTCAGAGGATGAATCGTCCTCATATACAGAGGTTGAGTCACTTAGTTCTCTTTCGACAGAGGCTGGACTTTCAGAGCATGTGCCATCCTCGCTTTCATCCTTTTCTTTGAGATTATTTTCCAAGTTAACAGAAGTGTTCATCGCGGTTTCTTCAGAGAGATTGTGACTATTATTGGAAGTACTGGAGCTTTCATAAAAGTTGTTTTCACCAATTTCCAATAGTTCCTTTTCAGAAATATGAGTTAGTTTTTCTTCTGTGGAAGCAGGCAAGAACTCAGGTGCCTCTGCCGATAGTTTCTTCTCAGAATCTATAGTGCAGACAAAGGCAACCTGGGATTGAGTCTCGGTTTCACCAAACCTAAAGATTCCTATATGATCTTGAGTTTTCAGATACTTTTTAGGTTTGGAACCTCTTTTCACAGAGGCTAGAGATGGTAAATCCGTGTTTTCAAACCACACATTTATCATCTTCAGAGGTTTCCTTATGTGAGGTTCCTCAAAGACTTTTCGCCTTTTGCTAACAGAGAGTAAATTTGGAAAACCAGGTTTTCTTGTACTTCCAGTTTGAAATAGAGAAAACAGAGACTTGTTTCTTTTGTTTCCGGTGTATGGATCTATATCACATAAGCCAATTCCCCGTCTCCCTATTTGTGTATTAATTTTCTCATACAGCTTCTGTGCATCTTGATACTTCTTAATTAACAGATCTCTTCTGAGTAAATCTTGACAGAGGACTTCTCTTTCCTTTTGAAAATAATGTTTAAGAGCTAGAATATTCATTCTGTCGCTCTCAACGTCCATAAGTTCTTTAGATTTTGCTTTTAAGGCAGAGTTAAGTTCAGAAATCTTTTCTTTCAAAGGATTTAGGTGTTTGTTCCAGTTTGTTTCAATTTCTTCCTTTTCTTGAAAGATTTTAGCCTTTTCTTGAGTGAGAAGTCTAGCTTCTCTTTCAAAGAATGTAAGCTTCTTCTGAACACTTTCGCAGGTCTTTTTAAGTTCTGTGTATTCAATGTTCAGTTTAAGCAAATCAGTTTTTGCTTGATTAGAGTAAGAGTTAGAAGTGGATTCCTCACTATCGGAGTCGGATGAGCTGACCTCTGCCATGCCACAGAACAAGGTGTTCTTCTTTTCTCATTCGTCAGAGGATGTATCTAACTGCCAGTTTTCATGATTCACCATTAGTGACTTCTGAGCATAGTATTCCGCTTTCTTTTTGTAGAAAGCAGAATCCCTCTGATGGCGGTTTGTTTTGCTCCTGCAGTCGTTGGCATAGTGGCCTGGCTTGCCACAATTGTAGCATCCTTGGTTCTATGGAGTGTTTCCAGCTTTATCGTCTGACCTCTGTCGGTCACCACCTCTGTCATTCCTGTCATTCGACCTCTGTTGGTCGACACCTCTGTCGTTTTTGTCATTTGACCCTTCTCTTCCACGATCGTAGCGTTCATTACCAGACTTCTTCTGATATCCTCTGCTGAATTCTCTTTTCAAAAGAGCTAACGATTTAGCTATCGAGGCCATAGTTGCCTCCTCTTCTTCCACCACCTCCTCCTCTTCACTATCAACGATCAAGATCTTCTTGTTTTTCTCCTTCTTATCCTCCACAGCTTTCTCCTTCTTCGGCTTCTCTTTAGCTTATGTAGCCTTATGAACCAGCGCAAGAGGTGCACTGATTTGAGCTTTTGCTTGTGCAATCTGAGGCTCTTGGGCTGCCAACGTTCCATAGAGATCTGACAGAGTCCAGCAGTCTAAGTCCTGATTAGTTTGCACAGACATAGACAACTGGAGCCATTCTTCGTTGAGGCTCTTCAGGAACATGACGTTGTTCTCCTCAGAAGTTCTGTGAATTCCGAACTCTTTGCACTTGTTGATCAGGGAGTTGAACCGATCATATGTTGAATGCAGAGATTCGGTCGGCAGAGCTTTGAATGCGTAGTATTCATTTATGCATTGGGCTCTGCGGTTTTTCTGAGTTTTGCCCCTCCTTCCAATTGTTTCTCCAGTTCCTTCCATAGATCGTATGCAGAATCACACGCATCTAGGGATTGGAAGAGGTCATTTGGGATGGCCATAATCAGAAGTCTCTTAGTCTTCTGAGCAACTTCATATTTTGCCCAATCAGGTTCTGTCCACTTGTCCTTGGTCTTTGGTTTCTCGTGCTCAGGGATTTCTGGAGTGTCGTCTGTGGCAGGTACACGGGGTACTGTGATCATTGGTACGAAAGGAGGATTGTTGATATAGTAGACGAGTTCTTTGTCAGTACCCTCGAAGAAGTGAATCAGTCGTATCTTCCACTGAGGGTACTCATCTCTGAGTAGTGTGGGTGGCTTGGTTAAAGAACTAGCGGTGAAGAAGTTGTTTGTGTTTGTCATTTTGAAAGGGGTTGAGAAATCAAGAAAATAGGGTATGAACAGTAAACTTTCAGAGAATGAAGTGGAAGCTTCGAACAGTGTTTATAAGCTTAAAAACCTTAAACAATGCATTAAAATGGAGATTTAACCGACGTAACAGATTGTAAGTTTACCAAAGTCGAACAGGTCGAGAATGGTAGAAAAACATAGGCTATTTTGAAATAAGTGAAGAACAGGTTAAAATTACTCCAGGTTTCTACCAAAAATCATTGCAAGAGAGGATCACTTGATATAGAAAATCAAGGAAGGCTCTGATACCAATTGTTGGTTCCTGTTTTGCTTAAAAATGACGATTCTATCTAATAGTTCAAACAGGATATAATGCGGAAGCGTTTTTAACGAACTAAAAGATATAATAAGGTAGAATAACAAAATATCAAATACGTGAAGTGTAAATAACACAGATAAATAACTCAATGATTCACTGTATTTGATATAAATAAGAACACCAAGAACACCGAAAGTTAAACAAGAATTATGTTCTAATGATGTGTGTGTGTCGTGCAAAGCTTAATATGTTAGAGCATTGTTGTATTCAAGATTTACTGTAAAGTCAATGTACTGTATGAGTCTATACAGTATTGTGAATGCCTTTATACCTTTTATGTCATGGGTATAAATAGGCTTGTCTAGTTCATTTGTTTGTAAGCTTTTGTAATCTTTTAGAAACCTTTTGTAATCCTTTGAGATCAATACATGGATGACATATTTGCTCTCTACATTCTCTCTCACTACATTCATATCTTATTGCTAGAGATCTGGGATTTCACAATTGGTATCAGAGCTAAACAGAAGATTCAAGCAGATCGAAGACCAAATTGAAGAATTTTTACACTGTTCTTCAAGAATTCGGACCAAGTGGCTTTTACTGTTCATCTGAAGTCTTATCATTCAGACATGAAGTTTTTCCAGATTTTGAGTTTTTGAATCAATTCTTTGCATCATTGCATTCGGATTTGCTTCCTGAACACTTTTAATTCTTGGATTAACATCAAAATCTGCACAGAATTGACAGATCTGATCGATTCTTGAATTTTTTTTCGAAAACTTCAAGATCACTGTTTTGATCTTAATCTGTTCAAATTGATCGAATTGTGAATTGCAATCAACAGAAAAAGTGTGCGGATTTCAATTACGAACAATTTGATATAAGATTCATCACAATTGATCAAGAATTGAAGAAGTTATGGCAGATTAAGTGATTTTGAAGTTCGAAGTGCAGAATTCGGATCATTCTTGGTGAATTCGGATCATTCAAAGAGAATTCGGAACATTCATAGAGAATTCGGATTGTTCTTGGCATCATAAGTGTAGAATTCGACTCAAGAAGAATTTGAATTCATAGAATTCGAATCCTATTAGATTCGAATTGTAGAGAATTCGAACCCTGTTAGATTCGAATTGAGAACTTGTGTATTGATTTGAGTTGATTAAATTTTCCTAAGTATAGAATTCGAACCCTGTTGAGTTCGAATTGAGTGAATTCGAACCGAAGTACATTCGAATTGAGTGAATTCGAACCGAAGTACATTCGAATTGAGTGAATTCGAACCTAAGTACATTCGAATTGAGTGAATTCGAACCCAGTTACATCCGAATTGAGTGAATTCGAATCCTTCTTCATTCGAATTGAGTGAATTCGAATCCTTCTTCATCCGAATTCATTGAATTCGAACCCTTATTCATCCGAATTCATTGAATTCGAATCCTTATACATCCGAATTCATTAATTCGAACCCTTATACATCCGAATTCATTGATTTGAGAAAAAATTTTATCCCGAAATTTTTCCTATAGTGTATTTCATACACTATAAGAGCTTTTCAAGAAAAAATTTTATATAATTTTTTTGTGTATTTTCATACACTGTCTGCTTGATCTTCTGAACGATCAATTTCTAGCAATTTTCAAAATGGTTTTACAACAAGTTATTGTTAAAAGCAGTGGTGAAGATTTGAAGCAAACTTTGAAAAAGGAGATTCCTCCAATTGCAAAAGTTTTTGTTAAACCAAATAATAAAATGTTGCAACAAGTCATTATAACAGAAACACCTTCTAAACCACATGTTTCTGTTAAACCAAATAATGTAGTGTTGCAACAAGTCATTTTAACAGAATCATCCTTAAAATCAAAAACTCCTTCTAAAGACAATGCTTCAAATTCTTCAACTCCTATTTTAAATAAAGCATTGGAAGAAGAAAATGTTAATCTGAAAAGACAAATTTTAGACATTTCTTCTTCAAATGCTAAACTTACTAAAAGAATAACTGATCTTGAAGTTTATATTGCAGGTCTTGAAACAAAGAAAGACAAAGACAACTCAAGTCTGCACGATCAAATCGAGAAACTTCAAGAGAAAGTAACAACTCTTAAAAAGGAAAATGCTGATCTGAAGAGCATTGAAGACAGGAGAGAGAAGATTCTTAAAGAAAAGGAAATAATTGAACTTAATTGTATAAAACTTTCAAAACAAGTTTCTGACTTTGAGAAAGTTTTATTTTTAGAAAAAGACAAGCTCGAAAAAGAAAGAGCTAAATTTGAAACTGAACGAAATTTTTTTGAGATTAAAAGTTCTGAACTTTCCATAAAAATCTCTGAATTAGAAAATCTTTTGGAAAAGGAAAGAAAAGATTTCACGGAAAAGAAAAATCTCTTTGAAAAGGAAAGTAAAACCCTTAAAAAGAAAAATATAGAAATTTTCAAAGAGATTACTGATAAAAGAAGGTTTTTGGAAAAAGATTTTGAATCGGAACGTGTATATTTTGAAGATGTGATTCTTAATCTTACCAAAAGATTATCTGGTTTATCAGCTGATATTATGAAGGATCGGTTGATCAAATATGATCTCCAAAAAAAATTTGATCTAATTTCTAAAGAGAAAAATGTTTTAATAAACAAAGTCAAAGAACTTGATGACGTCATTTTTAAATTTGATGTCTCAAAGCAGGCTAGTCATAATTCTATCTTTCAGACTCCATTTGTTGATTCAAATGATTCTGAATGTTCTTTTAAAACTGCTTCAAGTTCAAGTTTTAAAAACATTCCTTCTAAACAATTTAATAGATCAACAGATTTCTCAAAAGGTCAGATTCGTTCTTCTAATCTTTTCTATAATCCTCTGTTTGATAAATCGGATGATATTCTTAAGGTGCCTAAAATTAATACTTCCAAATCTGAAGAAGTTCCAGTCTTCAAGAGGGTGAAGATGGAATGGAGAATCAAAGGCACAACAGTTCCAAAGAAAAATGTGCCAAAATCATCTGTATCCACATCAAATGCAAAGAAGAACAATACGCCAAAAAGTAAATCTTATGCTAAACCTAATCCTATTCATTATGTAAATCATCTGATTAGGTTGGCACATAAGAAAATCTGTTGTTCTTACTGTGGATCAAATGACTTTGTGCATAAAGATTATACTTCTTATTGGTATGGTTCTTACAGTATTCCTTATAAGAAATCTACACCTAACCCACTAGGACCCAAGTGCCATAGGGTACCAAAATCTGCTTAAACTGTTTTGTAGGTATATCATGTGTTGTGCTGAATGTTACATATATACCACACACATGACTGAAAACAGAAGAGAAGCGGCGTAATTTTTTGAAAAATATTTGTACCATTAAGGGGGAGACAAATATTATTGGCTTTTGAACATATCAGTTCAACGACTTTGGCTTCTGAACAATTCAGTTCAGGACCCGTACTTCAAAGACTAAGACTTCTAAACAAATCAGTTTAGAACTCATACTTCTCAGGTGATATCCTTAACCGTTACATCTTTCTGTTTCAAGGAACAAGTGGTGAAAGGTAACATTGGATCATATTTTGTTTCTACTGCTTTGAAAACTTGAATCTTTACAAATTTAATTCAATGAGATGAAATTTTCAATTTTCATTCAATGAATTAAATGTGTGCTAAAAGATGATTTTACAAGTATTTTTGTTTTATCCGAGTTATATTTGTTTCAACTTTCACCTCTGAAATTAATCGAAAGGTCAGCAAAACATGAATGAAATTATGCTGAATGCTCAAAATTATTTGAATCTGGACTTATATAGAATATAATGCTCAAAAAGCCTAAATGTCTGAGTGATGGATGGAAATGAAAATATGGGAGAAGCACTATATTTTAGAACCAAGTGATTGAGATAAAATTGTTGCACTATCATTTAGTTTGAAAGTTTGTGCCTATGGCCTTTCTGGTTTGGGAGAGTAAGTCCTAAGGGGTGCTCGACACCTAGTCCCTAAGATCAACTGGTCTGGGATCGGCTGACCCAAATCCTGCAATAGAACCAGATAGAAAGTCATGTTCTACTGGTACAAATGGGTTTAAGATATATCGATGTGGCCTTTCTGGTTTGGGAAATTAAGTTCTAAGGGGTGCTCGTCACCTAGCACCTAAGGCCAACTGGTCTGGGATCTGCTAACCCAAATCCTTCTATAGAACCAGATAGAAAGTCATGTTTAACGGTGTATCTTATTCTTACTAAACTTTTTGATCAAAAGATGCCAATGAGCACAAAATCAAAAGATGCCAATGAGCACAAAATCAAAAGATGCCAATGTGCACAAATCAAAAGATGCCAATGAGTACAAAAGAAAAGATGCCAATGAGCACACATCTCTTGAAACTTGGGAAAATACAAAGTCGCGATAAACCCGTAAATTTATGAAATTCTGATTTTGGACAAATAGTGTGAGTAGAGCAAAGTATTCTTATATGTTTTAGAATTGCATACGCTTGATGCTAATCATATTTCGCATGCTAGCACACCAAATAGATTTAATAAAGGGGTTGAAACTGAACGTTTGTAACTTGATATGCAATGATGTCTTGTTTTTGAATCCAAACACATGCATTTGATTTCATTTGATTGAAATATTGTTAAATTTCATTAAGTTGAATTTCTTTTGTAAAGTCTTCAAATGATCAAATGTTTGTAGTTATAAAATGAAATTCAATGAATTTTATTTTCCTTGTGTAAATTTGTTTTAAAATTTGTGCTACAATTTCAAATACTGTACGTTATTGAAATATATGCATACTTTCAGGGGGAGAAAACAAATTGCTCCAGAATTCTTATTTTGAGGGGGAGCAAGGTTATCCACTAAGGAGGAGATTGTTAGTAATACTCAGTGACGCGACTGAAATTGAAGAAGGTTTTCGATGATAATGATGCTCACTTTCATCGAAAAAGGGGGAGAAATGTTTAATTCAATTTCATGTCAAAGATATCTCATGTCTAAGAGCTTTCAAGTCAATGATTCGTGAACAAAGACTGAAGATCAGGGGAGAAGGATCATGTGAAGTCTAAATATTGCTGAATTTGGTTATCTTAGTTCTGAGTGGTTCTCGGAATGCGCTTACACCTAAAAGTTCAAAAATATAGATGGTTTCGCATCCTTCATGATTCGAATTGCCCTGATTTCGAACCCTTCATAATTCGAATTGTCCTGATTTCGCACCCTTCATGATTCGAATTGAGTGATTTCGAATCCTTCATGATTCGAATTGCCCTGATTTCGGACCCTTCTTGTTCCAACTTACTTGAATTCGAATCCTACTTGATCCGAATTGAGCTGATTTCGCATCCTCTAGCATCCGAATTGATGGTTTCGGATCTGCCTACATCCGAATTGATGATTTCGGATTCTTAAAGTTAATATGAGAACTAAGGTTCTTGCATCAAGAAGGATACGAGAAGTTACTGTTTGTTAAAGACTGATAAAGCTGTAAAGATCTGTTTTCATGTACAAGGCTTGAAGATAGTTTGATAAAGTGTCTGTTGAAGAAGATTGGCTTTACAAAGAGCTGAAGACTGCAGTCATATTTTTTTAAATCTTGAATCCAAAGGGGGAGATTGTTAGAGCATTGTTGTATTCAAGATTTACTGTAAAGTCAATGTACTGTATGAGTCTATACAGTATTGTGAATGCCTTTATACCTTTTATGTCATGGGTATAAATAGGCTTGTCTAGTTCATTTGTTAGTAAGCTTTTGTAATCTTTTAGAAACCTTTTGTAATCCTTTGAGATCAATACATGGATGACATATTTGCTCTCTAGATTCTCTCTCACTACATTCATATCTTATTGCTAGAGATCTGGGATTTCACATAATAGAAGAACTCAACATGAGCCTTCTATTTATACTACTTGTTAGATCTGAAGTTTTGTCAATAAACCAAGTGTTGAAGATCTGATAAGAAGACTCAGATGTTCTGAGTAGAGGAGTCAGAGATCTGAGAAGAGAAGTCAGAGTTCTGAGAGAAAGAGTCAGAAGCTCTGAGAAGCGTTATCAGAAGAATGTTCAGAAGTTCTGAACTACCTGTTCAGAACTTATGACTACATACTTTACTTAGTATTTAGTAAACTAATTAGAACACGTGTTATGTTCTTATTAGTCTTTCTTATTTGTACTGTAGCTTTAACATGTCCGTTGCAGTATAAATAGAGTGGTTAGCACTACGTTGCTAACTGATTGATTTTCCCGTATATCTTTGTATTCATTCTTTGTAATCTTTGAGATTCTCTCTCTCTTAGATTTGTAATCCTGTTCATCATTGAATACAATTGGGCTTGATCATACAACTTCTCAATTACTGCTTTCTATATTGATTGTAAGATTAGATCCTGTACTTTCAATTGGTATCAGAGCCAATCAACAAACAAATTCATTCAAGATTGTGATTGCGAAGATCGATTGATCAATTTCTTGAAGATTTCTTGATTCATTTAAAAATCGATTCCGCTGCTAGGGCTAGTTCTTGAATTCTTGGCAATTCTTGAATTACCTGTTACATTTCGATCAAGAAACTCGAATTTGTCTTTCTGTTGAATTTTCTTACAATCATGTCTTCTAAAGAATATCTAGCCATGGGATCTGAAACCAAACCGCATGTTCTTATACCTGAAGAGTATCAGCAATGGAAAATTCGTATGATCTAATTCCTAGACAACATTGATGAAAATCTTATGATCTCCATTCGAGAAGGTCCAATTGAAGTGTTTATCGATGTTGCCGCAACCCCTGCTACAGAGACAACTCCAGAAATTCCAGCGACTAGGGTGAAGAAGAGTTATTCCCAATACACAGCTGAACAGAAGAATAGGCATGCTATTGACAAAAGAGCAATTACTTTGATGACTTTGGCTATCCCAAATGAGGTTCTTAACAGGATTGACAGTGGATCATCAACTAAAGAAATGTGGGACGAATTGGAAAGGCAGATGTTAGGAACTGTGAGATCTATTCAGGCAAAGTTAAATCAAAGCATAAATGCTTATGAAAGGTTCAAAGCAAAAGAGTCAGAAAGTTTGACACAGACATACAGTAAATTTTGCACTATTCTAAATGACTTGAGAAGAAATGGACTGAAGAAAACGAAGTCAGAAATAAATTACAAATTTCTGAACAGTCTAAATTCAGAATGGTCATCATTTGCCATAAGTCTGCAAATGAACAAGGATATGTGTGAAGAAGACTTAAATGATCTGTTCTGTGTTCTTAATCAACATGAAGACTCTGTCAAGTTAGTTGTGGAAGAGAAGAAAAATGTTGCTGATCAGTTAGCGTTCTTATCAAAGTCCAAAGCAATTAAAGCACCCAAAAAGACTGCATATCTATCAGAGATACCTAATCTGGAAGAATCTGACAAGGAAGAAGGATCAGAAGAGGATGAAGATATCAAGATAATGGCTGAGAAACTAGCTTTGTTGACAAATACTTTCAACAAAAGGTATGGGAAGGGTAGATTTCAAGGAAATTATAAGAGAGTTGGGAGTTCAGATTATAAGAAGAAAGAAGACAGAGAAGAGAATAAGTTTGAAAAGAGAGTAGAGAGAAGTGAAGAAAACAAAGAAGAGAAGGATGAGAGAAAAGAAAAGAATCTGTGTTTCAAGTGTGGAAAATCTAGCCACTATGCTAAGGATTGCAGAGTTAAAATTGTGAAAGACTATGAGTATTACACCAAGAAGGCTCAGCTTGCAAAGAAGAGAGATGATAAAATTGCTTTATTGGCTGAACAGGAGAATTGGTTGTACTACACTTCTGATGAAGATGATCATATCAACTTTCCACAGATGCAAAGCTATATGGCAAAAATGAGGAATGAGGATGATTCTGATTATGAAGATGCTGATTCTGAGTCATCTGTTGAGGTACATTCTTCACTTGAAATAGAGTTAATGACACAGATTGGTGAAATGAAAACTGAATTTGCTAATCTAAGAAAACAGATAAAAGGAGAAAGAAATTTGGTTAACAAATTCAGAATTGAAAAAGAAGTAATAAAAGAACAATATGAAGAATCTGAGGCTGAGAAATAAAAAGTTAAAGATGAAAATTCTGAATTGTTGAAAAAGCTTTCTGAACTAAAAGTTGAGTTTTCAAAAATAAAGGATGAAAAAGGTGATTTACAAATAAAATTTGATATGTTATTTGAAGAAAGAAAGAATTTATACACCAAAATCAAAGAATTGGAAGATCTGAATTTGAAAAGGGGTCAGACTCAGCAAACATTAAATCTTTTATTAAGCAATGTTAAAGATACAAGATTTTACAACCCAAAGAAGGGATTGGGATTGGAAGAAAATGTCACTTTAAAAAGAGCTCCAATCAACTTGTATGAAAAACTTCAAGTTTCTAAGCCAAAAATCCCAGAAATTGTTGAAGTTTTCATAAGACCTGCTAGTTCTATAACAAGTTCTGACAATTTGCAAAGACCAAACTCTAAAAAGTCAGATGAGAAAATTTCTGAGTCTAAAACAGAAAAGTCAGGTGTTTCAGAAGAAAAGGTTAAGAAAGAAGTTTTTAAACCAACAGATGAGAAGCCAAAATACAATGATACTAAATTCAAGTATGATTATTTAAATGTCAGCTACAAAAATAAACAACCAAGCTTTTCATATCATGACATTGAGAGCATATTTGACACCAGTAAAAATTCTGAAACAGTCAATCAGAAGTCTGAAACTTCTAGTCAGGATTCTGAACTTTGTAGTCAGAACTCTGAGTCTAAAGATCAGACATCTGAGTCTGTAAATCAGAACTCTGACTCAGGTAGTCAGAAGTCTGATTCAACTGGATTTTCTGAAACAAAGTCAGATGAATTTTTACAACTTGAAAAGAGATTTAATCTTGTGAGTCAAGAACTTGAGGACTTAAGGAAAGCTTATGATGAACTTGAAAATGATTTCTGTGAGGTGGATATTAAACTTGAAGAAGCTTTGAAAGAAAAGAATATTTTTATTCAGAAAATAACAGAGCTTGAAAAACTGAAGACTGAGTATGATCTTTTTAAAATTAATGCTCCAAGAGAAAATGATAAATTCCTTAATGAATCAAGTATATATATGAAAAAGGTGAATCATCTAATTCTTCTAACAAAAAGGACTTGAATTTTTCAGAAAAAGAAGAAAGCAAAAGGAAAGATGATCTTGCAAAGTTGAATGATCTGAAAAGGGATCTTGAGAAGCTTAGAATGAAATCTACTTCTGAACTCAAAGCTAGAAATTCTTGTAATAAGGGAAATTGTACTCTGAACAGTATCAATAAAAATGAAATGACCTATGTTTCAGATTTATTGTCACTTGCAAAGAAAAATCTTGTTTGTGTTAGATGTAAAAATGATTCATTCCAATATTCTCATAAATGTCAAGTCAAAATAACTTCTGTTTCATACATAAGAAAAGATATTCAGAATTCAGAAAAGAAAATTGTTTCTGTTCATCAGAATACAGAAAAGAAGAAAATTTTTGTTCCTCAGACTGAGAAGAAAGAAAAGATAAAAGAAAAGAAAGTTGAAAATGTTGCAAAATCAAAAGATACAAGGTTGTAAGCAGAAAATGTTCTGACTTCATAAAAGTTCAAGGTAAGTGGTGTTTGAAGAAAGATTTTGAGTGGAAAGTAAAAGGTACTAATGTTAAATCCAATGACAAAACTAACAAAGATGGACCCATTCCAAAATGGGTACCTAAAACTAACTGATCCTTTTGCAGGGCTGTCATGTGTGGTTTTTAGATTCAGGAGCTTCAAGACACATGACAGGTCAGAAGTCTTTTCTATCAAACTTCACAGAAAAGACTGGAGGAGCAGTAAACTTTGGAAATAACAGCAAAGGACAAGTCAAAGGTTATGGGGATTTAACAAAAGGGTATCTGACTATTCAAAAGGTTTTCTATGTTGAAGGATTACAGCATAATCTTTTCAGCATAAGTCAGTTTTTAGACAGTCTTTGTCAAATCAAGTTTCAAATAACAGGTTGCATGATTTTAACTGAAAATGATGTTAAAGTCTTCTGGGCCAAAAGACATATGGACTTATTTGTAGTTAATTTTTCAAAATTGAGAACATTAAATACAATTTGTCTTTTATCAAAGTCAACTGCAAATGAATGCTGGCTTTGGCACATAAGATGTTCTCATCTAAATTTCAAAGATCTTAATAATCTTGTTGCAAAACATCTGGTTAAAGGCTTACCAAAGCTTAAATTTGAAAAAGAATCATTATGCTCAGCTTGTGAAATGGGCAAGATGAAAAAGAGTTCTCACAAATTAAAAATGCACTCATCTTGCAAAGCACCATTAGAAATGATTCATACTGATCTTTGTGGTCCAATTTCAGTTCAATCTATGGGAGGAAAGAAATATATGCTTGTGATTGTTGATGAATTCTCCAGATACACATGGGTTGAGTTCCTAAGAGCTAAGTCAGAAGCTGCTACTACATTGATAAATTTTATCAAAAGGATTCAAGTTCTCTTACAACTTCCAGTTTAGAAAATCAGAAGTGATAATGGAACAGAGTTCAGAAATGAGACTCTTCATAATTTTTTAGAAAGTTCTGGGATTTCTCACAATTTTTCTGCTGTCAGAACTCCTCAACAAAATGGTGTTGTTGAAACGAAAAATAGAACTCTAGTTGAAGCTGCGAGAACAATGCTGGCTTATGCAAATCTTCCTACTTTCCTATGGGCTGAAGCAATTGCAACTGCTTGTTTTACACAAAATAGAACTTTAATCAATAATAGATTAAATAAGACTGCTTATGAACTGATAAATAAAAGAAAACCATTAATCAAATTTTTTCATGTTTTTGGTTGCAGGTGCTATGTTCTTAGAGACAGAGAAAATCTTGCAAAATTCGATAAAAAGGCAGATGAAGGATACTTTGTGGGTTATTCTTTAACTTCCAAAGCATTCAGAATCTACAATAGAAGAACCAAGAGGATGATGGAGAGCATAAATGTAACTTTTGATGAAGCTAGAATAAGGACTTCTGAACAAGACAGTTCAGAACTCATGCTGAACAAGACAAATATGACTTCTGATACAAATTCTAATCCTATTTGTTCAGAACTCAATTTACTGTTTAAGGATGCTTTTAGTGAACTAATTTCTGATTCTTATGCAGAATATGAAAATCCAAAGATGGTCAAAGAGATGAAAAATAAGACTCCAGAAATAGTTCAATCAACTGTAATTTCTGACAAAGGTCCATCAGAGGAATGTCCAAATCTAATAAATACAAGTGGTGGAAATTCTGAACCTTGTAATCAGAATTCTGATTCTTGTACTCAGAACTCTGAACAAGTCACTCAGAATTCTGACTTTATTGCTCAGAACCCAAACTTGGATGCAACTCCTACTCATACATCAGAACAAGGGGACAGTTCAGAATTACAAGCAATTATTGATGAGAATGATGCAAACAACAATTATTCAGAGATTGATGTACTCCCTAGTGCAAATAAATGGACTAAAAATCATCCTATTCATCAAGTAATAGGTGATCCATCAGCAGGAGTAAAAACCAGATCAGCTACAGCAAATGAAGCAATGTTTGTTGGTTTCTTGAGTGTGATTGAACCAAAGAAAGCTAATGAAGCCCTAGAGGATCCAGACTGGATTTCAGCAATGCAAGAGGAATTGCTTCAATTTGAAAGAAATAAAGTTTGGAGACTCATTCCAAAGCCTGAAGGTAAATCTATTATTGGAACTAAATGGGTGTTCAGAAACAAAAAGGATGAATCAGGTGTTGTCATCAGAAACAAGGCAAGATTGGTTGCTAAGGGATACTGTCAACAAGAGGTAATTGATTATGATGAGACATTTGCACCAGTGGCAAGAATAGAGGCAATCAGAATATTTTTGGCCTATGCTGCACATAAAAACTTCAAGGTGTATCAAATGGATGTCAAATCAGCCTTTCTGAATGGCAAACTTAATGAAGAGGTGTATGTTCATCAACCTGAAGGTTTTGTTGATCCAGAATTCCCTGATCATGTTTATATTTTAGACAAAGCTTTATATGGTCTAAAACAAGCACCACGAGCCTGGTATGACACTCTTACTAAACACTTGTTAGGTTCAGGGTTCAAGAAAGGTAAGATTGACACAACTTTGTTTTTAAAGAAACAGGGTGATGATTTAATTCTGATTCAGATTTATGTTGATGACATAATATTTGGTTCTACCAGTCCAGAATTATGTGATAATTTTTCAAAAATCATGTCATCTGAATTTGAAATGAGCATGATGGGTGAGCTGAATTTTTTCCTTGGTCTTCAAGTCAAACAATTACCAAAAGGTATTTTTATAAATCAAGGAAAATATGTCAGAGACATTCTGAAAAGGTTCAAAATGTCTGATTGTGCTTCTATGAGAACACCTATGGCAACTAACATAAAGTTAGATGCTGATCTCAAAGGTGTTTCAGCAGATATCAAACTCTATAGAGGCATGATTGGATCATTACTTTATTTGACTGCAAGTAGACCAGATATCATGTTTTCTACCTGTTTCTGTGCTAGATTTCAATCTAACCCAAAAGAATCACATATGTTGGCTGTCAAAAGGATTTTAAGATATCTCAAAGGAACACCTGATCTAGGTTTATGGTATCCAAAGATACTGATTTCAAATTGACTGCTTTCACTGATGCTGATCATGCAGGAAGTAGGTTGGACAGAAAGAGTACATCTGGTGCTTTTCACTTTTTGGGAGATAAAATAGTGAGTTGGGCATCAAAGAAGCAGAATTGTGTGTCCACTTCAACTGCTGAAGCAGAGTATGTTGCTGCTGCTGCTTCATGCTCTCAAACATTGTGGATGAGAACACAACTCATGGACTATGGATATCAGCTTAACAAGATTCCCATCTATTGTGACTCAGAAAGTGCAATTGCCATTACTCAGAACCCTGTTCAACATTCAAAGACTAAGCATATAGATGTGAGGTATCATTTTATAAAGGACTATGTGGAAAAAGGAACTATAGAGATGCACTTTGTGCATACAAAGTATCAATTGGCTGACTTGTTCACAAAGCCTCTTGATCACAAAAGATTCTCTTTTCTCATATGTAAAATAGGAATGCTTAATTTGACTAATTGAAAATATTTGTTTTTCTTAAAAATGCTAAATTTTTCTAAGTAAAATTGTCTGAGTAGCGTACTCAGAACTCTGAGTCTTAAGTTCAGAACTTCTGAGTCTTGAGATCAGAACTTCTGAGTCTTAAGGTCAAAAATTCTAAGTCGATACTTCAGCAATCTAACTTCAAAAATTTATTTTTGAGAAATACAAATACTTCAACTGTGTGGATTATGCTTCTTCTATTATCTTTTTATCTCATCTTTATGTATCATTAATAGTCAAATGCATGCTCAAGTCAAGGGGGAGCATCAAAATTCTTTTGGAAATCATTTTGTGATGCTTAAAAGATTTGTTTTCATTTTTTATCTTTGATCATTCTAAGAAGAACAAGCTTTTAATGATAAATTTTTTTGTTATTCAAACTATATCTGAATTAAAAAATTTCATATTCAGATAAAAGATTTTAAATGATTTTTTTTTAAATCATCATAATATGAACAGAATTTTGATGATAAAAAGTGTTTTTATCTGTTCAAACCTCTTCTAAATAATCAAAATGTTTTATATTTGTCAGAAGTTGATTTTAAATGACATTTTGGTTACAAGGCAAAATTCTTCTGAGTTATGGAATCAGAACTCTGAGTAGAACAATCAGATATCTGATAAAGAAAAGTCAAAACATCTGAGCGTGTTATTCAGATCTTTGACTTGAGTCAAAATTCTATCCACTAACACGTGTCAGCTTCATATTTGTTTGATTATGCCACGCATTTCATTTAAATCCTCTGTGGCATTTCAAATGTGTTGACTCCGTTATAACATTGATTTCGCTTTTCCGTTAAACCTTTCAACTTCGCGGATTTTAAATAGGTCTTAAAATCCCTATTCCAAATCTTTTCAAATTCCAGAGCGAAAAGTAAGATACGAATCAAATCCAGAGTTCTTTGAGTTTGTTTTCTTCTTAAATCATGTCTGGAATACGAAGGAGTGGTCCAATTTCTCTACATTCTACAAAATCGATAATGGATTCATCCGATTCGGAAAATGATGAAGTACAAAATAGAGTTGCAGAGGAAGGGGCAATAAGAAATGATGGAGAAGATGAACAAATGGATGAATCTGAAGGAAATGCGGATGAGGTAAACGTTAATATTGAACATGAACAGAGTGCTGCAGGTTCTATTATGTCAGATAGACCTATTTTAGTGGAAAGAGTTGTTCCTGAGAGTGAATGGCTGAAATTACTTGAAAATAACTGTGTTATATTATTTGAGGAAAGCCGTTTTAAGCCTGAACACAGAATTATCATGGAGTTATTCAAACACCATCCGTACAGAAAATGGTTTACACGAAGTAAAAATGTACTTGTTCAGTACATACAACAATGGTGGAAACATCTTAGGTTAGAGGATAATAGGTTTGTGTCTGAAATTGGAGGAGTGACATTTGCCTTATCAATCTCTGCACTAAGAGAAATGCTGAATTTACCAGAGAAAGATGATGTACAAAGAAGGACAGATTTTGAGGACTCACCCTTAACAGAGGAATTAATAGCAGAATTTATGAAATTGGGATACAATGAAGGATTGAGGACTCTCAGTTTGTTCAGAAGAAACAAATTACCACCTATTTGGGCTTGCTTCTTTCATGTGGTAAATAAATGTTTGTCAGGGAAGAATAGTTCTGCTGATCAAGGTTCTAAACAAATTCTTCAGATCTTTCAGGGCTTAGTGAAGAATAGGCATTATGACTATACTTTAATACTTTGGGAAGACATGAAGAATACATTTGAGAAGAATCAGAAAGCAATTCAGAGGAAAACAAAGGATGCTCCACTGACATACATTCCTTATATAAGGTACTGGCAAATTGTTATTTGGTATGCCATGCAGGAAAACAGAACAATCTCAAGAAGAACAAATGAAGAGCATGGTCCCACATTTTATTTGGGTAAGATGACCTCAGTAACAAGACTTGAAAACTATCCCAATCATAAATTGTTGCCAAAATCACTTAGGAATTATATTCCAAGGGAGAGTGAGATTTTAAAAGCTTATTGCACCTCTATGGGAATTGAATTACCTCAAATCCCTACCCAACAGGACCAACCTGAGAAAAGAGGTGAGGGGTCTAGTCGAATTAGAGAGGGGGAGGATGTTCAGATGGGTGAACATTCTGAGAGACTTGAGAGGGAAAATTCTGAGAGCTTGGTTAGATTTGGTGAGGAAAAACAGAATGAGAGTGGTGAGGATGAGAGATTGTCAACAGAGGTTCAAACAGAAAGAGATACCTCTGAACCAGCTAATCTTGACCAGGTAACCACAAATGCTATTGGTTCACATCTCTTGGTGTCCAATATTGAAACAAACACCATGGACCTAGTGGTGGATCTTGAACAACCCATCCATATCCACTCAGAAGCATTTCAACATGCTACTGTTTCACACAAATCCGGGGAACCATCCCAAACTCATTTGGAGGGAGGTGATAAATCCCAATATATTTTTCAACACATTGAGTCTGAATATCACAGTCCTATTCATATTGAGCCTGAAATTCCTTCTGACACTTGCACAAATCAGGAATTTTGTATTCCTGAAACAACATTCATAGACATACCTAATGTTGGGTGTCGAGGATTGGATGGAAGTCCTGGTGAGGTGAACATTACAAAAGCCTCATTCAAACGTGCATCTGTTGTACAAGATGACTTTGTGTTATCTACAGGCCATGAGCCCTCTGGGCACATGAAAACTGGACCATCTGTTGGTTCAGGTTCACTGTTAGAAACTTCTGAATTTGAAAAGATTCAGAAACAAAACAAGGAGATGGGGGAAAAAGTAGAAAATTTGGAGAAGAAGGTGGAGGATTTGAATGATGAGATGTCAGATTTGAAAGTTGTGTTGGAGAAAAAGTTGATTTCTGTTGAAACCAAAGTAGATGATGTAAAGAAATCCTTGGATTCTCACAAAAAGGAGATCATGGATATAATGTCTGGTTTTCAAAAAGATATGTTAAAACAAATGCAAGGTATGCAGGAATCTATACTGAAAGCACTGAGTGTATCATTGGCTTCTACTTCAAAGCCTCTTGATCCTGTTCCTATTGCAGAAGCTGAACCTGAAGTTACTTTTAATCAGAACTTGAAAAGAAAGTTTGATGATAATGAGCCTCATGATCATCAAAAGGGGGAGAAAAGACAGAGGTTAAGTTCTGATGATGACATTTGCATAGAAGATTTTGAGATAGCAGATATGCACTTAGCCAGTACAAAAAGTTCAGAAGATCAGACACAAGAAAAGTTAAAGGCAATAACTCAGATAGTTCAGATTGATAGTTCAGATACAGAGGAAATGGAGTTGGAAAGTACAGATGATGGTGATTCAGATAAAACAGAGGAATTGAACTTAGACACAGAGATGGAAGGAAACTCAGATGAAACTGAAGCTATTGAGGAATCTGTATTGAGATCAGAAAAGACAGTGGAAAGTAAAGTGGTCAACATGTGTACAGATATTGTGGTGTATAACAAAGAAAATATGACGGATTCTGAATTAGAAGAAAGGAGGTTAAGTGAAGAGTTGATCAGAAGGATGCATAATAATTTAGTCAGAGCTTTGAATGTTCAAAAAGTTCAGCAAGGAATAAAAATGGTAAGACCTATTGATCTAATGGGAGAAGAAGACAGAACTGTGAATTATACTCAGGTTTTTGAAGATGATTTTATATTTAACTTTTGTGATGAGTTAAATACAGAAGAAGAGTATGTGAAAGTGAAAGACTACTTTATGCCTTCTGAGTATGTAATCAGAAAACCAATTGAGATCCCAAAGATTAACTTGCAAAGACTAGAAGAACCTGTATGTGATTTCATCATAGAGTTAAGTGATGTGCCATTAGCCAGACAATTTCATGATGATATTTTTCCTGAGGAAATGTATGATAATCTCTACTACACAGAAGGAGAGTATGAGCTTTTGGAAAGTAATATTGATGGTTTTATGGATGACAGAGCTCAGATAGTCTACTCAGAAGCTTCTAACAGATTCAGAGTTCCTGACTCAAAACTGCATATTCAGAAAAGAATTGAGAAAGTTCTGATGTTTCAACAAGAAGAATTCAATGGTTTAATGTTTGTTAGAATGGAAGTACTGAAAGAAAGAAATACAAAGGTTTCCATGTCTACTTTTGATTTTCACAGATTGACTCTTGATGATTAGATCTTTCTAGTCAAGTTCTTTGCCAGCACTGAAGAAGCCTTGATGGAAATTGAATGCAGAAGACTTCTGGGTATCTATGTCAGAAATATACACTTGTATGACTTCCAATTTGCTATTGAAGAAAGAAAAGAGAAGTGTAATCTGAGTTCTCCCACAAAGAAAACAGAAATTGGTTTATATTTGAAGGGATTTGTGAATGAAGGAATGGAGACAGAAGGGTTCACATATACAGTTCACGAAAGGCTTGAAATGTTCAGATTAAAAGAGTTGGTGAAGTACAGTGATGCAACTCTGAATTGGTTATTGATTAAAATGGAAATAAGTGTGGAAACTGAAAGAGAGAGTTTAAAGAAGAGATGTATGAACTCTGTGAAGAGGAGGTTGGATCTTAGAAGAAAAATCAGAAACTGTAGTGAATGGTTGCTATCTGAGGTGAATCCCAAAAAGATTCTACATAATGATTTTGTGTTTCCTGCTGAGTATGAAGTGAATGAAATTCTGTCAGATGAAGTTGAAGAAGTCCAGAACACAACACCTCAGAATGTGCAGATAACTAGTTTTGATCAAGCTGAACAGTCTGAACCCAAAGAAGATGAAATATCCATTGATCTAAATGGATACTTTCTTGAATTTGATTTGCCTGAGTTCTTCAAACCAAAAGAAGTACAATTCTTGGATGTGTATTATGATAGACCTAAGGAGACTCAGATCTGGTTGGCTGAAAAATCAAGATGTCTTGGCAAAGCAAAGCAAGCTGTTTACTCAGATTTTCTAATCACTGGAATCAGAGAATTGAAGGTTAAGAAATTCAGAAAGATGGAGTACTTATCCTTTGAAGTTCTGAGAGAAGATGGCAAGATTTATTACTTTACTGATGCAGATTTTGAGAAACTATCAGTGGTTGACTTCTACAGATTACACAGCTTTCTATGCTTCAAAGAGTCAAGCAAAGACAGAAATGAAAGGAAGGCAAGAAGTGTGGTGATTGAGGCCATGTTCTACATCTTAAGGTGGCACTGTTATACAGATTTCCAAATAGCTTTGTACTTACAAAAGCCATTTGTTTATCTGGCAAATCCCAACACAGATCATAAACAGAAAAAGGTGTTAAAGACTGGAAGTGTTCACAAATATCCAGATTTGGGAGTATTTTTGAAAAACAAAAGTGGAAAGATCTTCTTCAGAGCAAAGGAAACTGCAAAATACTGTTCTGGAACTTTAAGAATCATAAAGCATAATTTGGAGAAAAAGATGCTGAAAGTGAAGGAAGCAAATATAATTCAAGAAATAATCAATCAGCAAGTTGAAATTATTCAAGAAATCATTGTCAAAATTGATAAGAGGCTCAATCTGAGAAATGTGCTACTTCAGAAAATCGTTCCTTCTTTGAAAGACCTGGATGATGCTAAATTCAAGTTTATTTGACAAAAAGGGGGAGATTGTTAGATCTGAAGTTTTGTCAATAAACCAAGTGTTGAAGATCTGATAAGAAGACTCAGATGTTCTGAGTAGAGGAGTCAGAGATCTGAGAAGAGAAGTCAGAGTTCTGAGAGAAAGAGTCAGAAGCTCTGAGAAGCGTTATCAGAAGAATGTTCAGAAGTTCTGAACTACCTGTTCAGAACTTATGACTACATACTTTACTTAGTATTTAGTAAACTAATTAGAACACGTGTTATGTTCTTATTAGTCTTTCTTATTTGTACTGTAGCTTTAACATGTCCGTTGCAGTATAAATAGAGTGGTTAGCACTACGTTGCTAACTGATTGATTTTCCCGTATATCTTTGTATTCATTCTTTGTAATCTTTGAGATTCTCTCTCTCTTAGATTTGTAATCCTGTTCATCATTGAATACAATTGGGCTTGATCATACAACTTCTCAATTACTGCTTTCTATATTGATTGTAAGATTAGATCCTGTACTTTCACTACTCCTAAAGGGGACAAGTTCTAGACAATAAGGACTGAAGGTACTAAAACACTTTTCTGGTACTCTTGTTGGTACAACGTTAATTAAATGCGCCGACTTCTACTAAGGCTGAGACCCATCAGAGTTTGACACGTAGAGTTGTCAGGTCACGCCTTGTATGAATGATCTTCAGAATCTTCGTACAGCAGAAATCGTGAGAAGAACGATTGTCCTTGTATAGATCTTTAGTCTTTATACCACAGAGGCTCTGTCAAGTATGACAGAGGCTCTGTGGCCTTGTCCGCTGAGAAGAATCTTCTGGCGATTCTTCACTTCGGTCTTCTCGGTGACTCGGCAGAGCCTCTGTCGAACACTTCTATACCTAGCCTATTTTTCAATACTTTTATAAACATAAAGATTGGAGCTAACGGTAAGAAATCCAAAGAACTGATAGTTCCTCTAATTTCCAATGCCAAAGGTATTCTTGGTGCTGGCCCTGCCCATTTAAAAATTTCGACTAAGCATGCAAATGGTCCTAAAGCTACTTTTAGCTATAGGAAATGTTATCACTGTGGACTTACCGATCATATTGCTAGTAAGTGCCCCACAACCACCAAGGCTGATAAATTAGCAAAGGTGAAGATCACTACCCCCAAGGCAAAGAAGACTAATCCTGGTGCAAATCAGGTTAAGGTGAAAACAACCACTGAGGTTAAGAAATTAACCAAAGTGAAGAATGTCACTGAAGCTGAATCTTCAAATGCTGCGAAGATTGCTGAACCTTCCCCTTCCTCTACCACCACTGACAAATGTGGACCCATAGTAAAATGGGTGCCCAAATCAAACTAATCATCCTTTGTTTGTAGGTCCTGAAGGGTATCTGGTATCTTGATAGCGGATGCTCTAGACACATGACTGGCAAAAAGAACATACTCGCTGAATACAAGGAAGAGAAAAGTCCCTCTGTGACCTTTCGTGGAAATGGAAAAGGCTATACCAGAGGGTTTGGTGTAGTCTCTAATGGTACAACTACCTTCAGAAGAGTCACATACGTCGAAGGGTTGAAGCACAATCTTCTGAGCATCAGTCAGCTATGTGACAAGGACTACAAAGTGTGGTTCACTAAGAAATCCTGCTTTGTCACTGGCAAAAAGGAGAAAGTCGCTCTCAGCGGATACCGTCTGGAAAATGTTTATGTTATAAACATGGACTCAACAACCACTGAGAATTCTTGTTTTTTTCTCCAAAACCTCATCTGATGTCAACTGGCTATGGCATAAGAGGATCTGTCATCTCAACTTCAAGACCCTGAATACTCTTTCTTCGAAAGATTTAGTCACTGGTCTTCCTCAACATTCATACTTTAAGGAATCTCTATGTTCAGCATGTGAAAAAGGGAAACAAACCAAAGCAAGCTTCAAGTCAGAGCAAGTTTCCTTAGTGTCATCTCCTCTTCAACTTATTCACATGGATTTGTTTGGTCCTGTCAACAAACAATCCATCGCTGGAAAGAAATATACGCTGGTCATTGTTGATGAATTCTCTCGCTACACCTGGGTTATGTTTCTCCGTTCTAAGAGTGACACCCCTGAAGAACTCATCTTTTTTGTCATGAATATGGAAGTCCTAAATAATATGATCGTTGGCTCAATAAGGAGTGATCATGGGACTGAATTCAAAAACAGTTCCCTTGAAAACTTCTTTGAAAGCAAAGGTATTTCTCACAACTTTTCTTCAGTAAGAACATCGCAACAAAATGGAGTCGCTGAAAGAAGAAATCGAACGATAATCGAAGCTGCACGTTCAATGCTCAGTGATTCTCATCTACCTACTAAGTTCTGGGCAAAAGCTGTCAACACTGCTTGTTTTACTCAAAACACGTCGCTGATTGTCAAAAGATTCAAGAAAACAGCCTACAAACTTTTCCATAGGGAGAAAGCCTTCTATTAGCTTTCTTCACATTTTTTGGATGTCAGTGTTTTATATTGAACAACAGAGATGCCCTTGGAAAGTTTATCCCAAGGTTGATGATGGAATATTTCTTGGATACTCTTCAATCTCAAAAGCCTTCAGAGTCTTCAATCGCCGAAGACAAACTGTAGAAGAAACAATCCACGTCACTTTCGACGAATCTCGTTCAGCGAATTCAAGACCTTCTGCTGATACTGAAGAACTCAATCAATGGATGTTCTCTCATCTTGGGGACTCGGAAAGCATTCCCAATCCTCAGGTCAACACCCCTACCGCTGATGATGATCCTACCATCATCCCAAGCATGCAGACAAGTGAAGCTGAATCGACATGGTTTCAGCTGTTCCTCTCAACACTATGCCTGCTTCTGAACCATCTAGCTCAGATATCCCATCTACTTCTCAGCAATCAGTGAATGAAATGACATCTGAACCACTTCCTCTTTTGTCTGAAAATACCTGAAGTTGTTGAAGCCTCTTCTTCAGCCCCTCCAGAAGTTCAAATTGACTCAGCAAATCATGGTCCGGCTCAGCGATGGACTATCAATCACCCCATTAATCAAATTCTTGGTGATCCAAACGCTGGTGTTCAGACTCGACGAGGTTCAGGTAACATTTGATTATTTGTTAACTTCATTTCTCTGATTAAACCAAAGAAAACAGATGATGCCCTCAGAGATCCAAACTGGGTCAGCGTTATGCAAGAAGAGCTGACAGAATTTGAAAGAAACAAAGTTTGGAAACTCGTTCCAAGACCATCTGACAAGTCAGTAATAGGAACTAAACGGGTCTATCGAAACAAGTTGGATGAACATGGAACTGTAACCCGCAACAAGGATCATCGTGTTGCTCAGGGATACAGACAAGAGGAAGGCATAGACTACGACGAAACATTTTCCCCAGTGGAAAGACTCGAAGGCATTCGTCTATTCTTAGCATACGCTGTTCACAGAGACTTCAAAGTATATCAAATGGATGTGAAATCAACATTCCTTAACGGAAGACTAAATGAAGAAGTTTATGTTGAGCAACCTCCAAAATTCACTGATCCTAAGCATCCTGGTTATGTATATAAGCTGGATAAGGCACTTTATGGCTTAAAGTAAGCTCCTCGTGCATGGTATGACACTCTCTAAAGTTATCTGCATATTGAAAAATTTGAGCGTGGTAAAATTGATAAAACTCTATTTTTTAGGAAAGTAAAAGGTCATATCATTCTTGTTCAAATATATGTCGATGATATTACATTTGGTTCTACTAACCCTGAATTATGTACTCATTTCGCTGAAAGAATGAAAGCTGAATATAAAATGAGTATGATGGGTGAACTGACATATATCCTTGGTCTTCAAATCAAGCAGAATGAAAAAGGCACTTTCATTCACCAAGGTAAGTATGTTAAAGATATGCTGAAAAAGTTTGATCTAACTCAAAGCTCAACTATGAAAACCCCAATGGCACTGCCACTGACACTTAACAAAGATCCTTCAGGAAAGCCTGTTAATGTCACAGCATACCGTGGGATGATCGACTCTCTTCTGTATCTTACATCTAGCCGTCCTGATATTATATATGCAACTTGTTTATGTGCACGATATCAATCTGAACCTAAGGAATCTCATTTGATCGTTGTAAAGCGTATTTTTCGATACCTTAAGGGTACTCCTAACCTAGGTCTTTGGTATCCCAAAGACTCAGGGTTTGATCTAAGATAGTGATTTTACAGGATGCAATTTGGATAGGAAAACACCACAGGAGGCTGTCAGCTCCTGGGTGGAAAGCTGGTGAGTTGGACAAGTAAAAAGCAAAACTCAGTGTCCACCTCAACCGCTGAAGCTGAGTACATAGCCGCTGGAAGCTGTTGTTCTCGGGTCTTATGGATGAGAAATCAACTATTTGAGTATGACCTTCAGCTCTCGAAAATTCCAATCTATTGTGACAACACTAGTGCCATCGCCATAGCAAAGACCAAACACATCGAGATCAGGTATCCTTTTATCATAGATCATGTGATGAATGGTGATGTAGAACTTCATTTTATTCCAACTAACTTTCAGTTAGCTTATTTGTTCACCAAACCTCTTGATGAGACAAGATTCAACTTTCTCGTCAGTGAGCTTGGAATGCTGAACCTAGAAGAGTAAAATATTCAGTGGATAGCATCAGATCATTGATAATATGAACTTGTAAACCCCTATTAATCATCTAATCTCTGAACAAATTGATTCGCTGATATCAAGGTACGTTCTATCTCTTAAATGCTGAAGTACGCTTCAGCATGCAAAATTTCAAAATAAATTACATCGCTGAATATCTCTTCCTTTCAGTGATTCTTTTGAAAATCTCACTGATATTTCTAATCAGTGCTTCTCTATGTTAACAATGTCCCTGAGCTTTTCAAAAACCCTCAGAGACATCTTAAAATGTGAAAGGACAGTTGTGACGTCATGTACAACGGATAACTCATGGCACGACCTTTCGTCTGACACGTTCGCCCGTTTCGTTTCCTTGTCCAATAAGATTCAAGGGACGTGTCATGTGTCATCATGAGAAACTATTCCCGCTCATTAGTTTCTCTCTCTACTCTCACTATATAAACCCTTCGAGTTTATACTTTTACCTTTTACGCGATCATACTCCTTTAAAGCAATAGAACTTACTTGATTCCCTTGCATTCGGATTATTTTCTCAAGAACTTGTGTTCATCATCTTCTACTTCAACAAAACAGGTTCCATTTCCCTTCTTAATTTGTCAAAAACTTGTTTTTGATCTTCTTATTGTTTTTAAAAGATCAAACAAAAGAACTTTCTAACATATGAAATCATTTTATTCATGGTTTCATGAACTCAACTTGCTTACAAGTTGTTCTTTAAGTTTAAAAATATAAATCTTAAACTTATGTATTTCATACGTTTTTCCAGAATCCCTTCCATAAAAGGAAACTGGTAAAACAAGACTTTTCACTAGTTTTGTACTTCTTTTCAAAACTAGAAACCCTAGTTTACCATTTCTTTTTCTAAATGGAAACTGAAAAACCATAAAAATATTATTGTGGAATCTCTTTCCATTTAAAGAAATTGTTCTTCATCTTCTTCATCGTTTTTATGTTTTGAACAGAAATGGAAACCAGCAACACCAACACTGCATCTCCTGATTCTGACGTCGCTGAACTCCCAAAGGCAGCAAACATGAAACACTCCTTGGACCAGATCCAGTTCCAGTCAAACAATCCCTACGCCCTCTTGGAATTCTCCAAGAAGAAGATGGTTACCCATCTTGATGATGCTGTCAACTTCATCAAGACCTGTCCTCTGGTGACAACCCTGACCATCAAACCCCCTGCTCACAAAAACCTAATTGCTCAGTGCTGGTATACCGCACACCGAACCGTTTCCACATCAACCAAAAACCCAAAACGTCAAAATGACGTGATTGCTTTTGAAACCAAACTTGGTGAAGCCCAAATCACCCCTGGGGCTATACAATCAGCCCTGAATCTCCCAGGAAGCTCAAAGACTCATCGTTTCGTTCCATTCCCTGACCCTAACACTGTTGCAGGAAAGGCAAAACTTATTGCCTTCTTGGACACGATGCGTTACAAATGGAACCCTTATCGTGAAGGAAACACTGAGAAGAAGATAACCACTGTGCTTAAGAGCAAGATGCCCAACGAGCTCAACTTCATCTTCACTCATATCACAAGCTGCATGTCTGCAAATACGAGGTCAACAGATCAGACCTCAAAGACTCAGACTACCATGTGATATGCCCTTCTCAAAGGTCTTCACGTGGACTGAGCTAGCCTGATCTTCGAAGATCTGATGGAGCCAATGGAAGTCCTAGATCGTCCAGTGGTGGTTTCGTATCCCCGATTTCTCAGTGCTCTCTTCATGTACGGCCTGAAAGTTAAGTATCCGACAGTTGGCGACCTGAAACTCTCTCAGGTTGGCCTGAAGGTGCTCGACTACAAGCCCATCCCTAACGACTCAACTCTTAAATCTTCTTTGCTCTCCTTCTTCTACTTCTGCGGCTACGTCAACGGCAGCGGTCCACCCAACCGCTGAAACCCAGGCTGCAACCACCACCTCTTGCAAAAAGAGGAAACATTCTGAATACCCCTTGGCATCCATAAGACCAAGAAGATTTCAAAGGAGCAACCCAAGCCTTCCCAGGCTGAAGACTCCACGTCGGTCCCTCTACAGACGACGATGGAAAAATTCGTGGTACACTCTGCCACATCCGCTGAACCGTCCACTTCAATACCCATTTTAGTGCCTCAGTTCACTGAAACCTTCTTGGATACGAACCCCGAATCCTCAGCGCCTCAAAGCGCTGTGGAGGCTATTTCCAGCTGATCCAACGCTAAATCTGCTACCCACACCCTCTTCACAACCTTTGCTCCTCCCTCTCATTTTTTGGTCTCTTCACAATTCATCTTCTCTACTGCATCACCTACAAATGTCATTCATCTGGACGACAATGATGCTGCTGAACTAAGCGCCTGATACAACAGAATCAAGGACCTAAAGGCGCTTCCACCAATCGCTCGCTGGAAGATGACATGGAAAAATTGTCAGGATACCGTGATATCAACTCTTTTTCCAACCCGCCTCTAGGTACCCTAAACACTTCTCTCTCTGGACCCCCAACTTCTGAGCTTTCCTTTGTTCATAAGTTCTTTTCTGTTACAGGTCATAACTTGGGCACTATTAGCAACTCCCTCACGGAGATCGCTAATAAGTTGGAAAGTCTCATGTATACCCCTATTAATCATCTAATCTCTGAACAAATTGATTCGCTGATATCAAGGTACATTCTATCTCTTAAATGCTAAAGTACGCTTCAGCATGCAGAATTTCAAAATAAATTACATCGCTGAATATCTCTTCCGTTCAGTGATTCTTTTGAAAATCTCACTGATATTTCTAATCAGTGCTTCTCTATGTTAACAATGTCCCTAAGCTTTTCAAAAACCCTCAGATACATCTTAAAATGTGAAAGGACAGTTGTGACGTCATGTACAACGGATAACTCATGGCACGACCTTTCGTCTGACACGTTCGCCCGTTTCGTTTCCTTGTCCAATAAGATTCAGGGGACGTGTCACGTGTCATCATGAGAAACTTTTCCCGCTCATTAGTTTCTCTCTCTACTCTCACTATATAAACCCTTCGCGTTTATATTTTTACCTTTTACGCGATCATACTCCTTAAAAGCAATAGAACTCACTTGATTCCCTTTCATTCGGATTATTTTCTCAAGAACTTGTGTTCATCATCTTCTACTTCAACAAAACAGGTTCCATTTCCCTTCTTAATTTCTCAAAAACTGGTTTTTTATCTTCTTATTGTTTTTAAAAGATCAAACAAAAGAACTTTCTAACATATGAAATCATTTTATTCATGGTTTCATGAACTCAACTTGCTTACAAGTTGTTCTTTAAGTTTAAAAATATAAATCTTAAACTTATGTATTTCATACGTTTTTCCAGAATCCCTTCCATAAAAGGAAACTGGTAAAACAAGACTTTTCACTAGTTTTGTACTTCTTTTCAAAACTAGAAACCCTAGTTTACCATTTCTTTTTCTAAATGGAAACTGAAAAAAACCATAAAAATCTTATTGTGGAATCTCTTTCCATTTAAAGAAATTTTTCTTCATCTTCTTCATCGTTTTTATGTTCTGAACAGAAATGGAAACCAGCAACACCAACGCTGCATCTCCTGATTCTGACGTCGCTGAACTCCCAAAGGCAGCAAACATGAAACACTCCCTGAACCAGATCCAGTTCCAATCAAACAATCCCTACGCCATCTTGGAATTTCCCAAGAAGAAGATGGTTACCCATCTTGATGATGTTGTCAACTTCATCAAGACCTCTCCTCTGGAGACAGCCCTGACCATCAAACCCCCTGCTCACAAAAACCTACTTGCTCAGTTCTGGTATAACGCACACCGAACCGTTGCCACATCAACCAAAAACCCAAAACGTCAAAATGACGTGATTGCTTTTGAAACCGAACTTGGTGAAGCCCAAATCACCCCTGGGGCTATACAATCGACCCTGAATCTCCCAGGAAGCTCAAAGAATCATCATTTCGTTCCATTCCCTAACCCTAACACCGCTGCAGGAAAGGCGAAACTTATTGCCTTCTTGGACACGATGCGTTACAACTGGAACCCTGATCGTGAAGGAAACCCTGAGAAGAAGATAACTACTGTGCTTAAGAGCAAGATGCCCAACGAGCTCAACTTCATCTTCACTCATATCATAAGCTGCATGTCTTCAAAGACGGGGTCAACAGATCAGGCCTTAAAGACTCAAACTGCCATGGGATATGCCCTTCTCAAAGGTCTTCACGTGGACTGGGCTTGCCTAATCTTCGAAGATCTGATGGAGCGAGTGGAAGTCCCAGATCGTCCAGTGGTGGTTTCGTATCCCCGATTTCTCTGTGCTCTCTTCATGCACGGCCTGAAAGATAAGTATCCGACAGTTGGCGACCTGAAACTCTCTCAGGTTGGTCCGAAGGTGCTCGACTACAAGCCCATCCCTAACGAGGTACGTCTTTCTCAACTCTTAACTCTTCTTCGCTCTCTTTCTTCTACTTCTGTAGCTATGTCAACGGCAGCGGTCGACATAACCGTTGAAACCTAGGCTGCAACCACCACCTCTTCCAAAAAGAGGAAACATTTTGAATCCCCCCTTGGCATCCATAAGACCAAGAAGATTTCAAAGGAGCAACCCAAGCCTTCCCATGCTGAAGACTCCACGTCGGTCCCTTTACAGACGACGATGGAAAGATTCGTGGTACACTCCGCCACATCCGCTGAACCATCCACTTCAATACCCATTTCAGTGCGTCAGTTCACTGAAACCTTCTTGGATACGAACCCCCAATCCTCAGCGCTGTGGAGGCTATTTCCAGCGGATCCAACGCTGAATCTGCTACCCACACCCTCTTCACAATCGTTGCTCCTCCCTCTCATTCTTTGGTCTCTTCACAATTCATCTTCTCTACTGCGTCACCTATAAATGTCATCCATATGGACGACAATGATGTTGCTGAACTACAGCGCCTGATACAACAGAATCAAGGACCTAAAGGCGCTTCCACCCATCGCTCGTTGGAAGATGACATGGAAACATTGTCAGGATACCGTGACATCAACTCTTTTTCCAACCTGCCTCTAGGTACCCTAAACACTCCTGTCTCTGGACCCCCAACTTTTGAGCTTTCCTTTGTTCATAAGTTCTTTTCTGTTACAGGTCCTAACTTGGGAACTATTAGCAACTCCCTCACGGAAATCGCTAATAAGGTGGAAAGTTTCACCTGAAGAAATTGGCCGACACTATGACCGACAAGGCTACAACCGCTGACGTCTCAAAGCTTGAAGGCGATTTATCTTGTGTGGCTGAGGGCATCACCAACAACTCTTCCACCCTCAGCACCCTCAACACCACCAACACCGACCTCTCCACAAACTTCAAAGCCTTGTCCATCGAAGTCATAACGCTGAAGACAGAGGTATCTAATCCTCAGGGGGAGGTGGTGTATCTGAAGTCTGCGATGAGCGATCTAGCTCACAAGGTTGGCTCCTCCGACGATCTACTCAGCCAACTCCTCGATCGGCTCAACGCTCCTACTGTTCCTATGTCCCATTTTTCTCAGGACGGCCGGGAAAAGTTGGAAAAGGCAGTGGAGCATATTGTCAAGACAACCCCTGCTATATCTGGCCTTGAAGACAGATCAACAACGATTGAAAATCACTCAGCCTTCCCTGGCCACGAAGACTGGGATACTGAACAGGTATTTGCTGCTGCCAATGCCATTGCCTCCCCCGTTGAACATGCGGAAGATGGGGAGAAGGATAAAGGTGAAGTCCTTCCCCATGTTTCTGAGGGGGAGGAAAATGATGAAGAACCTCAGGGAGATAAGAACCCTGAGGGAAGCGAAAGAAGTCCCTCTCATTCTGAGGGGGGAGCATTTCGAAGAACAGGCCAACTCTCTAGTGCTTGTTGAATCCTCAGAGGACGATGAGGAAGCTGACGCTGAAGATGACAAAGTCCTGGACCTACTGGATGACGAACCATCATCATCCCCAAATGATGATGATGATGATGACGATGATGATGGCTTCATTTTCTAGCAAAAGCAACCAAGGATCCCTACTCAGAAGGGAGTCGTAATAAAAGAACAAGGGGAGGGTTCCAAAAACAAATCTCCAGCGAAAGCGGCCAACACTGGAAAACAAAAAGGCCTAGCTGAGGACAACTTGGCTATTCTTGTCAAGAAGATAGTTTGTCAGGTATGTTACATCCTATTCCCTTACACTGCATCCCTCCTCTACCCCTTCTCATTATCTATCCTACTCTGTCTCAAACTTCTAAACACTTAACTCATCCTTTCTATATCTCTTTTCCCTATGATCTAATCCATTGATCATTTTGTTTCAGCTAGTCCTCTCCCCTGCTTGAGGGTCAAGCTGAAGCTCCTCTCAACAACCTCGCAATAATCCCAGCCTCCAGAGCTGATGATCAAGAAATAATCCCGGTCCTGAATTCGACCGATGACCTTTTTGAAGAAGAAGAAGAGCGGCCCTCGCACCGAAAAAGACCTTCCTTGGTTCCTCAAATACCAAGTGAAGATGTAAAAAGAAAAAGAGCAGCGGTTATTCAAAGACTGGAAGATCAGCGGATTGTCCCATCTCACCTAAATCTCTTATCTACTCGGGAAATCGCTGAGTCTCTCAAAGCTAAACAACTCCTTGTCGAACGAAAGAAAGCTGAAGAAAAAGATAATGAATATGCCATTGAATTCGTTCAACGTTCAGTAAAGGATCCAAGCCTGAAGAAGATTCCTATCTCTGTTCAGTGAAAGCTCTAGCAAGACGCCAAGAAGATTAGAGAAGAGAAAACCAAGGTCTCTGATTCCACTATAGCTTGGTGCAAGGAGAAATGACATTACCGACATCATGGGTCCAGAATTAAAACGGTCAACATCAGGGGAAGGACTCTCAAAGACGTTCCTATCATCGATATTCAGATTATCAGAGAGAATGGTCACAAGGCAACCATCTTCACATCGTGGCTTGACCAGCTTGGTTTCTCTGAATGGTTGGAGATGCGGATAGCCATTAAGCGGTCGTGCTAAAATTACAAATCCTTTGTCGAGAAAGTTCTGAACAGGCAGATCGACATGGTAACATCAGCTGTGGATATCCCTCCTCCTCCTCCTCCTCCAGTTCAACATAGAAGGCCTGTTGCAAAGAAAAAGAAGAAACCCTCAGCTTCAGGTCCTCCTATCCAAAATGAAATCGATATCGATTTCTCACGAGAAGTTGTCCTTGGTCCTGATCCTGATCTATCAGCGCTCGATGTTTCCCTACCCCCTAGTGAAGACTTTATCCCTGGAAAGGTTATCAGCGAACCTTATGGCATATACTTCATTGACTGCACTGGACGCAAATGCTTTCAACGCATCCCTGAGCTAATCATTGCCCCTATCGAACAGCTCAGAGATCTCATCTACTGGTGTGGATTCAAACAAGACCTGCTCGGACATTTCATGAAGCCCTTGATCTACAAAGAAGCCAAGAAAAGTAGGGAACAGGGAGTGAAAGTCCCTGATTGGATGGTCCCTCAAACTGATACTCTTGACGAACTTCTCGTTAAGAAAGAACCTGAATAGCTGATAGGATCTCCTTTTGTAATTCTTCTATCTTTATCAGCTTGTAACTTTTTGTACTTGTAATTATTATTCGTTGTACTTATAATTTTTCCACTTCCTCTTGTAATCTTTACGAAGTTAATGAAAAATTTCAGTGAATGTACTTTCTCCATCAGTACTAGAAAAGATCCCTGAAATCAGTAAATGGGACATGCATTTTACGAGTTCTTTTTATCCTTATGTTTTCATACTTAGCAATTTTCCTTTATTGCTATGTCATCATCAAATAGGGGGAGATTGTTGATCCAAACCCCCAGTGATTTGATAATGACTCTGATAAACACTTAGTGAAAATTGTAAGTAGACAATATGTATTAATGTTTTGTCATAAAAAAATATAATAAGTCTGTTTAGTATCGCTGATGAAAACATACACTTTAAATTCATACTTCATCGAACACTATACATCAGTGAGCCCTGAGCCTGTTCAGTCTCACTGATGATCGCTGATAATTTATGTTGTTTACTTATGATCCCTGAAGACAAGATTCACGTCAACTATGTTATACGCTGAAGTCAAAGATCAAGCCAAAAAACCAGCGACTAAGTGTACTAGTGACCTGATGCGGATATTAGCGAAGCCAAGACTTGTCCATCCAACGTGATGTTTCAAGTAGAAGACTTCAGCGAATGCTGAACTTTATTATTCGCGGATAAACAATCATTCAGCGAACGCTGATCATGAAGCTTGTTCTTCAAGCAACTTTGTCTTATCCCCCTTGCACGCCTCCGTACAATTTTCTCAGAACGGACATCCCTTTTGTCCAGAATCGTACAACCAACTCTGATTCTGCACTGTTCATCATGCGGACACTAGGTAGTCTACTGAATTCAAATCATGCAACCAACCAGAGGCTGCCACATGTAAATGTATACTGACTTGCATTAAATGCATGCACTATATAAAGGAAACCCTACTTCATTTTGAAGTGCTTGGCCATTCCTCTCTCGCTGAACTTTCTGTGTGAAAGAATACTCTCCTTAGTGTTCTTATTTTCTTAATCTCTATTTCTAGTGCAAGAACTCTTAGTATTCTCATAGTTTGTTTAGATTAGGTTTATTCCTTAATCTTGTTCTGCAACAAACTGTAAATTGTTTGATACATATCAATAAACAATTTAGAAAGATAAAAAACGTGTGTTTGTATTCAACCCCCCTTCTACAAACTTGTATAACCCCTTTGGGACCAACATCTTTGCTGAGGATTTACACCATCCTTCAATAGTAGCTTTCTCAGCTTTCGTTCAGCGATAGCTTGTTCGCATTGAATGTTGATTAGCTGATTACATAGACCTCATCTTTTAAACGTTCTTCTATATTAGATAGTTCTTGGATCTTTAAATGACATTTCTTAAGATGTTCACTTATATCGAGATTTTGTTGTTCAGCTTGTGGTTTACCATTCATGGCATTTGTGAGTTCCAGATCAATGCAACGAACAATAGAAATCAATAGATATGAACACGAACAGTATGATTTTAATATGTCATCCAATTCACTTTCAATCAATTCAGAGAGAATTACAAAGCGTATGAAAGTGGAAATTGACAACTAGCCTAATTTTCTAAGGCTAACACATATTATATACCATGGCCCCATAACATTCAAGCCCATAGCCCTTAAACTTTTATTCAACCTGATTTTGACCCTAACAATCCCCCCCTTTGAATTGAAGTTCGAGTTCGCACCAGTTCTCGACATATCTCTTTCGGAGCGCAAAGTGTGTCTCAAACATTCGAATGGCTCGGCGGTAGTCGATGCGGTCTTCAATCACTTCTAATGCATTTTGAGCGGTAATCTCGTTTGAATTGGGAACAAACGAAGACTTTCGATTTTCGGATTCAAAAGTGATAATGTTACGAAGAACATCTCTTACTTTGAGGAGTGTGCCATCACAGAATCTGTCGACCTGGTTGAAGTGAAGAAACCTATTTTCTTTCTAATCGTTGAGGTAGACTATCCCAAATTCCGGTTCTAGAAGCAGTGTGTTCTCGGGATACATCTTCAGTTCAGGCGCTTTCAGATTCGGTTTCAGCAGGTTTACCTTCTTTGCTCTGTTCTCGATTCCCATTTGAAAGTCTGTGAGGTAGGACATCATGATTGTGCGAATCAGGAATCGACGAACAGCTTTGAGCGCTTTGGATACATGAAGTTGTTGGATGGTTCTGGTTCGAAGGTCTTTCAGTATAGCTTGGAAGTCGAACGGTCTGAGGTTCTTGAAGTCAGCTTCGGAAAATCTCCATTCATTTCCGTCTTCTCGTCGGACGGTGAATACTGGAAACATGACTTTAAGGATTTGGCCTGTTTGGATGTTGAGTACTTCAGTGATTTTGTGCTTAGTTCTGACTTGGCTAACTGGCAGACACCACTTCATGGCATTTATGTACTGGCTTTGGTATTCCGGGTCGGAATTGGAAATCCCAAGGCAAAAGGTTGGCTCGATGGGGTGTAACCTGTGAACGTATAGCTTCTTTATTGATTCCTCCAGGTGAGGAATAAGGATCATGATCTTCTCCCATCGGATTTGTTGCTGTTGAGGAGGAGGATGATCTGAAGCTGTTGGTTGTTGAGGAGATGTCGGATTTGCAGCAGTTGAAGTCACGGGTATCGTAGAAGTCTCGGGGGCCTAAGTAGTGTGCATGGGTGTACCATACAAGTTTTGTAGCAGAAACTAGTCATAATCCACGTTGTCGTCTTCATCAGTAGGAAAGATCAGGTTTACCTGGAGATTTATTGAACTGGCGGCTTTTTCGTACCATGCATTTTCAGTCTCGGGGTCAATCTCGGAATCTGGATCAATTAGATCAAGTGCGGGCATATCTGATGTAGAATGAGTGACCAATTCCTGTGTTTCTCCCTCGGGCTTTTCAACTGTTGGGTCTTCGTCGTCAGAGATGTCCATGTCTATGACCATCTCGACTAGGCTCAACTGGGCTTCAGGTTCGTCGGTTGCAGTTGCCACAGTTAATGGTTCTGGTTGAACCGTTGTAGTAGTTTTAGTAAGGATCAGGGCAGACTCGGCTAAACGCAGTCTTTTATTCTCCCTCTAACGGTGATCAGGATTATCCTGATCATCGTGCCTTCGCTTTAGTCCGCCGGCTTGACTTTTGCAGGTGTCTTCCATGGAGGTGACTCTTTTGGATAACTTGGATAGGGCTTTGTTGACATCCTTGAGAGTCGCGTCAAGCTGATCCAAACAGCTATTGACGGAAGACGACTGAGCTGAAGATTGTGAACGAAGAATGGAGATAAGATCAGCTTCAGTCGAGGAGTCGGTATCTGTGGTCTGGAGAAGTTGGGCCAGGAGTATGGTCTTCAAGGTATCCACCGAATATGTTGGTTGAGCTGGTGTCGGTGGAGGGATTGGTGCGGTCTCGTGTTCCACCATCTTTTCCTTTCCCTTTAGCAGACCTTTTACCTTTTCGAGCTTGGTCCGGAACTCCTCCATCGGTGTCTCCCGGACAACCTTTAGGGCGTTGTCCAGATATCCCTATGACACGAAGTGGGGTAATATAACATCGGGGTCACTAAGAGCACCCGTTGAGGCATCGACCTTAGAGGTAGAGCCACCTACATTCACGGGTGGCAAAGATGTGGCCATGGTAGGATTTCCTTCCGATCCTCGCGTTCCGCCCAAAAGCAGAGACACTACGGAAGTTCCGATCAGGTCACGAAGAGCACCGATGTTTGGAGTCTCAGCCTGTGTCCTAGTGAACGATTCTAAATATGTAGCAAATGGCTCTAGACTCGATGGTGCATTGAAAGAAGTCTAGAGTTGGGGCAGCTTCTCTCTGTTTTCAATACCTAAGCTCTCCGAGTGAGAGAAAGGTAGATTATGTGCTAGATCCCCGTGTTCAAATGAAACACCCATCTGTTGAGAGACGTGTGAGTGGCTTGGGGAGGTGTGCAATTGTGCCGCTAGGTCCACGACGGCTTCTTCAATACCTTGTCCCAACAAATGAGACGAAGTAGCAGATGTGGCTACCTGAGCAACACTTGGCTGGATTCGCTCTAAAGCCTCTTTATTTTTACGGCTTTCTCGCTCATGATTCTTTTTAGATCTAACTTCACTCTATCTCACCACTTTTGGATTTTCAACCAATACTCCCTCCTCTCTCATTGGGTCTCCCATATTAGGCTCAGCTGTTGGGATGGTAGAGGGTGTGGGTGAGGCGGATGGCGAATCTTCAGTTAAAGGAGGGTGACGGCCGATACGGTGTGGCATTAGGGATGCGCGAATGGCAAGGTCCGTATCGGTGTCCGTGTTGTCGGACTCGACATTTTCTACCTGTGTGTATGGAGATATTGGTTCTGTGGTGTCCGTACCAGGGTCTTCTTCGAGCAGTGGGGTGGCAGAAGTGACCGGGACCTCGTGTAATCAAGTTGACGGTCCGGCCTCGTCAGTAGTACGGGTGGTATGTACAGGTGGTTGTTGGCTTGATCCGGGTTGGCTTCCCTTCCCTTGTACTCTCAACACACCCCGCCCGGGAGCCCCAGCTACCCGGGCTCTACCTCCTCTCGTCCTCGGACCCTCACATCGCTCAGTTCTATGTCCCTAGGGAGGTCCCTCCGGCTCTGGCTGGACCATGGGATTCCCTAACTCTCGCCTATATTCTATCACACTCGGTGCATTGGGGTCTGCGTGTGCCAGTAGATGTTCTGGGATAGGCATGGTTGGGGAATCAGGAGGATTGCGAATCACTAAGTACTGCAAGTTGAACTGTGGACATACCGGATGATTGATACGTCTCGGGATAAGCGGATTCGCCTCCATGTGTTGTCGAATGGCCAGAGAAAGGATCCGCGGAAATGGTAGAAACTTCTTCTTGGAACCGCCAGTCTGTCGGATGGCTTGCACAAGTTCTCTCCAAATGATCGCTGAGTAGTCGATATGACGGTTGAAGCAGACAGCGTGAAATAGGCGAAGGAAGTCTACTGTGCATTGGTCTATCCTCTTCTATCGGGATGACAGACATCTATTCAAGATTCTGAACAGTGTATACCAGACCGGTGCGATATACTTCCAATTGAATGCAGATGGACGGTTGAGCTCATGGTGATATCCAAGCACGCGGATGTCAGCGCAGAGAGTTGCGTCATCGACGGTGGGTGCATACGCAGCATGGCCTCCGACAGTAGGTTCTGTAAGTGACAATAGACGTCGAAAGGATTCCGGCGTGAGTGTGAATGGATGGTTGTCGATAGTTGCTGTGATGGTCTGGATGTTGTTGGCGGTGACAACTCTAGCCGTGCGCCATACTTGGTAGACGTATAGTACGGGCACATCAGTTGTCGCTGTGAGTGATCGACGAAGTGGGTGGCCGAGCATGAAATCGACGACCACTCGGTGTGTGGGTCGGAATTTTGCAGCATCTAGATGAGGATTGTTGGCTGCAATCTGAATGCCATGGTCCTCGAGAACCAAAGCATTGTCGGCCTCGTGGTCGATAATTTCCTCCTGAGGAGGAACGTTCTGCTGCTGTTTCTCTTGTTCATCCGCCATTTAGTATACCTGAAAAATGCAGAGTTAGAGCTTGGACGTGATAAAATCGTAAATTATGCGTACCTTAGCATTTGAATAGCTCAATCAACGATTGATTGAGGAATGGCAGAGAACATGACATTGGGAATGCCAATGTTTAAAAAAATGGCAAAGGCACAGGACGCAAGCAGTGTCCGGATAAACAGGGTATCCGGACAAGTAAGACTTATCGGATAAACAAGGGTTACCGGGTGTAGGAAGTGTCTGGGTAACATATGGTTACCGGCCAAAGGACTTACCGGGTGAGGCAAGGTTACGGATAACATAGGTTACCAGATGTTATTAAGATACCGGACAATGGTTACCGGATGAGAGGTTACCGGGCAATAGAGGTTACCGGACAATAGAGGTTACCGGACAAAACAGGTTACCGGACACCAAACTCTCCGGATTGCTGAACTTACCGGATACGTGAGTATCCGGACGACATGGGTTACCGGGAATCAAGGTGTCCGGGTGGGCTTACTGAATGATCATAACGGTTACCGGTTAACTTGCAAGTTATCGGGTAACATGAATGTTACCGGGTACAAGCAGGTTACCGGGCGAAGTGAATTCAAATCCAATCGACCCAAATATTAACATATTCACAGATATAGGCAATCTCCACAATGCTATGCAAGGTAAGATGCACGATTATATAAATCATGGAGTGTAAATGGGCAAAATCATCCCGAACATAGTGCGACGTGAAATAGGGTTTCCAGAAATTCCTAATCGGTTCGATTTCACCATAGAATCGTGCGTGTGTGATATTAAACAACATGATATGCGAGGATGAAGGCGTACCTGTGATGTGGAATCGAAATCGAGCAAGTGCGAGTGAGAATCGCGAGTTACCGAACGCTGGGGAGGTGAGAGGTTTTTAGAGAGATTTTGGCAGGTTTCCGGGTAAAGAGAATAGATGGGTGTCCGGATACCTTTATATATGGTCACTTACCCGGTAACACATTGTTACCCGGTCACTTACTGGGTAAGTGTCCAGAAAGCCTAAAAAAATGACAATTTTGACCTTTGTTAAACAATTATCCCTGCTCCCCCTCGACCTTAGCATGGGTATTTCCCTGCTCCCCCTCGGAACGTGGATGTGATTGAGTTAGGAGACGTAATCACACAAAAAAAACTTGTATACTTTAAAGAAAAAAGTGTGACGCTCCCCCTCAGATGATGAACAATTATGGTTGTGCTCCCCCTCAGAATGTGCATGGAGTGTGATGTGGAGTGCACTCGGGAATGTCCATACACACGAGAAAAAAAATGTGTGACACTCCCCCTCAACTACAGAAGTAACTCACCTGATACTTGTTTGTACTCCCCCTGAACACATGAACAACTTGCAAAAGCACAGAAATAGCCAAATAAACTAGACGACAGTATTAAACAGAAAGAAACACACTGTAACATCCCTTATCTTTAAAACACTCATTTAACGGAAAGTAACCTTAAAATACAGCGGAAGATTTGTAATTAAAACATTTAGATAAAATCCCATAATCTTATAGAAAAGAGTACAAGTTTGCAACTTAAAACCAATACGTTTGAGACAAACAATATTCAACTGAAAAGCTTAGAGAATCCAAAACTATCATTCATCAAAAGAAAATATAAGCTGCTGAGCTGCCGCAAATCCAAAAGCTTCAAGCTGGAGCCTTTCCTTTATTCTTCGAAGATGTACCTGCCACTAAAAGATGAATAACAACGGGGTAAGATTTCGCTTAGTGAGCACGCACCTGTACCACATATCATCATGCATACATACTCGCATAAACATAGCAATCACATACATGTAACATCCTTCCATTCCTTAAGGCACAAAGCCAATAAGGAAGGTCATAACTAGACACTGGTACCAGGCCTCTTCATACATAACATATTCCCTAGGGGTATTACTACCACCATAGGTACTCTTTCCTTTGGCAAAGCCAACATACACATAATCACACATGCAATCCAACTACATACACATAACTTACATAATATAGGTAGAGTACTCACCTGTCAAGATGTCAATTACCAAGTACTTCACAGTGTATAATAATCACCTCGTACCACCTATAACATTCATACATACACATATCATAACAAGCCCAAAAATGGAACTCTAATTCTATCCCAACTCTCATCCCGAAATGACATAGCTAGGATAGTCCAAATACCATAAAACTTTGCCAAACATCCCATTTCATACACCCCATTTCTATTGATTTCTAAACATAATACACATACCTTGCAATTCTAGACCGCGAACAACAATCCTCCTAGAACCTTTCACAACTTGAATCTTCCAAAATCACCAAATCTTTCGCCTGGAAAATATAGCAACTTCGGACACTTGGTTCTCTCTACTGGGAACTCCGATGCCAAATCCCTCCGGTCAGAATGTAGATTAGAGGGTCTTGAAGTCGCTGTCCAAATTTCACGACGATCCAACGGTTAACGAAGACGAATCGGTCGATCTTTCACAGCAGCTCACAAGAACTCCGAAAATCCCTTTCACAGCAACTTCGGACACTTGGTTCTCTCTACTGGGAACTCCGATGCCAAATCCCTCCGGTCAGAATGTAGATTAGAGGGTCGTGAAGTCTCTGTCCAAATTTCACGACGATCCAACGGTTAACGAAGGAGAATCGGTCGATCTTTCACAGCAGCTCACAAGAACTCCGAAAATCCCTTTCTCTTTTCTCTCTTCTTTGCTAAAGAAACAAATGGCTGCAAATGAGGGTGTTTAGGGTTTCCATCCCCTTTACATACATGCCAAAACACACCCTCATCTTACAAAATTGATAAACTGGCCCTAGATTCCTGAACACGTACATAACGACCCAAAAATTAACTCAACCCCAAAATAGACAGTTAAATCACGTAAATTGGGAAACGGGGTGTTACAACTCTCCCCCACTTACCAGGATTTCGTCCTCGAAATCGATCAGACTTGGAAGAGTTCCGGATAATTCGATCTCATCTCAGCTTCCGGTTCCCATGTCCATTCTGATCCTTTTCGGTGTTCCCACTGAACTTTCATTAAGCTGATCTCCTTGTTTCGCAAGGATTTGGTCTTCCTTTCCAAGATTGCTATCGGTCTCTCAATATAATTCAACCGTTCGTCGACCTGTATGTCATCTATAGGGACATGCGCCGACTCGTCAGCTAAACACTTCCTCAACTGAGATACGTGGAAGGTGTTGTGTATCAGACTGAGTTTCGGCGGAAGCTCCAGCCGGTACGCAACCTTCCCAACCCGTGCTATCACCTTGAAAGGTCCGATAAACCTAGGGCCTAGCTTGCCCCTCTTCCGGAATCGGATCACCCCTTTCCAAGGTGATACCTTCAACAAAACATTTTCTCCCACGTTGAACTCCAGATCCGACCTTCGCTTGTCGGCGTAACTCTTTTGACGACTCTGTGCCGTTCGTAGCCTATCCCGAATCATCTCAATACTTTCCGTCGTTTTCTGAACCACTTCTGTGCTGCTTAACTCCCGCTGGCCTACCTCTCCCCAACAGATAGGAGTCCTACATCTTCTCCCGTACAACATCTCATACGGAGGCATGCCAATACTGGCATGGAAACTGTTGTTGTATGAGAACTCAGCCAACGGTAAATACGTATCCCAGCTGCCCCCAAAATCCAAAACACAGGCTCTCAACATATCCTCAAGAGTCTGAATTGTTCTCTCGCTTTGCCCGTCCGTCTGTGGGTGAAAGGCTGTACTGAACTGACGTCTCGTACCCAAATCTTCATGGAACTTCCCCCAAAACCGCGACGTAAACCGAATATCCCTGTCTGATATCACTGTTACCGGTACCCCATGCCATGCTACAATTTCACTGACATAGATGTCAGCTAACTTTTCTGCAGATGAACTTTCACGGATCGCGATAAAATGGGCACTCTTTGTCAGCCTATCTACAACCACCCAAATGGCATCATGATTCCTAGGTGTTCGAGGCAACTTGGTAATCAGATCCATTGTTATATGCTCCCACTTCCACTCTGGTATCTCTAATGGTTGTAACTTCCCGTGCGGTCTCTGATGCTCTACTTTGACCCTTAAACAAGTCAAACATTTCTCCACGTACTTAGCCACGTCCCTCTTCATCCCCGGCCACCAGTAGTCAGTCTTCAGATCTCTATACATCTTAGTAGCACCGGGATGGATAGAGAACCTTGACTTATGCGCCTCGTCCAGAAGTGTCTGCCTTGCCTCACACGATACTGGAACCCATACCCGACCGTACCGAGTCAATAGACCTCGACTGTCGGGCACTAACTGATCCACCTGTCCCTTTATCCGTTCCTTCTTCTGGTTCTCAGCCTTGATCGCTTCCTCTTGAGACCTTCTTACCAAGTCGTGAAGCGACGTTGATACTGTTAGTCTCATCAACGGTACCCGAAGTAGAACACTACTCGCTCTTCTACTCAAGGCATCCGCTACGACATTTGCCTTCCCCGGGTGATAAAGAATCTCGCAATCATAATCCTTCACCACATCCAACCACCTTCGCTGTCTCATGTTCAAATTATGTTGATCCCTGAAATAACGAAGACTCTTGTGGTCCGTATAGATAGTACACTTCACCCCATACAGGTAGTGCCGCCATAACTTGAGAGCGAACACCACTGCCGCAAGCTCCAAATCGTGAGTCGGGTAATTCACCTCATGCGTCTTCAGTTGACGAGACGCATAGGCAATCACCCTTCCCCTCTGCATAAGAACGCAGCCTAGCCCGTGATAAGACGCATCACAGTAGACTGTCATGTCTTCAACTCCCTCCGGTAGTGTCAACACCGGAGCCTCGCATAACTTTCTCCTTAACGTTTCGAACACTGTTTTCTGTTCCTCTCCCCAAACGAAACGTTCGTTCTTCCTCGTCAGCTTCGTCAACGGAACTGCTATCTTGGAGAAATCCTGGATGAACCGGCGGTAGTACCCGGCTAATCCAAGGAAACTCCTAATCTCAGTGGGAGTCTTCGGGGTTTCCCACTTCATCACTGCCTCCACCTTCGCTGGGTCTACCTTGATACCCTCTCGGTTCACAAGATGTCCAAGAAATTGAACCTCTTGTAACCAGAAATCACACTTGGAGAACTTTGCATATAACTGCTCCTTACGCAAAATCTCCAAAACCTCTCGTAGATGCTCCATATGATCCTCCTTCGACTTGGAGTAGATCAGTATATCGTCTATAAACACGATGACTGGCCTATCCAACATCGGTCTGCAAACTCTATTCATAAGATCCATGAATGCCGCCGGTGCGTTCGTCAGTCCAAATGGCATCACGATGAACTCGAAATGCCCGTACCTGGTTCTGAACGCTGTCTTGTGAACATCTTCTTCCCTGACCTTCAACTGGTGGTACCCTGAGCGAAGATCTATCTTAGAGAACCAAACGGCTCCCTGAAGTTGATCGAAGAGATCGTCGATCCTCGGCAACGGGTATCTGTTCTTCACCGTAAGCTTGTTAAGCTCTCTATAGTCGATGCACATCCGCATCGACCCGTCCTTCTTTTTCACGAAAAGGATAGGGGCTCCCCAAGGTGAACTACTGGGGCGGATGAAACCCTTATCCAACAGTTCCTCCAGCTGCTTAGACAGTTCATGCATCTCCGGAGGTGCCAAACGGTAAGGAGTCTTTGCTACCGGTGCCGCCCCCGGAATCAAGTCTATTCGGAACTCCACTTGCCTCCCGGGAGGAATGCCAGGCAAGTCATCCGAGAAAACATCCGGAAACTCGCTGACCACTGGTACATCTGCCACTGTTCTCTTCTTTTTCTCCTCCCGTTCATCAACAATATACGCCAAGTAACTGCTACCACCATGGTGCACATATCTTCTAGCTTTGGCCAAAGTGCACACCTTTGGTACCCCTTTTCTTCCTTCACTCGAGATAGTTAATTCTCCCCCACTTGGGGTTCGAATCACTACCTGCTGTTTTTCACAATCAATGCGCGCTCCATTCCGACTAAGCCAATCTATCCCAACTACTACATTTATTTCCCTCATCGCAATAGGAATAAGATCTATACTAAACTTCACTCCGGCTATCTCTATTACATTACCTTTATACACATCACTCACAAAACGAAACTCCTCGTCCGCTATTTCTACTTCTAGCGGACTCTCTAACTTGTCCTTTACAATAGCAAAGTCTTTACAAAACGATAAAGAAACAAAAGATTTAGTAGCTCCCGAGTCAAATAAGACAAGGGCAGGTGATGCATTAACAGGAAAAATACCTGTCACGACATCTGGCTCCTCCTTTGCTTCATCTACGGTCATCTGGAACACTCGCCCTCGAGTCCTGGGTGCGTCGTTCTTCTTTCCCATTCCACCCTCTAGCATCTTCACCGGTGCGGTTCCCGAGTTCTGGACCGACCCGATATTCATTGGGCACTCGTCAGCAAAATGGCCCGGCTTGTAGCACTTAAAACATATCTTTGCGGTCGCCTTGCAGTCTCGACTGATATGACCCGGTTGCCCGCATTTGTAACAGGTTCCGGAGCCCATACGGCATTCTCCCGGATGCTGTCGTCCACACTTCCCACAGCGGGGATGCTCTCTCTTGAACTCTTTCTTTACCTCCGGTTTATGACTCCCAGTTTTGAACCTCTTAGTCTGCTGAGGTTGAGTCTGAACCGTTTCTGCCCTTCTTGTCTTTCTTTGGCTCTCTAATTCGAGCTCTCTAGCCCGAGCCGCCTCGTGCATCTGCTGAAAATCAGTGCACCTTGCCATAACAACAAATTCTCTAATCTCCTGTTTCAAAACTCTCCCATATCTGTACATTTTGGCCTTTTCATTCCTGACATACTCAGGACAGAAAAGGGACCGCTCCAAAAACTTGTCAGTGATCTCGTTCACCGACTCCGTAGTTTGCTCCATAGATAGAAACTCATTTGTGAGTCTCTCTACCTCAATTTGGGGCACATACTGTTCCATGAACAGTTCCTTGAACTGTTCCCAAGTCATGCTATCCACTTGTTCTGGCGTCCGAGCACGAACAATAAGGTTCCACCAGTCTTTCGCTGCCTTCCTCAGAAGGTTCGATGCGTAGCGAACCTTGACTTCCTCGGTACAAAAACTGGTGCGGAAAGCACCCTCCACCTCAGCTATCCAACGAGTGCTGGTTACGGGGTCCTTCTGCCCCTCAAACTGTGGCGGCTGACAGGCCGAGAAATCTCTGTAGCTTGTCCCCCGTGGTTGTACGCCTGACAAGCCCCCTGATCCACTGGCCCTGCTGGCCACAGCTGCCTCTACCTGACTACGAATTTCATTAGCCAGTTCCTGCTTTACCTGCTCAAAGAGACTTTGGAGTAACTCGTGAAGAACCTCCCCGACCTCAGCAGCGATCACACCTCTCAGATCAGGAATTTCCTGATCCTCTTCAATAATCGGTCTCTTGCCTTGCCTTCTAGTGTTCACCATTCTGATACATAAACATGATACTTTAGAATAATTCATCTACATCCCCCCCCCCCTGAGCAAACTCCTAGCATAGTCCAGAGGTCCTAGCTTAGTTGTCTTTCTTTCTAACATGCTCCTTAGAAACCTTCTGCTTATACTCTCTTAACAAAATCCCTTTCTAGCATGTTACTACCCAACCCTCAACCTTGTCTGGTTCATAGAATTCTTTTGCAACTATATCAAGTCCCGGCATGTACAATGTAATTGCAATGGTATGGGCCCTTATACCATTATAATTACACCCTCCATGTTTAGACTCAACACCGTCACTAAGGTTCCAATTCCCAGCTTAGTTGGTACCTTTAACATATATATCACAACATTTTCCATATCTACCACTTATCATATAAACATTATAATCATATTCTAATTCACATTATGCATCAACAAAACATACTTGAAATCATAACCTTGTCACATTGACCATATCTAGCATACATAAACATAATTACTCATCCAATACAGTTATAAAACTGGTCTTTCACAAAACTGAACATGCTTTATCATAAATCCTAATATGGAATAGTGTGCTCACCCCCGTCTTGATGCTCTGGACCGCAGCTCAGCCGTGAAAACTTTTTCTTTTAAAACACCCTTTCCTTATAAACCATTTTCTTACACGAAACAGTCTTTTTTTTTTAAAGGTTACTTATTTGAAAACTTGAGCACTTGGATTTAAGTTCAAACACTCACCACTTGTGAATGCCCGAATCCCTTAAACCAAGGCTCTGATACCAACTGTAACATCCCTTATCTTTAAAACACTCATTTAACGGAAAGTAACCTTAAAATACAACGGAAGATTTGTAATTAAAACATTTAGATAAAATCCCATAATCTTATAGAAAAGAGTACAAGTTTGCAACTTAAAACCAATACGTTTGAGACAAACAATATTCAACTGAAAAGCTTAGAGAATCCAAAACTATCATTCATCAAAAGAAAATATAAGCTGCTGAGCTTCCGCAAATCCAAAAGCTTCAAGCTGGAGCCTTTCCTTTATTCTTCGAAGATGTACCTGCCACTAAAAGATGAATAACAACGGGGTAAGCTTTCTCTTAGTGAGCACGCACCTGTACCACATATCATCATGCATACATACTCGCATAAACATAGCAATCACATACATGTAACATCCTTCCATTCCTTAAGGCACAAAGCCAATAAGGAAGGTCATAACTAGACACTTGTACCAGGCCTCTTCATACATAACATATTCCCTAGGGGTATTACTACCACCATATGTACTCTTTCCTTTGGCAAAGCCAACATACACATAATCACACATGCAATCCAACTACATACACATAACTTACATAATATAGGTAGAGTACTCACCTGTCAAGATGTCAATTACCAAGTACTTCACAGTGTATAATAATCACCTCGTACCACCTATAACATTCATACATACACATATCATAACAAGCCCAAAAATGGAACTCTAATTCTATCCCAACTCTCATCCCGAAATGACATAGCTAGGATAGTCCAAATACCATAAAACTTTGCCAAACATCCCATTTCATACACCCCATTTCTATTGATTTCTAAACATAATACACATACCTTGCAATTCTAGACCGCGAACAACAATCCTCCTAGAACCTTTCACAACTTGAATCTTCCAAAATCACCAAATCTTTCGCCTGGAAAATACAGCAACTTCGGACACTTGGTTCTCTCTACTGGGAACTCCGATGCCAAATCCCTCCGGTCAGAATGTAGATTAGAGGGTCGTGAAGTCGCTGTCCAAATTTCACGACGATCCAACGGTTAACGAAGGAGAATCGGTCGATCTTTCACAGCAGCTCACAAGAACTCCGAAAATCCCTTTCACAGCAACTTCGGACACTTGGTTCTCTCTACTGGGAGCTCCGATGCCAAATCCCTCCGGTCAGAATGTAGATTAGAGGGTCGTGAAGTCGCTGTCCAAATTTCACGACGATCCAACGGTTAACGAAGGAGAATCGGTCGATCTTTCACAGCAGCTCACAAGAACTCCGAAAATCCCTTTCACAGCAACTTCGGACACTTGGTTCTCTCTACTGGGAACTCCGATGCCAAATCCCTCCGGTCAGAATGTAGATTAGAGGGTCGTGAAGTCGCTGTAAATATTTCACGACGATCCAACGGTTAACGAAGGAGAATCGGTCGATCTTTCACAGCAGCTCACAAGAACTCCGAAAATCCCTTTCTCTTTTCTCTCTTCTTTGCTAAAGAAACAAATGGCTGCAAATGAGGGTGTTTAGGGTTTCCATCCCCTTTACATACATGCCAAAACACACCCTCATCTTACAAAATTGATAAACTGGCCCCTAGTTTCCTGAACACGTACATAACGACCCAAAAATTAACTCAACCCCAAAAGAGACAGTTAAATCACGTAAATTGGGAAACGGGGTGTTACACACACGTGAAAAGAAATTAAACAAACGAACTCTACTTTATGAATACAGAGACTTAACCTAACAATGTAACTGATACAAGTAGAATACAAATGCGAGAAAGTGTATGCTCAATCATTTGGAGTGTAAGCAACAGATGATGAGGAGACAGTTTCTTGTAGATGTATGGAACTTGTATCGGGCACACCATCAGATTAAGTCTTCAGATTTAGCAAACCTAACCTGGACACTAGATAGTTAAAGCGTTTTTCGTCCAGGGGTTTTGTAAACAGGTCTGCTAACTGATGTTCTGTATTTACAAAGTAGAGTTCGACTGTACCTCTTTCAACGTGATCCTTGATAAAATGGTACCGAACGTCTATGTGCATCGTCTTTGTATGTTGGACCGGATTGCTGGATATTGCAATGGCGCTCTTCGAGTCGCAGTAGATGGGCACCTTTGTGTATGTGAAACCGTAATCCTTGAGTTGTGTGCGCATCCATATCACCTGAGAACAGCAGCTTGCGGCGGCCAGGTATTCCGCCTTGGCAGTCGATGTAGAGACGCACTGTTGCTTCTTGGATGGCCAACTCACCAGACTGTCGCCCAAGAACTGCACATGTCCCGGTGTGCTCTTCCGATCCATCATGTTGCCCGCGTGATCCGCATCATAATATGCAGAAAGCTCAAAACCTGTCTCTTTCGGGTACCACAAGCCAAGATCAGCAGTACCGTGTAAATAACGAAAAATTCGTTTAACAGCGATTAAGTGAGACTCTTTCAGTTTTGACTGAAACCGGGCACAAAGAAATGTCGAAAACATGATGTCTGGTCTACTAGCTGTTAGGTACATTAAAGAACCAATCATTCCTCGGTACGTTTTAGTGTCCACATCCTTTCCGTTAGGATCGACGTGTAACCTTGTACCGGGTGCCATGGGAGTTTTCATCGGTGAGGACAGTTCCATCTGGAATTTCTTAAGAATATCCCGGATATACTTGGCCTGATTTATGAATATCCCGGTCGACAGTTGTTTAACTTGAATACCGAGGAAAATGTTCATCTCACACAACATACTCATTTTGAAAACATTTCCCATTAATTTGGCAAAGTTCTGAGCAAACTGTGGGTTAGTAGAACCGAAAATTATGTCATCGACATACACTTGAACTAACACTATATGACTTTTTTCCCTTTTAATAAAGAGAGTTGTATCGATTTTACATCGTGAAAATTCCGACTTTATTAAAAACTTTGATAACGTATCATACCACGCCCGTGGAGCTTGCTTCAAACCGTAAAGCGCCTTGTCTAGTATATAGACATGATTAGGCTTCGTCTCGTCCACGAACCCGTCCGGTTGCGATACGTACACCTCTTCCTTGAGTTCGCCGTTAAGAAATGCGGTCTTCACATCCATTTGGAAGACCGTAAACTTCTTGTGCGCGGATTATGCAAGGAACATACGTATTGCTTCGATTCTCGCCACCGGAGCGTATGTCTTGTCATAGTTGATCCCTTCTTGTTGACGGTGTCCCTTGGCCACGAGACGCGCCTTGTTTCGTACGACGATCCCATCCTCGTCCTTTCTGTTCTTGAAGATCCATTTGGTGCCGATCACCGTCTTGTGAGATGGACGTGGGACAAGTCGCCATACTTTGAGGGCCTCGAATTGGTTGAGCTCCTCTTGCATGTCCATGACCCAGTCCGGATATTCGAGTGCTTCGCGGACGGTGGTAGGCTCGATCTTACTCAGGAATCCATAGAAGAGGCAGAAATTGGTCGATGCGCCTCGCGTTTGGACTGGAGTGGATGGATCACCGATAATCTGGTGCAGGGGATGAGCTCTTGTCCATTTGGTGGTGTGTGGAAGCGGCTGCTGAGTGGAGTGTGATGTGTCCGGATCCATGTAACCACCTGTTAGAAGGTCTTAACCAGCTTCAAGTGTAGCGGGTTGGGTTCTCGGAGGAGATTGGGTAGGATTCGTCGAAGGTTGAGCAACTTCTGGTTCCGATGAAGGCAGAGGTTAATCAATGATTGTAGTAGAGGACGAATCTTGAGGAGCGATCTCCGAGTTTTGAACTGGTTCCTCCGGGGGGATGGTTGTATCAGATGATGTTGACGATGAGGACTGAGGTGTCTCCACAGTGATTGTTGGAGTGCTAGTCAGGGCGGCGGACCGGAGAGATTCGTCGAATCCTCAAGTTGAGCAGCTTCAAGTCTTGGTTGCGCTGAGACACGAGGGGAAGAAACATTAAACATATCATCATAGAAGTATTGAAGTATTGAAACAGTAAATCTAAATCTGAAAGATGAGCATTCGACGTAGATGCGTGATTCAGATTTACTGCCGTTTGTGCAGATCCCAAACGTGAAAGTTCAGAAGCTAGCACACCAGTTAAACCGGGTTCTAAACTGATTTGTTCAGAAGCCAATTCCGCGGCTTCGTCGAATGTCACGTTTACACTCTCAGTAACGGTTTTGGTCCGTTTGTTGTAAACGTGATACGCCTTAGCCTACATGGAGTATACTATGAAAACTCCTTCGTCTGCCTTCAGACTGAATTTGCCGAGATCATCTTTGTCATTGAGGACGTAGCACGTGCATCCGAACGCGTGGAAATACTTGATGTTCGAAACGCGGTTGTTGATGATCTCGTACGGTGTCTTGTTGAACCACTTGTTGATGATGGAGCGATTTTGCGTGTAGCATGCAGTTGACACTGCTTCGGCCCAGAGAAATAATGGCAGCTTTGACTGTGACAGCATCGTGCGAGCAGCTTCGACGAGGGTACGATTGCGTCTTTCCACAACTCCGTTTTGTTGAGGAGTGCGTGCGGCCGAGAAGGTTTGCGAAATACCGACTGAGGTCAGGTATTCGTTCACCGTTTGATTTTTGAACTCCGTCCCGTTGTCGGTCCTGATGGTCTGAACTTGCTGTCGAAGGTTCAGTTGTATACTCTTCAAGTGGTTGATGATTAGTTCCGGGGTTTCGTCCTTCGAGCGCAGGAACTTCACCCAAGTGTAGCGTGAGAAGTCATCCACCATCACCAGGACGTACTTTCATTTGTTGATGCTTTGAACACGCATCGGTCCACACAAATCCATATGGATAAGTTCGAGGGACCGGGACGTGCTCGGAGCGGCCTTCGGCTTGTGTGTCGCTCGCTTCATTCCCATTTCACATGCCCCGTAGTGTCGGTCCTTCACGAATTGAAGGTCGGGCATGCCTTTCACGTGTCCGCCAAGCACCAGTTTGTTGATACTCTTGAAGTTCAGGTGCGAGAGACGTCGATGTCAAATCCACGCTTGCTGGAAATTGGCTATTGATATCAGGCAGACAGAATTATCGGTCTTCAGGGCTGCAAGGTCGATGGTGTAGAGGTTGGTCTTTCACGTTCCAACCAGTAGCTCTGTTCCGGCGTCAGTAAGAATGCTACTCCTTTTGGATTTGAATCTTACCTCTATATCTTTGTCGCAAAATTGGCCAATACTGAACAGGTTGTGTCCCAATCCCGCGACGTATGAAACTTTCTTGATGGTGATCTTGTCTTGGACAATGTCGCCATAGCCCAAAATCGGCGCCTTGTCATCGTTTCCAAATCTCACGTCTCCACAATATTGTTCCTTGTAGTTCGTGAGTAGATCCCTCCTTCCAGTCATGTGCTTGGAGCATCCAGAGTCTAAGTACCACACATGATCGTCCTGCAAAAACAAGTTTAGCGGACTTTAGGTACCCATTTGAAAATGGGTCCTGGAGGGTTAGGTTCTACACCTTTCGGAGTAGCCTGTTTTGAGGCAGGTTTCCTCCTGGGTGTAGGTTTAACCTCAGTAGGAGGAACCCGTTTTGAAATGGGTTTCCTTTCTTGCTTTGGTTTAACCTCTGATTGGGAACTCCGTTGTGTATGATGTTTCTTTTTGTTTTTACGGGGTTTGCGTTTGGGTGCAGAATTATACATATGATATGACCCAAACCAATCATTATTATAAATGTCATCAAAGTCATTCCAACCACATTTAGAACAACACAAACAATCATGCAATAATTGAATCAATTGCTGAATGGAATAAAGTTTAATCGGAAATTTAATGTCGTGTTGAACAAAATCATTCCTATGATTCCAAGCACAATAATTTTTGTTCACTCTAGGATAAAAGACAGTATTAAATGACTTTGATGCAGCATTCTCGATGGATTCCTTGGCTAGCCACTTTTGTTTGTCCTGTTTAGCTCGACCAGTTTTATCTGAAACAACATTGACGGCATGGTCAGTGGATTTTGAGGAAACATGAATTTTCTCAGTCGATCGATCGGTCTTTTGCCTCGGCGGTGATTCTTTTTGAGAATGTGACTTAGTTTTATAAATCTGAATCACAGCCGGGGTCTTTGGTTTGGAACATTCACCCTTTTGAAAGTTGACCGGTCGATTGACTATTGGTGAAAGAAAGTCAGTATGACTTGGAAGAGGTTTGTCGAAGGGGAACGATTCAAACTATTCCTCAGAATTGCCCTCGGAATTCATAAATTCTGAAAAAATTTATATCCGGAATCACTGGACTTGGATTGGCCGAGGAAGGTGAGGAACACTTTGTGCTTGTGTGTTTTGGGGAATTCGGTGCGGAAGCTAGGAAAAAGTCAGAGTTTAAATTCCTTAACACATACTTATCTTGAGACTCTTTACCGTTTTGCGAAGAGATTTTTCCAATGAAGGCTTTGCACGAGGATGTATCAGATGAGTTGGAGGAAAGTTCGGGTGAAATCGGCTTTTCATTTTGGAGTAGGGCAATATGCTCTTGGAGTTGACCATTTCTCGTATGCTCCTTCATCGCTTCTGTTGCCAAGGCAAACAGTTTTTATGTGAGCTTGTTGATTTCACACTGAAGGATTTCCTGTCCTTCATCCGACACAACTTTGGTTTTCACGGATTTGATATTCTCAAGTTCTGTGATAAGCGCTTGCTTTTCTTTTTGAAAACATAACCTTTCCTTCTCGAGTGACTCCTCTAACTCGACTATTTTTGCTTCCAAGATAAGAGGGGGAACATAGAGTTTGAGCTCATCCATCTCAGTCTTGGATTCGGTTGCTTGGACCTCATCCTTTTTGGAGGAATCCTTGGGCGTTACAACCTTGTAGCAGTTAAAGTAGTCATTCGAGAGGTATTTCTTTTGATAGTTCTCATAATAATAGTTCAAAGGCTCGTAACAAAAAGGAAATTGCATTTTTGTCGTGTGTTTGCGCTTATATTCCTCAGTTTCCTCTTCTTTCTCGGTTTCAAGAGGACCAGTCCGTTTTATCCCATATTCAGGATATTTTTTGTCTATTTCGAAACAGCCAAAGTCATAAAGTGTAGGTCTTTTGAATATACCATTTTTCAAGTATTGTGGGTTATCGTATCCGATTCCCCATTCCTTGTTAAAATATGTGAATTCCTTGGGTTTATTCATATGAATGGTCTGGTCAGTTTGGCCTCTTTTGTGGAGTTTAGTTTCAAGATCAGTTGTTTTTGTGACAAACTCCTTGTGCTGAATTTGAAGAGCAAAGCATTGATAAACAACTTCTGCTTTCTCATTCTCACAATGATCTAGTCGAGATTGTATTTCAAATATTTTGGCCCTCAAGTCCTTAGGTGCTATTGAAAGATTTTTGCATTTGTTTTTTAAATTAGCATTTAGCTTTTCAGTTAAGGATTTAATTTCAAGCAGTTGTTCATCAGCGGTGGCCTTGTAGGAATCTATCCGTTCAGCAAGAGATTGCATTTGATTAAAAAAATCTTGATGGATACATTCACATACCTGACATGGCTTTGCCTTTTCTTCATCAGCAGGAGAGTGATAGCCCATAAAAGCATCAGCACCTTCTGAGTCGCTTTCACTATCAGATCGACCCAGCCAGTAGTCATCTTCAACAAATAGAGCTTCACCCGCTTCCTTTTGTTCTGCAGTGCGAGCTTTGCCTTGTAGTAGTGAGCATTCTTAACAACAGGCTTCCTACAATCCTTCACAAAATGACCTAATTTCCTGCAGTTGTAGCATGTCATGGGTTCGTCTTTCTTCTTTTCTGTTTTGCGGTCGTCTTTCTCAGTCTTCTCCTTCTTATAAGAATGGTTGTGCTCATCGTACTTCTTCTTTCCCTCGTATTTATCCTGATAATCATGGCGCTTGTTGGAAGAGGTGGAATAGCGCTGATTATTGGATGTGGGCTTCTTGTAGAACTTCTGTTGTTGGAATGATTTGGAGAACAGAGCCATTGCTTTCTTAATGGTTGTTACTTCAGAATCAGAAGCACTGTCCTCCTTTTCCTCAGACTCAGGCTCATATTCACTTGGCTCTTTGACACGTTTGGAATGACGGCTGGAAGATTTGCCTCGTTTGGAGGACATAAGAGCTAGTGGATCGGCAGGAGGCTTGGACGTAGACTTCTTTTCGTTCAGAATCTCCATCACTTCATCTTCGTCCTGAAGAAGCATCTCATAGAGTTCGTGTATGCCAACGTTCTCCATCAAGTGATTGTGCTTAACATGAGATGCGAACACTTTCCATTCAGGCAACAGGTTGTTGAGAAACTTAAGCGCATTCTTCGTGTTTGATCGAGTGATTTGATTCTTGTTAAGCTCGTTGAGAAAGAGACAAAACCGTTCATAAGTCTGGGTGAGGGATTCGCCGGTGCGCTGCTTAAACCCAACGAACTTGGTTATACAGCTGTTGATTTTCAGTTGGTTCCCGACTTTGCTCCCGCGCATCATTTTCTCCACCTGATCCCACATTCCCTTTGCTGTCTTTTTGTAGCTGTCTATGGCTGTGTAGACCGTGTTAGGTAGGGCCTGAACAAATCTCTTGGCATGCTTTTCTCCCTCAATCATGCCTCTTTCATCCGGAATCATTTCGTTGTATGACTTGTCCTCATAACGAACTTCACCACCTTCTTCAGTTGCTGGTATAGTCTTCAAGGGTTTAGGAATTGGCCCGTCAGTTAGAGCTCGCTAGATGTACTCGAAGTTATCTATTGACTCTATGAAGATCAGAAATTTGTCCCGTCGCTGGCTGTATTCACCTTGGTAGACGCATGGCGGCTTGGAGTCGGTGCCGATAGCAAGAGCGTTGCGCGAAGACATCTTAAAGTTGCACTAATGTGATCGTCAGACGATTGGTTCGATTCAAAGTGAAATCCTAACGCAAGGCACTACGAGTGATATCCTAACGCAGGTTCTAAGAGTGGTTTATGCTAAAACAGGTAAGAAATCAACTAGACTGAACTTACCGGATAGGAATCCGGATACAAGATGTCTGATCTGGAAATGTCCAGATCAGAATGTGTGTGAGAGTGTTCAATCAGCAAAGGAATCCGGGTAAACACAGGTTACCGGATAATTGAGGGTTACCGGATGAATCAAACAAAGTAAGAACTTACCGATAGAATTGAAACAAATGTCTAGCTTACGAAGGACTTACCGGATGAAGAGGAGTGACCGGGTGAGGTAGATGTTACCGGATGTGGATACCGGATGTACTTACCGGGAAACTGTCCGGTAATTGGCACTTACCGGGTGTGATGTCCGGTAAGTAATGAAATACCCGGTAAGATGTAATATTACTCGGTAACTTTGAGTTACCCGGTAACAATTGCTAAATATGGAAACTTACCCGGTAACAAACTGGTGGATCCGGTAACCACGGCTGTGGTTTCCGGTAAGTGTGGCTGTTGTTTCCAAGTCGATTGGAAATCGATTAGGGTTGCTTAGAATCGTTCTTGAAAGGGTAGGAACTCGACAAAACACAAAAATAACAATACCCGACTTGAATTTGAAGCAAAACAACAAGTTTTGATAGAAAAATTGGATTTTTGCAAGAACAGAGACCAAAAAACTTATGAACTTGAAATTGCTTAAACACTGATCAGATGATCGAATTAGGCTATGAAAAATTGCAGAATTGTTTATAATGATGATGCTAACGGAATGCAATAAACAAAAACAAGCAATTTTAATCGAATCAAAATAAGAGTTTCAATGCCAAGAATACAGTCGAATATTTGAATAGAATTCTTACCAGAAATCTAAAAATCACTTTGAATCGATTCGTCCGTTCGCTCTGATACCAAATGTGAGTTCCAGATCAGTGCAACGAAGAATAGAAATCAATAGATATGAACACGAACAATATGATTTCAATTTGTCATCCAATTCACTTTCAATTAATTCAGAGAGAATTACAAAGCGTATGAAAGTGGAATTGACAACTAGCCTAATTTTCTAAGGCTAACACATATTATATACCATGGGCCCATAACATTCAAGCCCATGGCCCGTTACACATTAAGGCTCAAAATAAAGAATAACAGTTTAGCCCTTGAACTTCTATTCAACATGATTTTGACCCTAACAGCATTATATAGATCAACAGTCAACGAATGATAGTACGAAGTCTATCAGCGTCAATGAGTGATGGGTTAGAAGAGATAGATACTTGAGAAGTGGAAGACATGGAGGAAACATTAGCGGTTTCTTCCTTCACTTCTTGGATATCTGCCATTAGACAGAGGTTGGCCTCATATCTTCTTCATTAGAATCTGATTCCTCACCAGAATCAGCCCAATCATGTTCTTCAGCGATTAAACCTTTACCTTTTTTCTTGAAGTTTATCAACTTCAGATATTTTTCCTTCAGCTTAAGGTATTCATTATCTCTGTATTTTGAGGAAAAGGAATGTTTGTGGGATGAAGAAGGTTTGAAGACTTTCTTTGACCTGCATTCACTAGAAAAATGTCCTTTCGTTTCACAATTATAACAAATAGCAGTTGCCTTATCAGCAGGAGTTAATTTTGGCTTGTCAATAATAGCAAGAGGTTTGTTTCTTTCGAAATTACTCTTTCTTGCAAATCTCCTGATGGGGTTTGTCAAGAGTGCCAGTGAATCAAGTTCTGACATGTTAGTTCGTGTTGAATCATCAGAGTTAGATTCCATCTCAGTGATAGTGACAGAGTATCCCTGAGAGGGTGTCATTTCATAAGAGATTAAAGCAATAGGAGTGCTTTTGGAATCTTTTGAATCTATACAAGATTCTTCTTATGCTGACATGATTGCTCATGATTAAGAAAAATGCCATAAGGAGTGCTTAAGGAAATATCTTTGAGATCCTTTGAGAGTTTAAGACACATGGTATAATTGTCCCAACTTGCAAGAAGACATTCCAAGAATTTTTCCAGGGTCTCAGAATTAGAGTAGGTCCTACCAACAATTCTTAAATCAATTAATAAGCAGTTCAAACGTTGGTGTACCTCAGATAAAGATTCATTCTTACCACAAATGAAACTTTCATATTGTCTTACCAGATTTATCTTTCTGGATTCCTGTACTTCAGGCGTACCTTCATATTGAACACAGATTGTGTCCTACGTGGCTTTAGACGTTTTGAGGTTCATTACAGAATGATAAACCTCATCAGGTAGAGCCATATATATTATTGATCTAGCTTTGGTATCAATGGCTACCTTCTTCTTGTCTTCATCAGTCCATCTGGAGATTTCTTTAATGATCTCTCTTTTAGGTATGGCAGGAGTAGTAGTAGTAGTGGCAGGAATCGCATACATAGGGTCCATTTTCAACATAGTAAGGCATAGTAGGGTTTACACCTTCAAGAAAAAGCATCATTCGATTCTTCCTGAGATTAAAGTTATCTCTACTGAATCGAGGAGGTTTTGCAAGAGAACCATTGTCTATACAGATTGTGTTTGTGTTTAATGCCATTTAAAGAATAGCAAGGAAGAGAAAAGTATAAGCAAGATCTTGTTTATGAGATTAAACAATCTGCTTTGATACCACATGTTGGTCCCATAGGGGTCATACAAGGAGGAATAGTTTGTAGAAGGGGGGTTGAATACAAACACAATTTTTGGTTTTCTAAATTGTTTATTGATAAATCAAAATACAATTTACAGCTTGATGCGGAATAAGATTATGTAAACCTAATCTAAACAAACTTGAGAATCACTAAGTGTTCTTGCACTAAGAAACTAGAAAGAAAGGGTATGTAGAAAAGGTTTTCTACATGCACGGAGTAGGTCAGATGATCCTTCAAAATTAAGGGGTATTGCTCCTATTTATACCCCATGCATTAAATGCATGGCAGGAGTACTTTACTCATGTCAGCATCTGAATGGACGCATGCTTCTGACTTTTATCAAAACATGTTTTGGGCCGCATGGTGAACAATGTAGATGTCAGAGTGGTTATACGATTATAGACAAAAGCAAACTTCTTCTGTACCTTCGTACTTTTGTGCAAGGAGAGATAAGACAAACAAACCTTGAATCACAAGCTTCATGATCAGTGATCACTGATAAAGTCTTCCATCAGTGAGACCTGATGTAAGTCAGTTATCGCTGAAGCTTTGTTCTTAAATTGTCGTGTGTGTAGACTTTTCTTGGTTTCACCGATGTCCGCATCAGATCATTAGTAGACTTGTCCTTGTTCATCAGCTTTGTCTTCGATGTCAGCGATGAACTATTGTGTCGCGAAACTTGTCTTCAAGGATTACAAATAATAGTATTACAATAGAGATCATCATCGATACTGAACAGACTCAGTATACAATCGTCGATGATGAAACACTAATACATATGTTATCGTTGATGTCGAACCATTAATACATACAGATGTTAAATGCAATTTTCACTAAGTATTCTAAGGGTTGTCATCAAATCACTGGGAGAGTTTGGATCAACAAATACTCATAGGATGATGTCGAATATAGATTCGTCATCTTCGGATAACGGGTCACTAGGGGTTATGTGACTTCAAGTTGTAGTTGGGTTGTTGGAAGTGTAGAAGACATAACTTTTTAACTATTTAAATTTAATTCCATATCTCTATCTATTTGGGTTGTCATTTGTCAGGCAAATGCTAGGATTGTTTAAGTTAAAATGTTAGTATAAATATATCTAGTTTGAGTTGCCATTTGTTGGGCAAATATTAAGGTGTGTTGTAGTTCAAATGTTAGTATATATATCTTAATCTTAGTCTGGGTAGCCATTTGTTTGGCAAACATTAAGATTGTTTTACTTAGAATGTTCGATATACCTCTATCTAGTTTGGTTAGCCACTTGTGGGGCAAACATCATGATAGTTTATTTGGAAACGTCCTGACTACAATTGTTAGAATGTTCGATATACCTCTATCTAGTTTGACTTTTAGAATTTTGTAAAGCACGGGGTGACTATTCAGCCAATTTCACCCAAAAGTACGACGATGGTGCCTCCTTCTATCCCCTAGCTGATACAGATTTGTGGCAGCAGACGGTTGAGGGAAGCAAGAAATGCCGACTATTCGACTTTGGGAACAATAATGATCCTAATTTAGTCTTCAACATCACATCACATCACATCCCAAAATAAGCCATGAATTAACTTAGAAGATAAATCTCAATTTATCTTCAACTATGATTGATCCAAGCTAGGATAAAACGATAACTATTATTCTTATCGGAAAACAACTCCAATGAATTCGGATTTTGAGCTGTGCTGTTTTGGTCAACATTTTTGACAAAACCAACCTAACCCACTTACAACCCTCTCTGGAAAACCTGAAGAATGGATAAAACATACGTTTTGAGAAACTTTACTATTAAAAAAACGTGTATTACATTGGTTGCTTTTAAATACATGACATATCTAGGGTTTGTCCCTATATTTAAAGAAGAAACAAATGATCACCCTATTTTTCATACACGTTCTGGTTATGGCCGCATGCAGCTGGTTTTTTTAACCAACTATTCTTCCTAAATACCATCTCATCTCATCTCTTGATTACCATGTCGATCTTTCAAGGATGCATTATATCATTTACAGAATCTTTTGCAGTTTCTTCCTCCCTTCCAGATTCAATCGTATCTTCTGCATGATGAGGTTTCACCGAACCATCCGAAAACCAACGATGGTTGCGTTCATGGTACGCCTCAACTGTCCATGTAACAACTAAAAACACCATTACAATCGATAGAAACACAAGTCCTGCCCACACGATCTTTACGTCTCTCTTTACTGGTTTGCAATGATCCTCGACGATTTCAGAAAACGCATCCTTTACGGTTTGACAATTCAGGAGGCTTTCCATTCCAGGGTACGAATTCAGGAGTATTTGAATCGAAGACGTGTAAGCCACCACTGTTCTAAAGTCGTTGCCGGAGATTGGAATCCCGCCATTGCAGATTCCGTTCTCCGGATCAACGCAGGTGATCAACTGTAATAGCTTCAAGAAAAACAAAACGAAAAGGGTAAAGAAAACACTTCAAATTACATTACAACAAAATCAGGTTTATACGAAGCAAAAAATTGTTTATTTTCCTAGCTTATTAAGAGTGTCTTGTGAAAAAAGGAGTACCCCATTTTATTTCAAAGATCCAAAAAGACTTTTTAGAGCATCTCCAACAGTTATCCTTTTTTTTTTCCAAAATAGAGTATTAAAAGTTCAAATCTTTATTAAAACAACTATTCTATTTTAGAATTTGTAACATTGATTAAAGTATTAAAATAATCAATACATTAATAAAATATTACTTCTCTCTAAGCAATTTAAAATGTCCCGGTGGAAAGATTAAAATATTATTTCTTTCCTCTTTTCCCTAATTTTAGCATACAAGAAAATTTCTCCAAATTTGGAGATTTTTATCTTCTCTCGTCTTTTCTCTATTTAGCATACAAGATATTGTTAAAATTTCTCTTTTTTCTATTTTAGCATTTCTGCTGGAGATGCTCGTAGGACCCACAAAAACATCCGATAAACATAACGTAACACTTTTACATATGATGTATAATTGTTTGGTTTTACTAATTTAAGTCTTATACAGTAGTCTATTAAGACATTTAGACATTGTTGGTATCTTATAAACCCAATTTTGTTGCAGTATTGTTAACAAAAATAAATGGATCGTTTTTTGACCAGAAATTGTTATTAAAACGAGTTAATTATAATTAGTCTATGCATCGTGTACCTCAGGGATGTCGCCAATCCGAATTTGGTTCTCGGTGCAGTTGTTCGGCTGGTAATTGTACTCCGGTGGTCCCGAGAAGGGATTGCATACTCCAAAAGACGAATCTTGTTGTATGCGAGATATGTTGGCATTCACCTGCCGTTTTTTTTACCATTGTTTTGTTAGAACTTGTAACAGCTTCTCGGTATTTTCAATTCAGTTAGGATATGTGGAACCCCATTAAATTTCTTTCTAACACCGTGTTTTCTCGAAGGAAAGAGGGGGGGGGGGGGTGGCTCTCAATACTTTTTAGGAAATTCCTCCCAAATGTGTGAAGAAAGGGAATAACCCTTGGAAAATTTAGTAAAACCGTCAATTTAACACCGTTCAAACAAATAAAAAGGGTATAACTAATTGTAAAATGATATATTTTATTTCGTTACTCTCATTCTAAGAACATGAAAACGTGTTTCCTTTCCATTCAATTCCGTTTATTACTTTCATAAACACAACTTTTATCAACTCCATTATACCTGGAACTAATAGACGATAAATATTACCTCATTCACGAGATCGTAAACGCCAGCACTGACATCGTTAAGGACTGATTCAGCCGAGAGCAACTGATCACATGGAAGGATTGAGCTCAAGCTGTTGTTGTACGGATCTTGTTGGAATCCCTGCAGTGCTGCGCACGTATCTCCCGCAAATCTGAATAACTTATAACACTTTCAAGTCAATCGATATATATATATATATATATATATATATATTCACATGCGTTTTGCTAGCAAAAGGGATGAAAACAAACTTACCGTGATAAGAAGAAGTACGCACCGAAGAACACCCAACATAGAACCGTGATTAACCAACAAAGCACGATAAATCTGCATTCGTTACAATTAGAAATCAGCACCATAGAGTCATAGACTAACCTATTTGATACTGAGAATATGTAGAAACAATTAGATTTACTCTCCAAAAGAGTTTTTATGGAGAGAACTGAGGTTCTAACATATAAGGAATAAGCACAACAACAAAATTAAGTTTATAGGATGCCTAAAGTGTTTTTAAGTGTCCATATAAAGCGTCTTATAGGACTTAACTTTATAGGATCAAATAATAAACGTCATATCCTGTAAAAAGATGATTTTATAGGACACTTTTAAAAAATGTTCTATAAAAATATCTAATACGACATTTTATTTCAAAAAGATCGTAAAAAGCTTGTTATGACGTACAAAAGTGTCCTATAAACGTATTGTAATACTTTTAGATAGTTGAACACCTTAATCGTCCTAAAAACCTTTAGTTTTTGGCCTATAAATTTAAGTCATATGAGACACATTAGTACATTTGAACACTTTAGGCGTCCTATGAACCTGATTTAGTGGTAGTGAGGGATAAAACGGAGTCATCTCTCTAAACTTACATGTGAAGAGCTCGTCGAATTTTAATGACTCCAACAACTGCAAGACACAAAGAAACATCACTAGTCGATATAAGTATTTTTATTTGAAATAAGTCAAACAAACATAGAATTCAATAAGATAAACCGCACCTGTTAAGGCGATCACGGCAACCAAATTCAGCGAGAAGACAATGGTACTTACAATGTACCTGCAATCATAGACACGAGCGTCCTTGAGCAACGGAAAATAACATAGTTGTAAGAAACACCGCAACACAATGGGCCTTTTTGGACATCTTCCAGCCCTTGGACGTCCTAATAGAATATTTGACGGTACTTCTAAATTCTAAGACAAATAACTATGCATAATATAAAACGACGTTATAATAAGTTATTAGATTGGAGAAAGACAACCAAACAAATAAATAAAAATTAGTTTTTAGCATTTTTACATGACACTTTTCAAAAGTATTCTGTGAAAAAAAGGCTAGCAATACACTATTTAAAAGTTTCATATAAACGAACAACATATCGATTTATTTCATGTGCCATATTAGGTTGTCTAATTTGTCAATGTTTTTGATCTTACAACGCATTGTAAGTCATTTATAAAAGTCAAAGTTCTTTGGCCTTGACCATCTCCAATCCAACATTAAAAACACTAAAAACACAAAAATGATAGTCTTTCCCTATACAGCCTAACACTAAAAAAATTGGAAAAAATTGGAGATTAATAAAGTAGACCTCTAAAACCAAATAATAATATTTTATTCAACTTTTATAATTATATATATATATAGATTAATGGTTTAATACATTAAGTAATTTTATTTTATACCATTGCTGCTGCTTCCTGCTCTCAGAAGAGCTAGTTAGTATCTAATAATTATATATACTACACTACATCCTTATTATATAGCCCGGAACCCAAACCCAGACTGCTGCTTGTCTAACACAAACCATACAGCTCGTACTGTGAGGGCCTCTCTCACTCCGCTCACCTCCCCTCTGTATAAGTGAGATAGAAAAAGATTGGATTTTCTTTCACTTTTCTAAATCACTTATATTGAGGGTATGGAGCCGCGTCGGTCGATGTGGCTTGTTTATAATGGGGTCACCATTTTTAGTGTTCAAGGGACTCACCATTTTTAGTGTTTTTAGTATTATATTTATAGTGGTTAAGTTTGAAATAGCCTTATAAACGAATGTCCCATTAAATACTCTATTAGGACGCACCGATAGGCTTCTTAAAATGACCGTTTTATTGTACTAAAATGTTATTGAGTCGGTCTACCTCTTTAGGCAGCAAACTTACAGAATACGAAGGCCTAGATCGATCTTATGCCGATTCTTTCTAGCTTGTCGTTGTATATCATCAGCGGTAGAGTCGAGCTGCCTTGAAGTGGACTCAAGGAACCATGTAGTGCTAGCGTCAACGTTGGTTCCTTGTAGGTTCGTTCGTGTCATCTTCATTGCTCCGGTGGTATTGTATATAGTCTCTGATGCCTCATCGGCTGTATCGATTATGATATCAATAATCGTATCAGCCCTCGAATGGAATTTGGCATTCCCTCCAATTACTAACCCTGTTCCAACTCTGAAAAAGAGTTTCAATGGGTTCAGTTCCCACAAGGTACAACCCTGTGATGCATGAATGGGTCTGGTTTTGGCAAGTAATGTACCACCCCATGATGCATGAATGGGTCTGGTTTTGACATGTAATGTACCACCCCATGATGCATGAATGGGTCTGGTTTTGACAAGCAATGTACAACCCAATGATGCATGAATGAGTTGGTTTTGACAAGTAATTACAACCCATTGATGCATGAATGAGTTGGTTGTGACAAGTAATGTACAACCCAATGATGCATGAATGGGCTGGTTTTGGCAAGTAATGTACAATACAACCCCATGATGCATGAATGGGTTTGGTTTTGGCAAGTAATGTACAACCCCATGATGCGTGAATGAACCAATTTTGGCAAATAATGTATGAACGGGTTTGGTTTTGGCAAATAATGTACAACCCTGTGATGCATGAATGGGTTTGGTTTTGGCAAATAATGTACAACCCTGTGATGCATGAAGGTATTGAAAGCTTACATTGCTAGGAGAGTGAAGAGAGCTGCAAGAAGAATGTGCCAAAGGTAATATTGATTGTACTGTGGTTTCTTCTTGTGTTTCTTCAGTTTCCTATTCCTTTTGCAACAAGTGGTTGCCCCAAGGAATACTCCAAATACGACGCCGCATAGAAGCCATAGGGCCCCAAGCACATATCCTGCTATTCCTGTATACGCCGTGGACTGAAAAAGGCAAGTATAAAAATTTATTTATTTACCAAAACCACCGAAATTGGTCAAGCCAGACTGATTTTTGTTGTTTGGTTTGACTAGGTTGGTCCTAATTGGTGCTAAACTGATTGGTTTGGAAATTTTCTAAACCACCATTACCATTTGATTTATGGTTTGGGGGTTAAATCAGATTGAAAACGTCCCTACTTTTGATTTCCAAAATTAATTTATGAAATATTAGATACATAAAATGATTTTATAGTAATTAAACAAACTTATAGATTAAAATGAATTTGGTATAATGATTTACTACTCACACTCCAGTAATGGATATTTGTAATGTCATATCCTCCTCTGTATTTTGTGAGGCTTTCCAAAGGATCGGGTCGAACTGTGTCATCTGATACAATAATAATAATAAATATCTGAATATGTTATATTTATTTATACATATTTAATTTAATTTAGGACAAAACAAAACCAAAAAAAACAAAAAAAAAGGCAAAGCAAAAGTGACCTGTCTGAGAAGTTGGAGTAGGTTGCTGCTGTCCTTGAATATGAGAAAAAAAGCTTGAAACCAAAAGCAACATCATCACAACCCATAATCTCACTCCCATCATTTTCTTTATTCTACCTGCAATTTTTATTTACAATACGTCAAAGCACTAATTAATATATTAAATTTAATGTTACAATATTATTTATTTATTTATATCATTTTTTTTTTATCTAATATAATTGTTATATCTCAATTGATGTTTTTTTAAAGTACATCTCAATTGATGTTAAAAATAAATTTTTAATAGATATAAATATTCTACAATTAAAATAGAATATCCAAAGAAATCTGAGTTCGACAGTGCCATAACCTAATCCTAGTTAACGGTACAACACAGTGACACACAATGACACAAGTATAAAAATTTATCCTAACACTATATTATTTTTGTGGAAACAATATATTTGCTTAATTTCTTATTAAAATAGATATTTTTGGTTAGATTTATTTCGTTGGTCATGTGGTCAATTTATTTGATATTATAAACTTTTTTCCCATTATTTTCTGTTCAATAATTGATACTTATGAATATATTTTTATATAAAATACCTTTTCTTCTAATATAAATGTCCAAAATAGGTATAGAGTTTTAAAAATTTGTAACTATCACACATATTAATTAATAAAAGAACAATTTTACCTTTAATTATATAGAAAACTTTTTTCCATTCCATGATTGAGGGTACAATGAAAACAATTATTTTCGAACAACTAAATGTACACATTTATTTTAAAGAGATATTGTTTTCTAAACATTTTACCTTTGATAGTATGTTAAAATAATACCAATTTAAATAGAACACGGGCATATTACAACAAAGCTATATTAGCTTTGATTTCATTTCTATTTTGTAAAAAATCATGATTCAATTTTGGTGTATTTTGTCCTATGAAAAAACCAGTATGAGTCATAAGTAATTTCTAATGTTTGGATGAGAAAAAAATTGTTTATAATGATTTGGGATCGGTTTCTATTTTAAGTTATTAACTTATTTGAAATAATTTATTAGTTTTTTTTGTCATTTTACATGTATAAACAATCCAAACACCCTTAAAAATCAGCTTATTAGCTTATTACGTTTTCGTATCATCACAAACTAATACAAATTTTTTTTATAAAACTCCAGTTTAACACCACATAAGTTAATAAACACAAATATAAATTATTTTAAATAAGCAATCTAAAATAAATAAAAAATAATCTGAGTAATCTCAAATAAGTAGAAAGAAAATTAACACCTCTATAATTGATTGTTGTGTATCAGTACTTTATTTAAAAAAGTTAATTTAAAATAAACGTGGTAAATGTGTTGCTTTTGAACCTAAAAACAATAATTATAATCCCTTCCATCTTTGACAAAATCCTTGGGTGCTAAGCATTATTGAAATCTTTATAGCAAGTAAACCAATTATTTCTTGAATAATAAAGACTGCAGGAATTATTGAACCATACATTAAATAGCAAACTTAACCATGGTTAGTTAATTAAGAACCAAAGAGAAAGAAAGAAAATTATGATATGCAGGAGGGTGACCGGAAAGAGAGGTATGAACTCACCGGAAAATATGGTACTGTGAGTTTTCCGGCAGGTGACCGGAGATGAAGCTTCAGGTGGTTGACGACTATAACGTATAATTAACAAGAGGTGTTTTCTAACGAGACGCCATGGATAATCAAATTCAAAACATGCATGTTGTTTAACGTTTCCCAGAAGGAATCACTTTTGTTGAAACGATTGATGAATTTCCTTTTATATACAAAATAGTCGAAAAATGGAAGCCCCTATATATTCAAATCATGCGTTCTACCAAAACAAAGATGCATGTGTGTGTAATTATATATATATATATATATATATATATATATATATATATATTATATATTATCTAGAAAGAAAGAAAGAAAGAAAAGTAGGTGGTTTGAGACGTCAAGAAAGTGAGGAGGGGTCAAAGATTTTAAATTTTCAACAAAATACAAATGTGGAATGTGGAACTTGACCCACCTTCACACCTTGTGTTGTAATTGTAACTATATATTATATTGGTTTTTTTTTTTTTATTGTTTGAGGGCATCGTGTGTTTGTGGGTATTGATATCCACCTCAAATATGATTTCCCTCACTTTTCTACGAACTTGCACCTAATAAATTCATACGTCTAATAAAATGGGGTTGACCTCCGTCAAGTTCCAATTTTTAGATTAAATCTTTTCATTGTACCGTAAAATAAGATAATATGGTTATATATATGTTAAGTATAGAAAATGATTAAATCTAAACAATTAATGATTTGATTATTTAAACTTGATTTACACAAATAAAATAGCGTCATTTAAGCATGTTAATAAAATTAAATGCCACAAACACACATAAAATTTTAGTCCTAAAACTTTGAGGCCCTATTTAAAACCTCATATTTAACATACTAAAGAATGGATCATATTGACGTCATCTATTTAGAACATGTAATAAAACTTTAAGATTAATTGTTAACAACATTTTAATAATTAACATCGATTTTTCTACATTGGTAACAATAATGAATCAAGAACTTTGGATGAAGAAAAAATGTGGCCTAGCGGTATCTAGAGATGGCCAAACCGGCCTCGTTTCGGCCCGGCCCGACCTGTTTGAGGCCCGGATTTCACAACAAAACAAATGACTTTTACTCACAAAATTCACCCAGGGAAATTTCTGTCGGTCATTACCCACGGATCACCTAGAAAATACCAATGGTTAGGTAGAATCGATGTTTTTCGAGAAAATACCCATGAATCACCATGAGAATCCCTGAGTAATCTTTCACTGAATTGCATTACCCACCAACATTTTACCGACCAACTTTTGTGAGATTTTTCTGACGAATCACCCCTAAGCAACAGACTTCCCAGGGAAATATCTATAGATAAAGTCTTTTGTTTAGTAGTGTTTGAGCCCTCCGGTCCTTGATTTGGAGTGATTCGCCGGCCCGGCCCAGATCCGGCCCGATTTTTCACTATATATATATATGGGTCCCCTTCTTTTGCTAATCACCACATTGGTACTAACTGTGTTAACCAACCACAACCTTAGATGCGTCACATCAATGGCTAGGATTAATAAGGTTAATTTTGGTAAGTCACACGCGCTTTGCACTTTGTGCATATGCGCATAGGGGTAATTTTGTCAAAACACAAGATCATAAACATGACAAGTGTTATCCATGGTAACTGGTTCCCGAAACAATTAATGTGTGCGTACATGAACAAATTCAAATAAAATAACTACCAAATTTAAAACAGAGAAAAATATGGAAACAATTCATGCAGAGAATCATGAATTTGTGCATACAAGAACAAATTAAAAACCAAACAATAAACCAATACTTGAAGTTCGAAAATAAAAAAATTAATACATAATATTAAAACTTAATTTGTGCATACATGCACAAAGTCAAAAACAGACATTAAACGTGTTAGTGCAATATTGGTTGATTGTATCAAAGTTGAAGGACCAATATTGTAATATTTCCTTCTAGGTATAAATAGCCTAGAACAAGCTCTTTTGTGTTAGATATCATTGTGTAAACTACAAAACTCTCTCTGTAACTCTTTTACTTGTGACATCAATACAATTAGAGATGGAGTTTGGTATTTGATTTCTACTTTGATTATACTTGTTTCTGGGATCACAAGTGGTATCAGAGCATACAAATCAAATACATAGACTTGCCAAATCAATTGAATTTTTCAAAAATTTTGACTTTTTGGACTTTTTGGATGTGGATCTGAGAAATGGATTTCTAGTTTGTTTTTCGGGTGGAATTTGATACAAAGTTGATCAACTTTGTTAGGAGATAGGTTCTGTGCATATAATTTGATCTAAACTTTGGATTTGGATCGATTTCAGAGACTTTTGGACATTTTTTTGTTCGAAACTGTTACTTTCGGTTTGAGGATCGAATTCGTGGTTCCTGTTAGATTTTGGTGGTATAATGTTTGTTACAGTTGTTCAGAATCACTTTGCGATCAATCCTGCAAAGTTTCAGATCGATTGGACGTGTTTTGGTTGAATTTTGGACATAGAATTTTTTTTGGTTCGACGTTCATATTATCGCCCAATACAGATATTCAAGTGTTCATAGTTATCGCACAACAAGCATTTTCATACTTATCTCCCAACACTTGAGCGATAAGAATTTTTGGGATTTTTGATCGCCCAAGTATCGTGCGATAGCATCATTTCATCGCCCAAGCTTTAGGCGAGAACAATACATATCACCTAAGTGTTGATCGGGAACCTCTTTGATCGCTCAAGCTTTAACCAAGAACCGCCCTGATCGCTCAATCCTTTGGTCGAGAACTTTTTCATCGCCCAAGAGTTGCCCGAGAACTACTGTTCACCCAGTCTTATCGCCCAACCCTTTGTACACTGTTTGGCATATATTTTTCTGTGTTGACTGGTTTGTTTAAAGATCACTAACAAGTATATTATGTCAAGATGTCTAAGAATGAGATGATGATGGCTCTTTGTTTGATACCAGACCTCATGTTCTATTTGAAGGATAATATGAACAGTAGAAGGACAGGTTTATTGATTTCATTGAAAGACAGTCAAATGGAGCAAATATCATGTTGTCTTTAAGAGAAGGCCCGATGCAAAGATTTAGATGGATAGTGCCTGCTATTCAAGGTAGACCTGGATTTGAAGATTGGAAACCAATTGACAATTACACTCCTGAAGAGACTCTAAGACTTGAAGCTGACAAGAAGGCTAAATCTTATCTGATTATGGGTATTCCAATTGAAAATTACAACAAGGTTGACAGTTTCAAGGAGAATGCTAAAATGATGTGGGACCAACTTGAGGAAATGATGCAAGGATCTCAAATAGGAAATCAGATGAAAATGACACCGTGCATCAATAGATATGAGGAATTTAAGGCTAAGGATGATGAAAATTTGGCACAGACTTATGACAAGTTTGTAACTTTGTTGAATGAGTTGAGCAAAAACAAAATCAACAAGACAGTGTTTGAGAACAATGTAAAGTTCCTAAGCATTCTTCAGCCCGAATGGAAAAGTGTGTAACACCTCGAAATTCCATAGTCAATGTACTTTTATTTTGGATAGATTGTTTAAAATAATGAAAGTATTATTATTTTAACGGAATGATGGAAGAGTTGAAATTATATTAGACCAAAGTTTAAGCTACTTTTGGGAATTACAAATCTTGGGGTTGAATTGGTCTTTTGGGATAAGTTGGTATTGTATAAAAAGGGAAGGTCGACTAAAATTGAGGTAATCTCAATTCACAGAAAAGGTGAAGTCGGTTTCCACCCAAGCAAGAAAGAAGGTGGAAGAAATTGAAATCGGTTTTGACTAGATGAGTTATGGTTATTCCATTTATCCAATCTGAATCACTTGAATCCAAATTGGTGTGTGATTTTGGGTATTGTCTTAGTATTGGTAAATAGGATTGGAGTTAAACCTGGAGAATCAAGTTTAATACAGGGCCAAGAACTGCTCAGGTGAGTTCATCTTTTTTTTTAATAATTGCAGTTGAATCAAATGAAATAATTGATTTTGAACTGTCTATATGTTTTTGTAATTAGGTAATGGTATGAAGATGATTGAGATAGGTTTTTAACTGAAAATCGATGTGCAGGTCGATTAGTCCGGAAGATGAGGATTCCAGAAGTTATTGGGTTCCGGATTGGTACCGGATTTGATACCGGATTCCAGGAATGTTCCGGATTTGATACCGGATTCCGGGAATGTTCCGGATTGGTGCCGGATTCCGGATGGTGTCCGGATAGAATACCGGATCCGTTTACCGGATGGTTCCGGACTTTGAGTCCGGAATACTTTTCCGGATAGTTCTGGATGGGGGTTCCGGATAAGGGATTTTTCCGGATATAGTTTCCGGATGTGTTAAGTCGCCGAAGAGGGACCCCCGTGCTAAGTCTCCGAAGAGGGACAATTGAAAATAAGGGTATGATTGATTATTTGGGATTCTTAGCTTTGAGAATATGATATGAAATGTTTTGTTCATTCGAGTAATTATGCACGTATGCTAGTAAGTGTAATGGATTCATAGGCGCTGGCATTATTTGTAACGTGGAATAGACATAAAGTAAATTGTAACTCAGGTTGACCTGAAATGAGGAATATGCATAAACTAAATTGTAATTCCCATTTCGTAAGGTGATGAGAAATTAGGAATAGACATAAAGTAAATTGTAATTCCTATTTTGTATTGTGATGTGAAACGTGGAATAGGCATAAAGTAAATTGTAATTTCCGTTGGCGTGAAATGAGGAATAGGCATAAACTAAATTGTAACTCCCATTTCGTATTGTGATGGGAAATCTAGGAATACGCGAGAGTTAATCGTAATTCCTGATTTATATGGGAAGGTAAGAGATAGGCATAAAGTAAATTGTAATCTCTACTTCCACTCCAAAAATTGGCATAAAGTAAATTGTAATTTCTTGGACATGAGCAATGATCTCGAATCTGTGATGATTCGTAGTAGGCTCTCAAACGTGATGATATGACTTACTGAGTGTTAGTCATATTCATGGAATCGGGTATGTTCCCGTCATCGCAAGATGTGTATGTGTACGGTAAGAATGGTGGCAAACCAGGTTTGTTTATACGCTTTGTTTACACTGGTTTCCAAAGCTTATAAAGTTTTAATTTGAAAATGGATGTTCTCACTAGGCGTAAGCCTAATCGTTTCAAATTAAATTTTCTTACCAGGTACGAGCTTGGGGAAGTAATAGGGGGATGAGGGACGAGTGATTTCTGATACTCAACTTTTGGTGATGAATGGAGAAGTTAGCATATACGAGGATGTTTTGGTGAATGGTCTAAACAACTAGTATAATCTGATCTTAATGTTTAGGATTAGATTAGCAAGTTGTTTTGATAAGTTCAAATTGGTGTATGTGAACCCTCATTACTAATTCTCCATTTATGTATAAAAGTTGGATGGGATTATGGTTAACTTTGTGGAATTTTAAGGTTTAAATTTGTCCTGGTTTTTGGACGTTTCAAAGTGTGAGTCGACGGATGAAACATAATCCAAGATTATCTACTATGCCTTTTCATGAACTATTTGAGACCTTACAACAAGACGAGGAAGAAGTTGATGAGATAAGGAAAAGAAGAATAGGAAAAAGAAGAAGCCAATTTCTGATCCGGTTGCCCTAATGGTAGATAAACATGGACATAGTTATCTAAATGAAGTGTCTGATAATGTTGAAGCTGAGTATAATGGGAATATTTCTGATGATGGTGCTGAACTGGAACAAGCAATGATCTTATTGACAAGGCATTTTCAAAAGAAGTTCTACAAGAAACTAAGTTCAAACAACTTGCGGTACTCGTTTGGCTCAAGGAACTTTGATAAAGATATATTTTGATGGAAAGAACATGGAGAACATATTTGATGGCAAGAGAGGAGATGAAAGAAAATTTGAAGAAAAAAAGTTTGATGACAAAAGAGAAGAAGGAAAGAAACACTTTGAGGAAAAGAAGCCAGCGGAAACACCTAAGTGTTATAACGGTGGCACGCCTGGTCATTTTGCGAAAGATTATCGGAAGAAAGTTGTGCGTAACTCAGACTATTACAAGACAAAGATGATGTTGGCAAAACAGAAGGAGTCCGGGAAAGCTTTGTTAGTGGAAGATGAGTATTGGCTTGATTGTACCGATGATGAAGCCGACAATGAGGAACAAGCCAATATGTGCTTCATGGGTGCTGGTTTAGCAGAAGATGTCTCTGATGAAGAAAGGAATTCTGATTATGGATGTGAGGTAAGTTCTAACTCTGCAAACTACTTTATGAATCAAATGAACACCATGAGGCTTGCACTTCAAGGTTTAAGAACAAAATTAAAAACGCAAAAGAAAATAACGCTAATTTAAATCAAACTCTTCTTGACATTAACCTTGAGAGAGCCAAAAACAATGATCGAATAAAATATCTCGAAGGTCAAAAAGAAAAGTTTGATGAGGACAAGGAAATTTTAATCATCAATTGACTGAAATGACCAAGAAAGTTAAAGAGTTAAAAGATACGAAGGGTGAGAATGAAATTTCTTTGAAATATCTGAACAGTTTAAATGCGGATTTTTCGGATAAAATAAATGATTTGGAAAAGAAGCTTTATATGAGAGGTCAATCTGATCAGACTATTCATTTGAACAAACCAAGGAAAGTCAAGTATTTCAACAAAAATTGGGGTATTGGATATAAAAATCCTAGATATTTAGCAAAGGCAAATGCATATGTTTCGACTCTTTATGACTTTGAATTTTTAAACCATACTAAATATTACCCTGATTGTGCTTTAAAATGGACCAATTCAGAGGAATTGATGAGCTTGAAGAAATAAAATGGAAGAATACCACAAAAATGCAACCTCCGTTTTGCTATTCAGAAGAAAACCAAAAGTATGGAAACCAACATAAGTTTCATTATCAAATGATTATTTTGACATATATTCCATTTCGGCAAAAAGAGAACAATTGTTTGAAGCCAAACGATATGTTCCACCGTTGATTTTGGAATGCAAAATAACGGAACTTGAAACAAAATATTATGTTTGAATTGGAAAAGACTTTCATTCAACTATTTTCTCAAATAGTTTTAAAGAAGCTTTTATTGATCAAGAAATTTCTTTTGACATAGAAAAAGAGGTTATTTCAACTGTTTTCTCCTGTCACAAAGCGGAGGTTGATTCCAAACATGCAGATACACATGAATCAACTGATTCAGATGAATCCTCATGTGGGAAGTTCAAATTTTGAAAATACTGAATCTGAGAAAGATTTTGATACCCTATCAATTGATTCTGATGTTGATTTAGAATCTTATGAATTTGAAATTGATAATGATTTTAAAGTTGAGTTTGAGACTGAATTTGATTCTGAAAAGAAAACTAAATATGAGGTTTGTGAAGATGATAAAGCTTGTGATTTTGATTTCTCAGCAAAGCTTCCGGATCATAATGATTTTATTTTAAAAGAAGAAGAACCTCCTAGTATTTTCTGTGAAGGTGAATGTTCAAATTTAAAAAATGATAATTTTACTCCTAAAAAGCCATCACGGAAAAGACAAAGGAATCCCAAGTCAAAGAAGAGAAATTTTCACAATTCTAAATCTTCTGATTCTAAGTTTTCTGGTTTTTCAGATAGTTTTGTGAAAACAAAAGGAGTGAAGCAAGAGTGGCGTGTGAAGTAAAAGTCAACTCGACCGGACAAGCGATTTGAGAAAAACAGTTCCTTTCCATTTTTAATAAAATCAGTTGCAAATAACAAACAAAAACTTGTAAATTCTTACAAGAAGTGTTCTAATAAGCAATTGATTCGTTTTGCAAATGTTGAATGGTTTTGTTCTGCTTGTGGTCGGGGTGATTTTTCTGCTAAACCTGATACATGTTGTTGGTTTAATTCTTACTATATTCCTACTTCGCATGTCAAAAAGGTTTTTTCAAAGAAAAAGAGACAACCTGTTTCCAAAAAGGTGTCTAGCACAACTAACGACAAATGACCCATCTTCAAATAGGTACCTAAGAGCTTTTGATCTGATTGATTGCAGACCAGTAATTTATGGTACTTAGATTCAGGATGTTCTAAACAGATGACCGGCCAAAGAGAAATTCTGACGAATTATAAAGAAAAAATGGTGGTCGAGTCAGATTTGGCAATGATCAGTTCTCGCCTATTCTAGGATATGGTGACATTGTGCAGGACAACCTTACAATCAAGAAAGTTAGCTATGTTGAAGGTATAGGACACAATCTCTTCAGCATAGGTCAATTCTGTGACAAAGATCTGGAAGTAAATTTCAAGGCAAAACGATGTTGTGTATGTTAAAACCAGATCTATTAGGTAAACAACAAGTCATCAATTGATCTTGAGAATCTAGAATTACATATGAGTTTGGAACTTTCTCTCTCTAGATTCTCTCTCTAACCTCTATCTAGGATATTACAATATAAACTCTCTTCTAATCACTTTCTTTCCTATTATTTGCTTACAAACAAAGCTTAACCAAACCTATTTATACCTAGACATTACAAGGCATTAAGGCTAATTACATTGACTTTCAACTTAAACTACTTTGACTTTGATTTTGACTTTCCTATTACATTGACTTTTACATAACTCTTGAATACAATATAATACCCTAACATTCTCCCCTTTGGATTCAAGATTTAAAAAACATATGGCAACAGTCTTCAGCTCTTGATCTTCAAAACTTTAACTCTGACTTCTTTAAACTTTGAAGCTCTCTGACAATCTTCAAACTTTAAGCTTTGAACAATCTTCAGTCAAACTTAGAAAATATTCGTCTTTTTCTTTGTAACGTCAATCTTCATGAATAAAAACTTCACCAAATTTTTTATCAAGTCTTGAACACGAATTTAAGATCTTTGTAGTTTTGATCTTTGCAACTTTAAAAACTTTGAAGCTTTGAACTATGAAGATTTGAAAACTTTGAAGCTTAGACAACTTTGAGGCTTTGAACTCAAACTCTTTAAACTTTGTATCTTCATCTCTTGAACAAACGTTGAACATTAATCTCTCTCGAATCATCTCGAAACATCTTCTTGACTTTGACAAATCTTTATGCTATTTCTCCCCCTTTATCTTTCATGGATATATCTCCCCTTTTCTTCATTATGTTATTTCTCCCCCTTTTAAATGATTGTGAGCATCATGATCATAAAAACTTTCATCAATTTTAGCACTGTCTTTGTTCACCACTAGCATTTTCCTCCTTTTGATATGAATAACTGAAACACCCTAAAATTCACAATAAATTTAAACCTTAAATTTATCAGAGTTCACCACTATAATTTCAAACTTTCATTTACATCGAAGAATTCACGACGAGTTTCAAACCTATACAAGTTTATCATAATCACCAGCTAGTCTATTCCCTGATCAACACACAAATCCAAAAGCATAACTCTGGCACTCCTCGATACTCATCCATTTGCATCCCTTCTCGAGCTAGTACCTGGTAAGAAAATTTAATTTGAAACGATTAGGCTTACGCCTAGTGAGAACATCCAATTTTCAATTCAAAATCTTTAAGAGCTTTGAAAACCAACTTTGTAAACAAAGCATACCTGTTAGATCTGAAGTTTGTCAAAAAGCCTTAGTGTTGAAATCTGAATAGAAGACTCAGAGTTCTGAGTAGGAGATTCAGAAGTTCTGAATGTGAAGATAAAAATGTCACGTGCTCAAGTATAGATTCTGAGTATACTTAATCAGAAGAAGGTTCAGAAGTTCTGAACAAGTGGTTCAGAACTTATGTCTTAGACATTTTCTCTTTATTGTAATTCAGTTATTAGCTAGCATATTAGAACACATGTCATTGTTCTAATGGTTTGTATTGTAAATGTACTGTAGCTTTATGTGAGTCTCAGATCCGTGCAACGAACAATGAAATCAAACAAGTAAACAATGTAGTATACGATTTCAACTGGTCATCTCTATTATGCTTTCAGAGAGTTTTACAATACGGAAAGGAAAGCAAAAAGACAACTAGCCTATTTTTCAAAGGCTAAGGAAACATTATATATGGCGGGCCCGTGGTTAACAAGCCCACGGCCCGTTCACTAACTAGGCTCAAAATAAAGAATTACAATTTAAACCCTGAACTTTAATTCAACATAAAATGACCCTAACAATCTCCCCCTTTGAATTGAAGTTCGATTTGGCGCCAGTTCGCGACATATCCTTTTCGGAGCACGAAGTGAACTTCGAACCATCTGATAGCACGGCGGTAGTCGATGCGTTCTTCAACCATTTCCAAGGCATTCCGAGTAGTTGTTTCATTCAGATTAGGGACATATGAGAACCTTGGATTTTCAGACTCGTGCTGGATGATTTTCCGAAGAGCATCTTGAACTTTAAAGAGCGTGCCATCGCAGAATCTTTCTACCTGACTGAATCGCAGAAATCTTTTCTCTTTCTGTTCCTTGACGTAGACAATCCCAAATTCAGGTTCTAGAAGCATAGCGTTCTCGGGATACATATTCAACTCAGGAGCTTGCAGATTCGGCTTTATCAGATTTACCTTCTTCGCTCTGTTCTCGATTGCCATTTGAAAATACGTTAGATAAGACATCATAATTGTATGGACCAGAAATCGACGAACAACTTCGAGCGCCGTTGTAACTGGTAGCGGTCAGATAGTTCTTGAACGAAGGTCTTTCAGAATTGCCAGGAAGTCAAACGGTTGGAGGTGCTGGAAGTCGGCTTCAGAAAATTTCCATTCATTCCCATCTTCACGTCGGACAGTGAATACAGGATAGACGATTTTAATGATGCGGCTGGACTATATGTTGAGTACCTCTGTGCTCTGATGCTTGGTTCTAACTTGGCTGACTGGAAGACACCATTTCATTGCGCTGATGTACCGACGTTGGTATTCGGGATTGAAGTTGTAAATACCTACGCAAAAGGTTGGCTCGATTGTGCGAAGCTTGTGAACAAACAACTTCTTCAGGGATTCCTCCAGGTGAGGAATAAATACTGGGATCTTCTCCCAACGAATTTGTTGTTGTTGAGGAAGTGGGAGATCAGAAGCTGTCGGTTGCTGAGGAGATGTCTGAATATTGGCAGTTGAGGTCTCGGGTCTTGTTGAAGTTTCATCGGGTTGAGCAGAGTGAACGGGAGAAGAACCATATAAATTCTGGAGCAGGAACTGATCATAGTCAATGTTTTCATCGTCATCAGTAGGGAAAACCAAATTGACCTGGAGACTTGCGGCACTGGCGGCTTTTTCATACCATGCATCTTTGGTCTCCGGGTTGGTCTCGCAGTCTGGGTCAATCATATCCAGTATCGGCATATCTGATTAGTCAAAATTAACCAGTTACTGTGTTGAACCCTCGGGCTTTTCAATCGTCGGGTCTTCATCATCTAAGACGTCCATGTCTATTACCATCTCGGCTAAGGGCAACTCGGCTTCAGGTTCGGCGTCGATTGTTGTTGCCGCAGTTGCTGGTTCCAGATGAACCACAATTGTCGTTTCGGTGAGGATAGAGGCACTCTCGGTAGGTCTTAGTCTTTTCTCCCCCTCACGGTGATCAGGATCATCCTGGTCATCGTGCTTGCGCTTTAGACCGCCTGCTTGACTCTTGCAGGTATCTTCGAGTGAGCGGACTCTCTCGAACAGCGTTGTGAGCCCTTGGTTGTAGTCCTTAAGAGTCGAGTCAATAGCATCCAAGCGAGTGGTAATAGATGATGAAGGAGCAGTGACCTGTGATTTCAGAACGGTTATCAGGTCTGCTTCTGTAGAGGCGTTGGTTTCGGATTCTTGGAGCAGTTGGGCTAGAAGCATCGTCTTGAGGATGTCCACCGAGTAGGTAGGCTGATTAGGATCCGGTGGAGGTGTAGGTGTGGTTTCAGTGTCGACGATATGCCCTTTACCTTTGAGTAAGCGTTTGACGGTGTCGATCTCGGCGGCGACGTGCTGCTCCATCGCCTCGCGGACAGCCTTAAGGGTGCTGTCCAGGGATCCTGGTGACACAAAGTCGTGTAAGATAACTCCGGGATCACTTAGATTACCCGTTGAGGCGTCTACCTAAGAGGAAGAGCCACCTACGTTCACAGTTGGCATGTCGGTAGCTGTGGTAGGATTTCCGTCCGATCCTCGCGTTCTGCCTGACGGAGACACTACAGACGTTCCGATCGAGTCACAAAGAATCTCGATTTGGTGTTCCTCTTCATGTGTCCTAGCCGAAGAATGTATAATATCAATTGGCTCTAGACTCGATGGTGCACAAAATGAAGTCACGACCGGGGGCTGCTGATCGCTTATTTCAACACCAGCACTCTCCAAATGAGACACCGGTGGAAGTTGTGCTATATCCCCGTGAGAAACTGAAACATCCGTCTTTTGAGAGATGGATGAGTGGATAAGGGGGTTGTACAATTGCTCCGCTGGGTCCACGGAGGCTTCTTCAATACCCCGACCCAACGTATGAGACGGGATAGTAGATGTGGCTACCCGGATATCGCTCGGTCGGGGTCGCCCATGAGCCTCATTATCTTTTACGGCTCAATCTTTCTTGGTTCGCGTTTGACCTCAATTCCCTCCGTGTCACATGTTCTATGTCCCGGGGAAGGTCCCTCCGGCACTGGCTGGACCATGGGATTCCCTAACTCTCGTCTATATGCTATCACAGGTAGGGCTTCAGGTATATGCATAGCTGGCGTATCCGGTGGGTTACTTATCAGGTAAGTGTCCGGAAAGCCTCAATTTGAATAAAATGAAAGATTTTCTGCTCCCCCTCAAACCTAGCACGGATATTATCCCGCTCCCCCTCGGAGTGAGAGTGTGATTTACTTGGGAGACATCAACACAAGGTAAAAACATTTAGACTTTTAAGAAAACCAGTGTGACGCTCCCCCTCAGGTGATGAACATAATGATGTTGCACTTGATCCGCCATGGAATATCTGTAAAAGACCCAAAGTTAGTAAACAAGATGGATGAACAAGTTCTGGCGCGTACCTTTGCAATAAGTGGCTCAATCTGAGACGGATTGTGGACTGGCAGTAAGAAAACAGGTACAGGACATGACAAACAGGGGTAGTCGGACATAAGATTGGAAAACCAAACTTTTCGGACAAACCAAAGTATCCGGACAACAGGTGCACGGACAATAGAGGTTTCCGGAAAAGATGACATCCCGGACAAAAAAGAGATTCCGGACAAACATGGTTTCTGGATGGGACATCCGGATACCTATCTAGTCCGGAAACCTATCCGGAGTGATAGGTGTCCGGATACCTGTTCGGACACTTTGTGATTGCTGACAGAAATTACCCTGTACTTTCACACTTTCAAGAAAAATAGGACTGTTCGGATGTTGAACGAACCTTCTCTCGCTCCCCCTCAAACTGAGCATAAGGAAGGTTTTGCTCCCCCTCAGAGTGTGCTATTGTGCACTGGAGAGACCGACACAATTTTTTTTTCGACATTTAAAGAAAAACCGTGTTGCTCCCCCTCAAATGATGAACATCCAGTTAGATGCTCCCCCTCAGAATGTGCGCGTAGAGTGAAATGCACACGGGAGTATCCACACACACAGAAAAACGTTTCAGCAGTTAAAAAAATTGTGTGTGACACTCCCCCTCAACAGTAGAATGAACTTACCTGATAGCTGATCATGCTCCCCCTAAACACACGAGCAGCTCGTGAAAACACAGTTATAGACAACCCTCACGTCTTCGCAATATTGTTCCTTGTAGATCGTGAGCAGCTCCCTCCTTCCGGTCATGTGTGTGGAGCATCCAGTGTCTAAGTACCACACATGACAGTCCTGCAAAACGAGATTAGCGGATCTTCGGTACCCAGATTTGCCTGGGTCCGGGAGGGTTAGATTTGACACCCTTCGGAGGTACTTGCTTTGAAACATTTTTCCTCTTAGGTATGGGTTGTACACCGCTGGAGTAACTGGTTTTGTCACATGTTGCTTCTTAGGTGTAGAATTTACACCTTTTGGAGGAACAGGTTTTGTAGCAGGTTGCCTCTTGAGTGCTGGTCTAACCTCAGTGGGAGATGCTCGTTTTGGAATGGGTTTGTTCTCCCGCTGTTGTTTAACCTCTGTTTGAGGACCCCGTTGTTTATGATATTTTCTTTTGTTATTACGGGGTTTGCGTTTGGGTGTATGATTATACATGTGATATGACCCAAACCAATCATTGTTATTGATATCATCAAAGTCATTCCAACCACAACTAGAACAACATAAGCAATCATGCGATAATTGAATCAATTGCTGAATTGAGTAGAGTTTAATTGGAAAATTAACATCTCATTTAACAAAATTATTCCTATGATTCCATGCGCAATCATGCTTATGCATCCTAGGATAGAAAAAGTGTTAAATGACTTCGATGCCTCTTTCTCAATATATTCCCTAGCTAGCCTCTTTGGTTTATCTTGTTTGGGCTGGCCGGTTTTATCTGAACCCACATTAACAACATGGTTAGTGACTTTTGAAGAAACAAGATTTTTGATAGGCAATTGCTCGGTCTTTTGCCTCGGCTGTGATTGGTTTTGAGAAGCTGGTTTAGGTTTGGAAATCTTAATCACAGCTGGGGCCTTGGTGTTAGAACATGTACCCTTTTCAAAGTTGACCGGTCGATTGACTACGGGGGATAGAAAATCAGTATGGATCGGAAGAGGTTTGTCGAAAGGGAACGACTCAAACTCTCCATCAGAATTGCCTTCAGAGTTCATATATTCTGAAAAATTGACTTCTGGAATTACAGGACTTGGATCGGTCAAGGAAGGCGAGGAACACGCTGTGCTTTCGGTTGTGTACTTTGGGGAATTTGGTGCGGAAGCGTTTGAAAAATCAGAGTTTAAATTCCTTTTAACACACTCATCTTGAGAAACTTTACTTTCTTGCGAAGAGATATTTCCGATGAAGGCTTTACACGAGGATGTGTCAGATGATTTCGAGGAAAGTTCAGGTGAAATCTTCGTTATATTTTGAAGTAGGTCAAGCTGCACTTGGAGTTGACCATTTCTCATGTGCTCTTTTATCGTTTCTCTTGTCATTTCAGACAATTTAGATGAGAGTTTATTGATTTCACACTGAAGAGTTTCCTTTTCTTCATTTGTCACACCTTCGGTTTTCTCAGATTTGAGTTTCTCAAGTTCCTGAATTAGCGCTTTCTTCTCGATTTGAAAAACAGACCTTTCTTTCTCAAGCGACTCCTCCAACTCGAAAATCTTTGCTTCCAAGATGAGAGGGGGAACATAGAGTTTAAACTCGTTTGTCTCAGTCTTGGTTGCGGGTGCTTGGTCCTCATCCTTTTTGGAGGAATCCTTGGGCGTAGCAACCTTGTAGGGGTCGAAGTAGTCATTTGAGAGATACTTTTTGTTCTTTTGATAGGAATAATTCAAAGGTTCATAACAAAACGGAAGTTGTATTCCTCGTTGGTGTGCGCGTTTATATTCCTCGGTTTCCTCTTCCTTTTCAGGTTCTAGAGGACCAGTCCATTGAATAGCGTATTCCGGATACTTTTTATCTAACCCAAAACAACTAAAATCATACAAAGTAGGAGTTTGGTATCTTCCCTTTTTCAAATAGTGTGGGTTATCATATCCGATTCCCCAGTCTTTGTTGAAATAGGTGATGTAACATCCCGATTTCCATATATACAAATAACATGCATTTCACAACATAATTTCATCAAAAAGATACATCATATTTCATATTCGGTCCCATAGTCTTACTAAACATAATAAGTAATTCAGTACAAACTTTTTGACTAAATAATTTACATTATGACTAACAACAAAGCCATAAGTACAAAAACACTTCATGATCTTCATAACACAAGTCTTCCCAAAAGCTAAGCAACGACTATCCTTCTTTGTTGGTCCCGAAGGGCTATACAAGTTTGTAGAAGGGGGGGTTGAATACAAACACTAAGATTTTACTTTTCTAAATTGTTTATTGATAAATCATTAACAATTTACAGCTTGTTGCGGAAACAAGATTAAGGATAAACCTAAATCTAAACAAGTTGGAACACTAAGTTTCTTGCACTAAGAAAGAGAAGGAAATTAATAATAATAACCTATCTCAAGATAAGAAGGATGAACTTGTCCAGAGTTAGCAAGTTACTTCAAAATGAAGTGAGTTCTTCTTCTTATATACTGCATGCATTTAATGCATGGCAGTTTACACTTTACACGTGGCAGCAGCTCATTGGTTGTACGTCATTGACCTTTGTTGACAACCTTAGTAGCCGCATGTTTGAACAGTGTAGTATCAGAGTGGTTGTACGATTTCAGACAATAAGGAGGTTCTTTTTCTGACGTATCGTACGGAGTCGTGCAAGAGTGGTTAAGACAAAAGTACTTTGTATGGAGGACTTCATGATCAGCTTTTCGTTGATTCAGCGATCTATCATTCTATATCAGCGAATGATAGAGTTCAGTGATAGCTAAATTCTTGTACTTGATACTTCACGTTAAGTGGACAAATCTGAGTCTTCGCTGATCCGCATCAGTTCATTAGGAGACTTGTCGCTGGTTCTTGAGCTTGATCTTCGACTTCAGCGTAGAACCTATGTTGACGTGAAACTTGTCTTCAGGAATCATAAGTAAACAACTAAATTATCAGCGATCACCATAAGGACTGAACAGACTCAGAACATTATGGTGAACAGTGTTCGCTGAATGTTTAATCTAAAGAGCGAGAGTTCCTATCAGCGGTACTGTAAGATCTTAGTACTTATCAGCGATAGTGAAACTCTGATACATATTGTTTACTTTCAATTTTCACTAAGTATATAAGAGAGGGTCATTATCAAATCACTGAGGGTTTGGATCAACAATCTCCCCCTATTTGATTATGACATAGCAACAGAGAAAATTGCTATTTAATGAAAACATAAGGATAAAAAGAACTCATAAAATATTTGTCCCTTTTACTGTTTTCTGGGATCTTTTATGTACTGATGGAGTAAAGTACGTTCGCTGAAATTTTTCTTTAAACTCCGTAAAGATTACAGATGGAAGTGGAAAAATTACAAGTACATCGAATACAATTACAAGTACAAAAGAATAACTGATACAATAGAGAAAAAGGCGATCCTATCAGTTTATAAAGATTATTCCTTAATGAGAAGTTCATCAAGGGTCTTTGATGTGGGAATCATCCAGTCTGGGACATTTACTCCTTGATTTATTTTGTTCAGCGCTTCTTCAAAAATCAAGGGTTTAAGATGACGTGACTGAATGTCGTTCTTGAAATCACACCAGTAGATGAGATTTTTCAGCTGTTCGATGGGAGTGATGAGAAGTTCAGAGATACGTTGAAAACGCTTTTGTCCATCCCAGTCATTGAAGAATATCCCGTAGGGTTTGCTTAAGACTTTCCCAGGGATGAAAGTCTCATCAGGAGGAAGAGATGTGTCAAATGCAGAAAGGTCAGGTTCTGGACCAAGGACTTCAGCTAGAGAAAAACCAATACCTGTTTCGTTCCGTATCTGAGGACCATCTTCTGAAGATTTAGACTTTTTCTTTGCAGAGGCCCTTCTTTTCTGACTTTCGAGAGGAGGAGGAGGAATATCCACACAAGAATAGACTAAGTTGATCTTCTTGTTTATCAGCTTTTCAAAATGATCCTTGTACTTAGACTGAGACTTCTGGATGCTAATCTGATCTCCAACCATTCAGAGAGACCGTACTGCGTTATGGCTTCAGCATAGAATTTTTCGTATTGATCATTCTCTCTGAATATCTCGATTTCAGTGATAGAAACTTTGAGGGTTGATCTTCTAGTGATGAGTACCTTGATTATTCTGGAAGGTCGATGTCTGAAGTGTACCTTTTCTTTGCACCAGGATAAAGTAGATTGAGACACAATTCTCTTTTCTTCAACGATCTTCTTGGCTTCTTCCCATAGCTGACGTTGAACTTCGATTGGAGCTCTTTTCAGCTTGGGGTCTTTTACTGATCGTTGAGTAAGCTGGATGGCGTATTCTCTGTCTTTTTCTTCAGCTTCCCTTCTTTCAGCGATTAGACGTTCAGCTCTGAGGTGATCCTTGTATTCCCTTTTTGAAAGTTTGAACTTTGTAGGAATAGAAGGAAGTTGATCACGCTTCAGAATAATTCGCTGATCCTCGAACTTCTTTATCATCTCATCTCTTCTTCTCTGATCTTCTTCACTTAGCTTTTGAGGAGCCAAGGAAGGTCTGTTTTTGTGAGAGAGCATTTGTTCTTCGGGTTCATCAGTCTCAGAGATCAAATCCAAGACCGGGATTATTTCTTCAGCTTTGGGAGCTGGGATTATTGTTGGTGTAGTCGCAGCTGTAGGAACTTCAGCGATATCCTCAAACAGGGGAGAGGACTAGCTGAAACACAACGATCGTTCGAGTAAGAACTTGGGTAGAATAGAGAGAGAAAGAATGTGGTTGTGTATAGAGGTTTTGTGGAGAGTAGAGCTGATAATGTGTATAGAGGAGGGATGAGAGTAAGGAAGATTTAGTGTACCTGACAAACTGGCTTTGAAAGCGAGATCATCAGATTGTCATTGTCTTCAGCGACACCTTTTCCTTTGCCCTTGTCAGCTTCAGACGCTGAAGGCTTTGATTTGGTCCGCTCCCCTGAAGGTTCGTTTATCACGATCCCTTTAAGAACTTTAGACCTCTGAGTAGGCTTGACGATAAAAGAGTCATCATCATCATCATCTTCATCATCATTATTCTTTGGAGAAGAGGATGGTTCATCATCAGATAAGTCGATGGCTTCTTCATCATCAGCTTCAAACTCAGATTGTTCAGGTTCTTCTTCGGTTCCCTTAGGGTTTTCATCTCCCTGAGGTCCAGCGGCTGCTTCTTCAATTGTCTTCTCACCCTCTTCAGTAAAGGTGAGGTCTTCAGTCTTCTCTCCCCTGATAGATTCATCATGGGAAAGGTCTTCAGCGCTCTTCTCCCCCCCTTTTTCATGATGAGTGGGGGAGGAATGTGAGGATTCAGCAGTAGATTTGGGTTCCCTGTCTTCTTGGCCAGGGATCCCCACACAAATTTCAATCGCTGTTAATCTGTTTTCTAGACCAGAAATACCAGGATTGATCTTCACGAGTTCATCACGATCCACCGGAGTAAAAGATGAAGGTGCAGGAGCAGGGGCGGGCGTGTTGGTCAGGATCTGCTGCATCATTGTTTTCATAGAAGTGACGTCATTCTTCATTTTATTGACATCGGTCTTCACAGAACGCATGTCAGTCTTTACTGAACTGACTTCAGTCTTTACAGAAGACATCTCTCCTTCGAGTTTTCCAACCGATGTCTTCAGCGTTGTGACCTCGCTGGACATGGTGTGAACAGAAGTTTTGATTGCGAGGTAGTCTGTGTAGATATCAGCGAGAACTTTGGCAAAGTTGCTGAGAGATTTATCAACCTTCTCCAAGTCAGCTTTGGAGGCATTCTTTTCGACCACGGTTGTCAGCTTTGTAAGATTCTCTCCAGCGTTTGTTACAGCTGAAGAGTTGTCTGAGAGAGTAGTGGTGAGACCTGCCAGCTTCGTATCCAGGTTCTTCAGAGAGGCGTTGATGTCTCCCAAATTAGGACCTGTAACATATAAGTACTTATGAACAGAGGAAAGCTCATAAGTTTGGGGTTCAGTTACAGTGTATATGGTTTGGTGTATACCTGCAGGAGGGTCGACGAAGTCATCAAAACTTCTGTGACCTGAATAATGTTCCATGTCATCAGCGAGAGTGCGTGTACGCATGGTCAGCTCTGCAGGTCCTACATCTATCATTCCTTGAGTGTCAGCTTTAGCTTCTGGAAGAATGACAGGTGCTTCAGTGACAACTGGAGTAGAGTCCAATTGAGTAAAGGGAGAAGCGAAGGTTAAGAATGGAGGTTGGGTGCGGAGTTCAGCGTTGGATTCACTGAGAATCGCTTGGTCAGTCTTTTGAGAGACTGAAGGAGGTTGGGTAGATTCCAAGTTTGTAACCTCAGCGTTTAGAGACGCTGAAGCTGGGATAGAATGGGTGGCTTGTTTAGCTGTGGCAGAGCGTACCACTGAACGTTCCTTCAGCTCTTTGAGATGAGCTGAGGAGTCTTCCGCAAGAGATTGCTGGGGTTGCTCCTTGGTTTTCTTAGTTCTTTTGGAACTAAGTTGGGTGGAGGAGTGTTTCCTTTTAAGAGAAGGAATGGAGGTTGCAGCCTGGGTATCAGCGGTGGGTTTGTCCGCTGAAGGAGCTGCAGAAGTAGAAGAAGTGGGGTTGAGAAGAGTTAAAAGTGTAGAAAGACGTACCTCGTTTTCCACAGGTTTAAAGTCGAGAACCTTAGGGCCAACCTGAGAGAGTTTCAGGTCACCCTCTTTTGGGTAGCTGTCCTTCAGGCCTGTTTGGAATACGGCGCTGATGAATCGAGGATAAGGAACCCATGGAGATCTGTCAGCGGCGGAGTCTACTCTGAGTACCAGATCATCATAGATTATCGATGCCCAGTCTATATGTAGACCTTTCAGCAAGGCATATCCCATTGCTTGCTGAGGCTGAGCGGCTTGATCAGAGGAGCCGGTCTTTGCAGTCATGCAGCTGATTAAGTGAGCGAAGATGAAATTCATCTCGCTGGGCATTTTAGATTTCTTGATGAGGGTCAGCTTCCTCTCAGGCTTCTTGTCCCTCCCAGTTTCCCATACATAGCCCATTGCATCGAAGAATGCAGTGATGGCTTCCCTATCTGAGTGTTTCTTGTGGTCAGGAAGGGGAACAAAAGGTTTTTCTTTGGTTGCAATGGGAAGGCTCAGGGCTTTGCGGATAATGGTTGGGGTGATCTTCATTGTGCCATAATCATTATCACAGAGGATACAGTCGATTGTCTTTGAGGAGTCTTTGGTTGATGGTAGCTGAGAGTGTCTGGCAGAGTACCAGAATTGGGAAGCAGTAGCTGATGTGCAGGAGGTGTTATGGTCAGGACTGTAGATAGACAACAATTTTTCAGGAATTTCACAGCATCATCTAGATGTGTGACTTGCTTTCGAGGAGGAAACTCGAGAAGCGCATAGAGGTTATTTGACGTTGTCCAATCCAGTTCTTCAAGAGAGAACTTAACCTGAGGAGCCATGATGATATCCAATTCCTCAGTAGTATTATCAACAGCAGTGTTCTCAGCGATGGTGTTCTTGGCAGAGGAAATGTCAGAAGATGCTATTTTCTGTATATCAGTTCAACCAAAGATTAACAAATAAGAATAATCTTAATGTGGAAAGATTTTCCAATAAGATGGTTCGAATTTTGTCCATTTCATTCAGACAAAAATGTCTTAATGAAGATTAGGGTTTTTCTTGTTTTAAAAACGAAATGCAAACCCAAAGAAAATCTTGTTTTCCAGTTTCTTTTGAGAATAAGGATTCTGAAAAAACGAATGAAGAACAAGTTTAAGATTTTGCGTTTAAACTTGAAGAACAACCATGAAAGGTTGTGTTCATAAAACCATGAAAGAAATGATTTTATTTTAAAAAGTTCTTTTGTTTGATCTTGTGAAAACAAAGAGAAGATCATTAACAAGTTTGAAGAAACAGGTAAAATAAAAGAATTATTAACCTGGTTCGTTGAAGAAGATGAAGTTCTTGAAAATTTGAGAGCTCAAATGCAACAGTAAATTTTCTTTTTCTTGCTTGGAGGAAAGGTTCGCGTAAAAGAAAAATATAAACCCAGAATGAGTTTATATAGTGAGATTAGAGAGAGAGAAAATCTTGAGCGGGAAAAGATTTTCATCATGACACGGACACGTGTTTGCATTTGATTGGAAGGTAAACGAAACGTGCAAACGTGTGTCAGAAAAAAGAACGTGCCAGGGCTTATCCGTTGCAATGACGTCACAACTGTCCTTTCATATTCTTGGATGTCTCTGAGGTTTTGAAAACTCAGGGAAACTTTTGAAAACATGAAGCACTAAATAGAAATATCAGTGTTGGTTTTAGGAATTTCAAAGTATCGCTGATTAAGGAAGAGATATTCAGCGATGCAGTTTATTTTGAAATCTTGCATTTACATGCGATTGTCAGAGAGAAAAATATACCTTGATATCAACGAATCAATTTTATTCATAGAGAAGATGATAGAATGGGTTATACAAGTCGATTTTATCCTATCGCTGATCAAATGTTAATCACTGAAGATTTTACTCTTCAAAGTTCAGCATTCCAAGCTCGCTGATGAGAAAGTTGAATCTTGTCTCATCAAGAGGTTTGGTGAACAGATCAGCTAACTGATAATCAGTTGGGATAAAGTGAAGTTCTATATCACCATTCATCACATGATCTCTGATAAAATGATACCTGATTTCGATGTGTTTTGTCTTTGAGTGTAGCACTGGATTGTTGGCTATGGCTGTCGCAATAGATTGGAATATTTGATAGCTGTAGGTCATAGTCCAGTAGTTGATTTCTCATCCACAAGACCTGAGAACAACAGCTTCCAGCGGCTACATACTCAGCTTCAGCTGTGGAGGTGGACACCGAGTTTTGCTTTTTACTTGTCCAACTCACCAGCTTTCCACCAAGGAGCTGACAGCCTCCTGTGGTGCTTTTCCTATCCAATTTGCAACCTGCAAAATCACTATCTGAATAGGCGATTAGATCGAATCCTGAGTCTTTGGGATACCAAAGACCTAGATTCGCAGTACCCTTAAGGTATCGAAAAATTCGCTTTACAGCGGTCATATGGGATATCTTGGGTTCAGCTTGATATCGTGCACACAAACAGGTTGCGTACATAATATCGGGTCGGCTAGCTGTAAGATACAAAAGAGAACCGATCATCCCACGGTACAGTGTGACATTAACAGGAATACCCTTAGTATCCTTATCTAGTGTCAGCGGTGGTGCCATAGGGGTTTTCATAGCTGAACTTTGAGTTAAGTCGAATTTCTTCAGCATATCTTTAACATACTTTCCCTGATTAATGAAAGTTCCTTTTTCATTTTGCTTTATCATGCACGTGGAGCTTTCTTCAAGCCATAAAGTGCCTTATCCAGTTTATAAACCTAACCTGGACGCTTAGGATCTGATAATCCTGGAGGTTGTTCCACATAGACTTCTTCATTCAGCTTTCCATTTAGAAATGCTGACTTAACATCCATCTGATATACTTTGAAGTCTTTCTGTACAGCGTATGCTAAGAATAGACAAATAGATTCTAGTCTTGCTACTGGAGCAAATGTTTCGTCATAATCTATGCCTTCCTCTTATCTGTATCCCTGAGCAACAAGACGAGCCTTGTTGCGGGTTACAGTTCCATGTTCGTCCAACTGGTTTCGATAGACCCATTTAGTGCCTATCACTGTTTTGTCAGTTGGTCTTCGAACAAGTTTCCAAACTTTGTTTCTTTCGAATTCAGTCATCTCTTCTTGCATGGCGCTGACCCAGTTTGGATCTTTGACGGCATCGTCTACTTTCTTTGGTTCAGTTAGAGAAATAAAGTTAACAAATAAACAAATATTACCTGCACTTCGTCGAGTCTGAATACCAGCGTTTGGATCACCTAGAATTTGATCGATTGGATGATTTACAGTCCATTGCTGAGCCGGAGCGTGAGACGTTGACTCAACCTGAACTGGAGTAGCTGAAGATGAGGCTTCAACAACTTCTGGAGTATCAGCTAAGAGAGGAATGGGTGCAGTTGTCATTATATTCACTGATTGCTGAGAAGTAGATGGAATGTCTGAGACATTGGGTTCAGAAGCAGGTATAGTGTTTAAAGGAACAACTGAGACCCATGATGTTTCAGCTTCATTATTCTGCATATTTGGGATGATAGTAGGACTATCATCTTCAACTGTATGAGTATGAGGAGTGGGAATATCTTCTGAATCACCAAGATGAGAAAACATCCATTGATTCAGTTCTTCAGTATCAGCGGACGGTTTAGAGTTCGCTGAACAGGATTCGTCAAACGTGACGTGAATAGTTTCTTCTACAGTTTGTCTTCTTCGATTGAAGACTCTGAAGGCTTTGGAGATTGAAGAATATCCAAGAAACATTCCATCATCAGCCTTAGGATCAAACTTTCCAATGGCATCTATGTTGTTCAGTATGAAACACTGACATCCAAAGATGTGAAGAAAGCTGATTGAAGGCTTTCTCCCATGAAAAAGTTCATAGGCTGTTTTATTGAATCTTTTGACTATCAGCGACATGTTTTGCGTAAAACAAGCAGTGTTGACAGCTTCTGCCTAAAACTGAGTAGGCAGGTAAGAATCGTTGAGCATTGAACGTGCAACTTCAATAATTGTTCTATTTCTTCTTTCAGCGACTCCATTTTGTTGCGGTGTTCTCACTGATGAAAAGTTGTGAGAAATACCCTTACTCTCAAAGAAGGAATCAAGAGAACTGTTTTTGAATTCAGTCCCATGATCACTCATTATTGAGCGAACGGTCAGGTTGTTCAGGGTTTCCATCTTCCGAACAAAGGTGATGAGTTCTTCAGGGGTGTCACTCTTGGAACGGAGAAACATAACCCATGTATAACGAGAGAATTCATCAACTATGACCAGTGTATATTTCTTTCCAGCGATGGATTGTTTGTTAACAGGGCCAAACAAATCCATATGGAGAAGTTGCAGAGGAGATGACACTGAGGAGACTTGCTTTGACTTAAAGCTTGCTTTGGTCTGCTTCCCTTTCTCACACGCTGAACATAAAGACTCTTTGGTGTATGAGTGATGAGGTAGACCAGTGACTAACTCTTTTGAAGAAACATTGTTCAGTGTCTTGAAATTTAGATGAGAGAGCCTCTTATGCCATAGCCAGTTGACATCAGATGAGGCTTTTGAGAAGAAACATGAGTTCTCAGTGGTTGTTGAGTCCATGTTTATTACATAAACATTTTCCAAACGATAACCGCTGAGAGCTATCTTCTCCTTTTTGTCAGTGACAAAGTAGGATTCCTTGGTAATGATTACCTTGTTATCCTTGTCGCAAAGCTGACTGGTGCTTAAAAGATTATGCTTCAGCCCTTCAACATATGCGACTCTTCTGAAGGTTGTTGTACCATTAGAGAGTACACCAAACCCTCGAGTATGTCCTTTTCCATTTCCTCCAAAAGTCACAGAGGGACCCTTCTCTTCCTTGTATTCAGCGAGCAGGCTTTTCTTTCCAGTCGTGTGTCTAGAGCATCCGCTATCGAGATACCAGATACCCTTCTTAACCTGCATCACAAAGGAAGATTAGTTTTTCTTGGGTACCCACTTAACCATGTGTACACGTTTGTCAGTGGAAGTAGTTGGAATGGAAGGTTCATCAATCTTCGCAGCATTTGAAGATTCATCTTTGTCAGTCTTCACTTTGGTTAATTTCTTAACCTCAGTGGTCTTCTTTGCCTTGGGGGAAATCTTCACCTTAGCTATCTTTTCAGCTTTGGTGGCTGTGGGGCACTTACTAGCAATATGATCAGTGAGTCCACAGTGATAACATTTCCTATAACTAAAAGTAGTTCTAGGACCATTTGAATGCTGAGCTTTAGATTTTGAATTAGAAGTACCAGCACCAAGTAAGCTGATGGCTTTTGAAATGGGAGGAACATTCAGTTCTTCGGATTTCTTACCAGAGACATCCACTCTGATTCTAGGAGTAGATCGCTGAATAGATCCACACTGAGTAGATCCAGAGATCTGATTCCTTGATCCAGAGGAATGAATCACTAAAGCTTTAGAAGCATTCAACTTAGGTACTAAGGTACCCTTCTGAGGATTTTGGTTAAAAGCAATTCCTTTACCTTTTTCTTTAAAGACAGAGGTAGGTTTTGGATAAACCATTTTCTCTTTACATTTTGAAGAGGTAGAAGTTTCCTCAGGGATAGGCGGTCTGGACGAGGAACACTAAGAGGATGAAGTATCAGCGACTGAGGATACGAAAGTTCCAAACAAGAGCATGGAACGATCAGTGTTCTAGATAATCAGCTTTGTAACCAAGACCACGTTTATCACTCAGGAGAATCTGAGACTTAATTATCTCAGTGATCTTTGTTGAAGAATTACACCATCCTTCGACAGTAGCTTTTTCAGCTCTTAAAGCAGAGATAACTTCTTCTCGCTCGATTTTGACTAGCTGATTTAAATGCACCTGATCTTTAAAATCTTCTTCAATTTTAGAAAGATTTTCTATTTGAAGGTGACAGTTTTTGAGCTTTTCAGCGAGATCAAGGTTTTGATTTTCAACTACAGTTTTGCCATTCATGGCTTCATATAAACTTCTAGTCAAGAGATCGATTTTACGAAGACTATCAGCTTCATCAATATTTGCAATATTTGTAAAGAAAGAAGGTGATACCTGAATAGCAGACGTTGAAGTAGAGGGAATGTCTGAGCTTTCTTCCTCATCTTCAATCTTAGCCATAAGACATAGATTGGCTTCATCATCTTCCGAGTCAGATGATGATTCTTCTTCATCAGAGGCAGCCCAATCATAAGCCATCATGCCTTTGCCTTTCTTCTTAAAGCTTTTCAGCTTCGCATACTTTTCTTTCAGCTTAGCGTATTTGTCATCTTTATTCCTGGGAATAAAGGATTTATTGGGAAACGCTGAGTTTCTCGAAACTTTCTTAGACCGGCACTCGTTAGCGAAATGTCCTAGCTTTTCGCAGTTAAAACAAGTAGCAGTAGCCTTATCAACAGGAGCCGATGATCTTGGCTTATCATTAATAGAAAGGGGTTTGTTCTTTCTGAACAGTTTCTTTTTGGCGAATCTCCTGAACTTTTTAGTGAGGAGAGCCAAAGATTCATCATCATCTGAAGAGTCAGATTCTGATGACCTTTCAGAGTTACTTTCTAACTCAGTGATAGTGACCAAGGGTCGCTGAGTAGAAGGTTCCTCTGAGATTAAAGCAACATGGGTGGTTTTGGAATCTTTTACAAGATTCTTCTTAAGATGACTCGATTGCTCACGATTCAGCATCGTGCCATATAAGGTAGCAAGGGTCATTGATCTTAGATCCTTTGACTGCTTGAGACACATAGAATAACTGTCCCAGCTTTCAGGTAAACATTCTAAAAACTTTGTCAGCACTTCAAAGTTAGAATATTCCTTACCAATAGTTTTCAGATCTATTATTAAGCAATTAAAACGTTGGTGAACTTCAGAGAGAGTTTCATTCTTACCACAAATGAAACTTTCGTATTGTCTTACCAGGTTGATCTTTCGAGAGTCCTGGACTTCAGACGTACCTTCATACTGAACACATATTGTGTCCCACATAGCTTTTGAGGTTTTCAGGTTCATGACGGAATGGTAGACTTCGTCAGGAAGAGCCATGGATAGTATGGATCTGGCTTTTGTGTCGATAGCCACTTTCTTCTTATCTTCGTCAGTCCACATATGAACTTCCTTGGGTATCATCCTTTCTGGAATAGCAGGTCTATTCTCAGCGGCTGGTACTGCAGCATCAATTCTTATAGGAATATATGGGCCGTTTTCAAGATAGTAAGGCATAGTAGGGTCTACACCTTCTAAGAAGAGAATCATCCTATTTTTCCATAGATTAAAATTATCTCTGGAGAATCTAGGGGGTTTAGCAAGAGAACCATTGTCGATATAGTTTGTGTTTGTGTTGGTGGCCATTTTCAGAAATAGCAAGGAAGAGAAATCTTAGTATAGATTAGATCTTGTTTATTAGATTAAACAAATCTGTTCTGATACCACTTGTTGGTCCCGAAGGGCTATACAAGTTTGTAGAAGGGGGGTTGAATACAAACACTAAGATTTTACTTTTCTAAATTGTTTATTGATAAATCATTAACAATTTACAGCTTGTTGCGGAAACAAGATTAAGGATAAACCTAAATCTAAACAAGTTGGAACACTAAGTTTCTTGCACTAAGAAAGAGAAGGAAATTACTAATAATAACCTATCTCAAGATAAGAAGGATGAACTTGTCCAGAGTTAGCAAGTTACTTTAAAATGAAGTGAGTTCTTCTTCTTATATACTGCATGCATTTAATGTATGGCACTTTACACTTTACACGTGACAGCAGCTCATTGGTTGTACGTCATTGACCTTTGTTGACAACCTTAGTAGCCGCATGTGTTGAACAGTGTAGTATCAGAGTGGTTGTACGATTTCAGACAATAAGGAGGTTCTTTTTCTGACGTATCGTACGGAGTCGTGCAAGGGTGGTTAAGACAAAAGTACTTCGTACAAAGGACTTCATGATCAACTTTTCGTTGATTCAGCGATCTATCATTCTATATCAGCGAATGATAGAGTTCAACGATAGCTAAATTCTTGTACTTGATACTTCACGTTGAGTGGACAAATCTGAGTCTTTGCTGATCCGCATCAGTTCATTAGGAGACTTGTCGCTGGTTCTTGAGCTTGATCTTCGACTTCAGCGTAGAACCTATGTTGACGTGAAACTTGTCTTCAGGAATCATAAGTAAACAACTAACTTATCAGCGATCACCATAAGGACTGAACAGACTCAGAACATTATGGTGAAGAGTGTTCTCTGAATGTTTAATCTAAAGAGCGAGAGTTCCTATCAGCGGTACAGTAAGATCATAGTACTTATCAGCGATAGTGAAACTCTGATACATATTGTTTACTTTCAATTTTCACTAAGTATATAAGAGAGGGTCATTATCAAATCACTGAGGGTTTGGATCAACATTCTTATTTGCCTTTACTTGATCCACGACCTGGAATACAAAATTTTAAAACAAAATGAGGGTTAGACCTAGCGGTCTAAGTAAGAAAATCCCTGTCATTTCACAATCATTATAAAACCCATTTATATAAAATCCTTTATAGAAATACACGTATATCACACGTAATTAAATACTGTTAGATCTGAAGTTTTGTCAATAAACCAAGTGTTGAAGATCTGATAAGAAGACTCAGATGTTCTGAGTAGAGAAGTCAGAGGTCTGACTGTGAAAGCTCAGAAGTATTGATAAGAGAAATCAGAAGTCTGGGAAGAGAAGTCAGATGTCTGAGTTAAGGAGTCAGAAGATCTGAGAAGCGTTATCAGAAGAATGTTCAGAAGTTCTGAACTACCTGTTCAGAACTTATGACGAGATACTTTACTTAGTATTTTATAAACTAATTAGGACACGTGTTATGTTCTTATTAGTCTTTCTTGTTTGTACTGTAGCTTTAAGATGTCCGTTGCAGTATAAATAGTAGTTAGCTCTACGTTGCTAACTGATTGATTTTTCCCGTATAACTTTGTATTCATTATTTGTAATCTTTGAGATTCCCTCTCTCTTAGATCTGTAATTCTGTTCATCATTGAATACAATTGGGCTTGATCATACAAATTCTCAATTACTGCTTTCTACATTGATTGTAAGATAAGATCCTGAACTTTCAATTGGTATCAGAGCCAATCAACAAACAAATTCGTTCAAGATTGTTATCACGAAGATCGATTGATCAATTTCTTGAAGATTTCTTGATTCATTCAAAATTCGATTCCGCTGCTAGGGCTAGTTCTTGAATTCTTGGCAATTCTTGAATTACCTGTTACATTTCGATCAAGAAACTCGAATTTGTCTTTCTGTTGAATTTTCTTACAATCATGTCTTCTAAAGAATATCTAGCCATGGGATCTGAAACCAAACCACCTGTTCTTATACCAGAAGAGTATCAGCAATGGAAAATCCGTATGATCCAATTCCTAGACAACATTGATGAAAATCTTATAATCTCTATTCGAGAAGGTCCAATTGAAGTGTACATCGATGTTGCTGCAACTCCTGCTACAGAGACAACTCCAGAAATTCCAGCGACCAGGGTGAAAAAGAGTTATTCCCAATACACAGCTGAACAGAAGAATAGGCATGCTATTGACAAAAGAGCAATTACTTTGATGACTTTGGCTGTTCCAAATGAGGTTCTTAACAGGATTGACAGTGGATCATCAGCTAAAGAAATGTGGGACGAATTGGAAAGGCAGATGCTAGGAACTGTGAGATCTATTCAGGCAAAGTTAAATCAAAGCATAAATGCTTATGAAAGGTTCAAAGCAAAAGAGTCAGAAAGTTTGACACAGACATACAGTAAATTTTGCACTATTCTAAATGACTTGAGAAGAAATGGACTGAAGAAAACGAAGTCAGAAATAAATTACAAATTTCTGAACAGTCTAAATTCAGAATGGTCATCATTTGCCATAAGTCTGCAAATGAACAAGGATATGTGTGAAGAAGACTTAAATGATCTGTTCTGTGTTCTTAATCAACATGAAGATTCTGTCAAGTTAGTTGTGGAAGAGAAGAAAAATGTTGCTGATCAGTTAGCATTCTTATCAAAGTCCAAAGAAATCAAAGCACCCAAAAAGACTGCATATCTATCAGAGATACCTAATCTGGAAGAATCCGACAAGGAAGAAGGATCAGAAGATGATGAAGATATCAAGATAATGGCTGAGAAACTAGCTTTGTTGACAAATACTTTCAACAAAAGGTATGGGAAGGGTAGATTTCAAGGAAATTATAAGAGAGTTGGGAGTTCAGATAATAAGAAGAAAGAAGACAGAGAAGAAAATAAGTTTGAAAAGAGAGTAGAGAGAAGTGAAGAAAACAAAGAAGAGATGGATGAGAGAAAAGAAAAGAATCTGTGTTTCAAATGTGGAAAATCTGGTCACTATGCTAAGGATTGCAGAGTTATAATTGTGAAAGACTATAAGTACTACACCAAGAAGGCTCAGCTTGCAAAGAAGAGAGATGATAAAATTGCTTTGTTGGCTGAACAGGAGAATTGGTTGTACTACACTTCTGATGAAGATGATCATATCAACTTTCCACAAATGCAGAGCTATATGGCAAAAATGAGGAATGAGGATGATTCTGATTTTGAAGATGCTGATTCTGAGTCATCTGCTGAGGTACATTCTTCACTTGAATTAGAGTTAATGACACATATTGGTGAAATGAAAACTGAATTTGCTAATATAAGAAAACAGATAAAAGGAGAAAGAAATTTGGTTAACAAATTCAGAATTGAAAAAGAAGTAATAAAAGAACAATATGAAGAATCTGAGGCTGAGAAACAGAAAGTTAAAGATGAAAATTCTGAATTGATGAAAAGGCTTTCTGAACTAAAAGTTGAGTTTTCAAAAATAAAGGATGAAAAAGGTGATTTACAAATAAAATTTGATATGTTATTTGAAGAAAGAAAGAATTTATACACCAAAATTAAAGAATTAGAAGATCTGAATTTGAAAAGGGGTCAGACTCAGCAAACACTAAATCTTTTATTAAGCAATGTTAAAGATACAAGATTTTACAACCCAAAGAAGGGATTGGGATTGGAAGAAAATGTCACTTTAAAAAGAGCTCCAATCAACTTGTATGAAAAACTTCAAGTTTCTAAGCCAAAAATCCCAGAAATTGTTGAAGTTTTCATAAGACCTGCTAGTTCTATAACAAGTTCTGACAATTTGCAAAGACCAAACTCTAAAAAGCCAGATGAGAAAATTTCTGAGTCTAAAACAGAAAAGTCAGTTGGTTCAGAAGAAAAGATTAAGAAAGAAGTTTCTAAACAAATAGATGAGAAGCCAAGATACAATGATACTAAATTCAAGTATGATTCTTTAAATGTCAGCTACAAAAATAAACAACCAAGTTTTTCATATCATGACATTGAGAGCATATTTGACACAAGTAAAAATTCTGAAACAGTCAATCAGAAGTCTGAAACTTCTAGTCAGGATTCTGAACTTTGTAGTCAGAACTCTGAATTTAAAGATCAGGCATCTGAGTCTGTAAATCAGAACTCTGACTTAGGTAGTCAGAAGTCTGATTCAACTGGATTTTCTGAAACAAAATCAGATGAATTTTTACAACTTGAAAAGAGATTTAATCTTGTGAGTCAAGAACTTGAGGACTTAAGGAAAGCTTATGATGAACTTGAAAATGATTTCTGTGAGGTGGATATTAAACTTGAAGAAGCTTTGAAAGAAAAGAATATTTTTATTCAGAAAATAACAGAGCTTGAAAAACTGAAGACTGAGTATGATTTTTTTAAAATTAATGCTTCAAGAGAAAATGATAAATTCTTTAATGAATCAAGTACTTATGAAAAAGGTGAATCATCTAATTCTTCTAACAAAAAGAACTTGACTTTTTCAGAAAAAGAAGAAAGCAAAAGGAAAGATGATCTTGCAAAGTTGAATGATCTGAAAAGGGATCTTGAGAAGCTTAGAATGAAATCTACTTCTGAACTCAAAGCTAGAAATTCTTGTAATAAGGGCAATTGTACTCTGAACAGTATCAATAAAAATGAAATGACCTATGTTTCAGATTTATTGTCACTTGCAAAGAAAAATCTTGTTTGTGTTAGATGTAAAAATGATTCATTCCAATATTCTCATAAATGTCAAGTCAAAATAACTTCTGTTTCATACATAAGAAAAGATATTCAAAAAGTTTCTGTTCCTCAAAATACAGAAAAGAAGAAAATTTCTGTTCCTCAGACTCAAAAGAAAGAAAAGATAAAAGAAAAGAAAGTTGAAAATATAGCAAAACCAAAAGTTACAACTCTCAAAAAGAATTTGAACAAGCTTGTAAGCAGAAAATGTTCTGACTTCATAAAAGTTCAAGGAAAATGGTGTTTGAAGAAAGATTTTGAGTGGAGAGTAAAAGGTACTAATGTTAAATCCAATGACAAAGCTAACAAAGATGGACCCATTCCAAAATGGGTACCTAAACCTAACTGATCCTTTTGCAGGGCTGTCATGTGTGGTTTTTAGATTCAGGAGCTTCAAGACACATGACAGGTCAGAAGTCTTTTTTATCAAACTTCACAGAAAAGGCTGGAGGAGCAGTAAACTTTGGAAATAACAGCAAAGGACAAGTCAAAGGTTATGGGGATTTAACTAAAGGGGATCTGACTATCCAAAAGGTTTTCTATGTTGAAGGATTACAGCATAATCTTTTCAGCATAAGTCAGTTTTTAGACACTCTTTGTCAAATTAAGTTTCAAATAACAGGTTGCATGATTTTAACTGAAAATGATGTTAAAGTCTTCTGGGCCAAAAGACATATGGACTTATTTGTAGTTAATTTTTCAAAATTGAAAACATTAAATACAGTTTGTCTTTTATCAAAATCAACTGCAAATGAATGCTGGCTTTGGCACAGAAGATGTTCTCATCTGAATTTCAAAGATCTTAATAATCTCGTTGCAAAACATCTGGTTAAAGGCTTACCAAAGCTTAAATTTGAAAAAGAATCATTATGCTCAGCTTGTGAAATCGGCAAGATGAAAAAGAGTTCTCACAAATTAAAAATGGACTCATCTTGCAAAGCACCATTAGAAATGATTCATACTGATCTTTGTGGTCCAATTTCAGTTCAATCTATGGGAGGAAAGAAATATATGCTTGTGATTGTTGATGAATTCTCCAGATACACATGGGTTGAGTTCCTAAGAGCTAAGTCAGAAGCTGCTACTACATTGATAAATTTTATCAAAAGGATTCAAGTTCTCTTACAACTTCCAGTTCAGAAAATCAGAAGTGATAATGGAACAAAGTTCAGAAATGAGACTCTTCAGAATTTTTTAGAAAGTTCTGGGATTTCTCACAATTTTTCTGCTGTCAGAACTCCTCAACAAAATGGTGTTGTTGAAAGGAAGAATAGAACTCTAGTTGAAGCTGCGAGAACAATGCTGGCTTATGCAAATCTTCCTACTTTCCTATGGGCTGAAGCAATTGCAACTGCTTGTTTTACACAAAATAGAACTTTAATCAATAAGAGATTAAATAAGACTGCTTATGAACTGATAAATAAAAGAAAACCATTAATCAAATTCTTTCATGTTTTTGGTTGCAGGTGCTATGTTCTTAGAGACAGAGAAAATCTTGCCAAATTCGATAAAAAGGCAGATGAAGGATACTTTGTGGGTTATTCTTTAACTTCCAAAGCATTCAGAATCTACAATAGAAGAACCAAGAGGATGATGGAGAGCATAAATGTAACTTTTGATGAAGCCAGAATGCGGACTTCTGAACAAGACAGTTCAGAACTCATGCTGAACAAGACAAAAATGACTTCTGATACAAATTCTAATCCTATTTGTTCAGAACTCAATTTACTGTTTAAGGATGCTTTTAGTGAACTAATTTCTGATTCTTATGCAGAATATGAAAACCCAAAGATGGTCAAAGAGATGAAAAATAAGACTCCAGAAATAGTTCAATCAACTGTAATTTCTGACAAAGGTCCATCAGAGGAATGTCCAAATCTAATAAATACAAGTGGTGAAAATTCTGAACCTTGTAATCAGAATTCTGATTCTTGTACTCAGAACTCTGAACAAGTCACTCAGAATTCTGACTTCATTAATCAGAACCCAAACTTGGATATAACTCCTATTCTTACATCAGAACAAGGGGACAGTTCAGAATTACAAGCAATCATTGATGAGAATGATGCAAACAACAATTATTCAGAGATTGATGTACTCCCTAGTGCAAATAAATGGACTAAAAATCATCCTATTCATCAAGTAATAGGTGATCCTTCAGCAGGAGTAAAAACCAGATCAGCTACAGCAAATGAAGCAATGTTTGCTGGTTTCTTGAGTGTGATTGAACCAAAGAAAGCTAATGAAGCCCTAGAGGATCCATACTGGATTTCAGCAATGGAAGAGGAATTGCTTCAATTTGAAAGAAATAAAGTTTGGAGACTCATTCCAAAGCCTGAAGGTAAATCTATTATTGGAACTAAATGGGTGTTCAGAAACAAAAAGGATGAATCAGGTGTTGTCATCAGAAACAAGGCAAGATTGGTTGCTAAGGGATACTGTCAACAAGAGGGAATTGATTATGATGAGACATTTGCACCAGTGGCAAGAATAGAGGCAATCAGAATATTTTTGGCCTATGCTGCACATAAAAACTTCAAGGTGTATCAAATGGATGTCAAATCAGCCTTTCTAAATGGAAAACTTAATGAAGAGGTGTATGTCCATCAACCTGAAGGTTTTGTTGATCCAGAATTCCCTGATCATGTTTATATTTTAGACAAAGCTTTATATGGTCTAAAACAATCACCACGAGCCTGGTATGACACTCTTACTAAACACTTGTTAGGTTCAGGATTCAAGAAAGGTAAGATTGACACAACTTTGTTTTTAAAGAAACAGGGTGATGATTTGATTCTGATTCAGATTTATGTTGATGACATAATATTTGGTTCTACCAGTCCATAATTATGTGATAATTTTTCAAAAATCATGTCATCTGAATTTGAAATGAGCATGGTGGGTGAGCTGAATTTTTTCCTTGGTCTTCAAGTCAAACAATTACCAAAAGGTATTTTTATAAATCAAGGAAAATACGTCAGAGATATTCTGAAAAAGTTCAAAATGTCTGATTGTGCTTCTATGAGAACACCTATGGCAACTAACATAAAGCCTCTTGATCACAAAAGGTTTTTCTTTTCTCATATGTAAAATAGGAATGCTTAATCTGCCTAATTGAAAATATTTTTTTCTTTCTTAAAAATGCTAAATTTTTCTAAGTAAAATTGTCTGAGTAATGTACTCAGAACTCTGAGTCTTAAGAATCAGAATTTCTGAGTACTAAGATCAGAACTTCTGAGTCTTGAGTTCAAAACTTCTGAGTCTTGAGGTCAGAACTTCTGAGTCTTGAGATCAGAACTTCTGAATCTTACGGTCAGAGATTCTGAGTCAATACATCAGCAATCTACCTTTCAAAAATTTATTTTTGAGAAATAAAAATACTTCAACTGTGTGGATTATGCTTCTTCTATTATCTTTTCATCTCATCTTTATGTATCATTAATAGTCAAATGCATGCTCAAGTCAAGGGGGAGCATCAAAATTCCTTTGGAAATCATTTTGTGATGCTTAAAAGATTTGCTTTCATTTTCTATCTCTGATTATTCTAAGAAGAACAAGCTTTTCATGATAAATTTTGTTGTTATTCAAACTATATCTGAATTAAATTTTTTTTTCATATTCAGATATAAGATTTTAAATGATTTTTTAATTCATCATAATATGAACAGAATTTTGATGATAAAAAGTGTTTCTATCTGTTCAAACCTCTTCTGAATAATCAAAATGTTTTATATTTGTCAGAAGTTGATTTTAAATGACATTTTGGTTACAAGGTAAAATTCTTCTGAGAAGAACAATCAGATATCTGATAAAGAAAAGTCAAAACATCTGAGCGTGTTATTCAGATCTTTGACTTGAGTCAAAATTCTATCCACTAACACGTGTCAGCTTCATATTTGTTTGATTATGCCACACATTTCATTTAAATCCTCTGTGGCATTTCAAATGTGTTGACTCCGTTATAACATTGATTTCGCTTTTCCGTTAAACCTTTCAACTTTGCGGATTTTAAATAAGTCTTAAAATCCCTATTTCAAATCTTTTCAAATTCCAGAGCGAAAAGTGAGATACGAATCAAATCCAGAGTTCTTTGAATTTGTTTTCTTCTTAAATCATGTCTGGAATACGAAGGAGTGGTCAAATTTCGCTACACTCTACAAAATCGATAATGGATTCATCTGATTCGGATAATGATGAAGTACAGAATAGAGCTGTAGAGGAAGAAGCAATAAGAAATGATGGAGAAGATGAACAAATGGATGAATCTGAAGGAAATGCGGATGAGGTAAACGTTAATATTGAACATGAACAGAGTGCTGCAGGTTCTATTATGTCAGATAGATCTATTTTAGTGGAAAGAATTGTTCCTGAGAGTGAATGGCTGAAATTATCTGAAAATAACTGTGTTATATTATTTGAAGAAAGCCGATTTAAGCCTGAACACAGAATTATCATGGAGTTATTCAAACACCATCCGTACAGAAAATGGTTTACACGAAGTAAAAATGTGCCTGTTCAGTACATACAACAATGGTGGAAACATCTTAGGTTAGAAGATAATAAGTTTGTGTCTGAAATTGGAGGAGTGACATTTGCCTTATCTATCTCTGCACTAAGAGAAATGCTGAATTTACCAGAGAAAGATGATGTACAAAGAAGGACAGATTTTGAGGACTCACCCTTAACAGAGGAATTAATAGCAGAGTTTATGAAGTTAGGATACAATGAAGGATTGAGGACACTTAGTTTGTTCAGAAGAAACAAATTACCACCTATTTGGGCTTGCTTCTTTCATGTGGTAAATAAATGTGTGTCAGGGAAGAATAGTTCTGCTGATCAAGGTTCTAAACAAATTCTTCAGATCTTTCAGGGTTTAGTGAAGAATAGGCATTATGACTATACTTTAATACTTTGGGAAGACATGAAGAATACATTTGAGAAGAATCAGAAAGCAATCCAGAAGAAAACAAAGGATGCTCCACTGACATACATTCCTTATATAAGGTACTGGCTAATTGTTATTTGGTATGCCATGCAGGAAAACAGAATAATCTCAAGAAGAACTAATGAAGAGCATGGTCCTACATTTTATTTGGGTAAGATGACCTCAGTAACAAGACTTGAAAACTATCCCAATCATAAACTATTGCCAAAATCACTTAGGAACTATATTCCAAGGGAAAGTGAGATTTTAAAAGCTTATTGCACCTCTATGGGAATTGAATTACCTCAAATCCCTACCCAAGAGGACCAACCTGAGAAGAGAGGTGAAGGGTCTAGTCGAATTAGAGAGGGGGAGGATGTTCAGATGGGTGAACATTCTGAGAGACTTGAGGGGGAAAATTCTGAGAGCTTGGTTAGATTTGATGAGGAAAAACAGAATGAGAGTGGTGAGGATGAGAGATTGTCAACAGAGGTTCAAACAGAAAGAGATGCCTCTGAACCAGCTAATCTTGACCAGGTAACCACAAATGCTATTGGTTCACATCTCTTGGTGTCCAATATTGAAACAAACACCATGGACCTAGTGGTGGATCTTGAACAACCCATCCATATCCACTCAGAAGCATTTCAACATGCTACTGTTTCACACAAATCCGGGGAACCATCCCAAACTCATTTGGAGGGAGGTGATAAATCCCAATCTATTTTTCAACACATTGAGTCTGAATATCACAGTCCTATTCATATTGAGCCTGAAATTCCTTCTGACACTTGCACAAATCAGGAATTTCGTATTCCCTAAACAACATTCATAGACATACCTAATGTTGGGTGTCGAGGATTGGATGGAAGTCCTGGTGAGGTGAACATTACAAAAGCCTCATTCAAACGTGCATCTGTTGTACAAGATGACTGTGTGTTATCTACAGGCCATGAGCCCTCTGGGCACATGAAAACTGGACCATTTGTTGGTTCAGGTTCACTGTTAGAAACTTCTGAATTTGAAAAGATTCAGAAACAAAACAAGGAGATGGGGGAAAAAGTAGAAAATTTGGAGAAGAAGGTGGAGGATTTGAATGATGAGGTGTCAGATTTGAAAGTTGTGTTGGAGAAAAAGTTGATTTCTGTTGAAACCAAAGTAGATGATGTAAAGAAATCCTTGGATTCTCACAAAAAGGAGATCATGGATATAATGTCTGGTTTTCAAAAAGATATGTTAAAACAAATGCAAGGGATGCAGGAATCTATACTGAAAGCACTGAGTGTATCATTAGCTTCTACTTCAACGCCTCTTGATCTTGTTCCTATTGCAGAAACTGAACCTGAAGTTACTTCTAATCAGAACTTGAAGAGAAAGTTTGATGATAATGAGCCTCATGATCATCAAAAGGGGAGAAAAAACAAAGGTTAAGTTCTGATGATGATATTGTCATAGAAGATTTTGAGATGGCAGATATGCAATTAGCTAGTACAAAAAGTTCTGAAGATCAGACACAGGAAAATTTAAAGGCAATAACTCAGATAGTTCAGATTGATAGCTCAGATACAGAGGAAATGGAGTTGGAAAGTACAGATGGTGGTGATTCAGATAAAACAGAGGAATTGAACTTAGACATAGAGATGGAAGGAAACTCAGATGAAACTGAAGCTATTGAGGAATCTGTATTGAGATCAGAAAAGACAGTGGAAAGTGAAGTGGTCAACATGTGTACAGATATTGTGGTGTATAACAAAGAAAATATGACGGATTTTGAATTAGAAGAAAGGAGGTTAAGTGAAGAGTTGATCAGAAGGATGCATAATAATTTAGTCAGAGCTTTGAATGTTCAAAAAGTTCAGCAAGGAATAAAAATGGTAAGACTTATTGATCTAATGGGAGAAGAAGACAGAACTGTGAATTATACTCAGGATTTTGAAGATGATTTTAGATTTAACTTTTGTGATGAGTTAAATACAGAAGAAGAGTATGTGAAAGTGAAAGACTACTTTATGCCTTCTGAGTATGTATTCAGAAAACCAATTGAGATCCCAAAGATTAACTTGCAAAGACTAGAAGAACCTGTATGTGATTTCATCCTAGAGTTAAGTAATGTGCCATTAGCCAGACAATTTCATGATGATATTTTTCCTGAGGAAATATATGATAATCTTTACTACACAGAAGGAGAGTATGAGCTTTTGGAAAGTAATATTGATGGTTTTATGGATGACAGAGCTCAGATGATCTACTCAGAAGCTTCTAACAGATTCAGAGTTCCTGACTCAAAACTGCATATTCAGAAAAGAATTGAGAAAGTTCTGATGTTTCAACAAGATGAATTCAATGGTTTAATGTTTGTTAGAATGGAAGTACTAGAAGAAAGAAATACAAAGGTTTCCATGTCTACTTTTGATTTTCACAGATTGACTCTTGATGATCATATCTTTCTAGTCAAGTTCTTTGCCAGCACTGAAGAAGCCTTGATAGAAATTGAATGCAGAAGACTTCTGGGTATCTATGTCAGAAATATATACTTGTATGACTTCCAATTAGCTATTGAAGAAAGAAAAGAGAAGTGTAATCTGAGTTCTCCCACAAAGAAAACAGAAATTGGTTTGCATTTGAAGGGATTTGTGAATGAAGGAATGGAGACAGAAGGGTTCACATATATAGTTCACGAAAGGCTTGAATTGTTCAGATTAAAAGAGTTGGTGAAGTACAGTGATGCAACTCTGAATTGGTTATTGATTAAAATGGAAGTAAGTGTGGAAACTGAAAGAGAGAGTTTAAAGAAGAGATGTATAAACTGTGTGAAGAGGAGGTTGGATCTTAGAAGAAAAATCAGAAACAATAGTGAATGGTTGCTATCTGAGGTGAATCCCAAAAAGATTCTACATAATGATTTTGTGTTTCCTGCTGAGTATGAAGTGAATGAAATTCTGTCAGATGAAGTTGAAGAAGTGCAGAACACAACATCTCAGAATGTGCAGATAACTAGTTTTGATCAAGCTGAACAGTCTGAACCCAAAGAAGATGAAATATCCATTGATCTAAATGGATACTTTCTTGAATTTGATTTGCCTGAGTTCTTCAAACCAAAAGAAGTACAATTCTTGGATATGTATTATGATAGACCCAAGGAGACTCAGATCTGGTTGGCTGAAAAATCAAGATGTCTTGGCAAAACAAAGCAAGCCTTTTACTCAGATTTTTTAATTACTGGAATCAGAGAATTGAGGGTTAAGAAATTCAGAAAGATGGAGTACTTATCTTTTGAAGTTCTGAGAGAAGATGGCAAGGTTTATTACTTTACTGATGCAGATTTTGAGAAACTATCAGTGGTTGACTTCTACAGATTACACATCTTTCTATGCTTCAAAGAGTCGAGCAAAGACAGAAATGAAAGGAAGGCAAGAAGTGTGGTAATTGAGGCCATGTTCTACATCTTAAGGTGGCACTGTTATACAGATTTTCAAATAGCTCTGTACTTACAAAAGTCATGTGTTTATCTGGCAAATCCCAACACAGATCATGAACAGAAAAAGGTGTTAAAGACTGGAAGTGTTCACAAATATCCAGATTTGGGAGTATTTTTGACAAACAAAAGTGGAAAGATCTTCTTCAGAGCAAAGGAAACTGCAAAATACTGTTCTGGAACTTTAAGAATCATAAAGCATAATTTGGAGAAAAATATGCTGAAAGTGAAGGAAGCAAACATGACTCAAGAAGTAATCAATCAGCGAGTTGAAATTATTCAAGAAATCATTGACAAAATTGATAAGAGGCTTAATTTGAGAAATGTGCTACTTCAGAAAATTGTTCCTGCTCTGAAAGAACTGGATGATGCAAAGTTTAAGTTTATTTGACAAAAAGGGGGAGATTGTTAGATCTGAAGTTTTGTCAATAAACCAAGTGTTGAAGATCTGATAAGAAGACTCAGATGTTCTGAGTAGAGAAGTCAGAGGTCTGACTGTGAAAACTCAGAAGTATTGATAAGAGAAATCAGAAGTCTGGGAAGAGAAGTCAGATGTCTGAGTTAAGGAGTCAGAAGATCTGAGAAGCGTTATCAGAAGAATGTTCAGAAGTTCTGAACTACCTGTTCAGAACTTATGACGAGATACTTTACTTAGTATTTTATAAACTAATTAGGACACGTGTTATGTTCTTATTAGTCTTTCTTGTTTGTACTGTAGCTTTAAGATGTCCGTTGCAGTATAAATAGTAGTTAGCTCTACGTTGCTAACTGATTGATTTTTCCCGTATAACTTTGTATTCATTCTTTGTAATCTTTGAGATTCCCTCTCTCTTAGATCTGTAATTCTGTTCATCATTGAATACAATTGGGCTTGATCATACAAATTCTCAATTACTGCTTTCTACATTGATTGTAAGATAAGATCCTGAACTTTCAAATACCAATCAAGACTCGTACACTGTGTTCAACTCATCCTCTTTCTCATTCTCATTTCTCCTGGCCATGTTAGTTGGTTGCGAGCCAACTAATCCACTGTACAACAACTACAACTAACACCGCTGTACAACAACTACAGCAACACCGCTGTACAACAACTATAGCAAACAACACCGACTATAGTTTCGGCTAACGTATACTCGTGTAGTGTAATGCACATATAAATACAATATATATCTCAATATATCATATTGTCATTTATGAACATCTAATCACATTATCTATCACCTTTTCAATCTACACGTATATGTATTCCAGTTTAAAAACATTTTGAAGTAAAACTCACCTGTTTGTCTTATCAAAACGTTCTCCAAGCTTTTCTCAAACAATTCAGCTTCACTTCAATTTCACAGAATCTGAAACAATCATATAAAAGTATTGCTTTACCACTTTGAACACACAGGGCTTGCTAGGACTAAGAGCTTTAGATAACTCTATCTAACTTTTATCCTCAATTGTCTTCCCCAAGCCCGAACTTAAGTCAAGTCCATGGTATTTTAGTCCTCATTCATATTCTATCTAAGAATTAACAAAACACAGGTTACTGGATACTCAAAAGTGTTTAAATTCTCCAAAATGACCAAACAGCAAAAGTATCCGGATACCTCAAATTATCCGGACAACACAACTTTTTCCGGACAGCGTGACTTTTCCGGACAACGTGACTTTTCCAGACAACCTATACAGTCCGGACAACGTTCGGACACCAGAGTAATCCGGATGCTATCCGGTATCCAATTCTATCCGGAAAACATAGGAAAAAGAAACTTACCCGGATAAAGAACCCGTTCGGACACCTTTATAATATCATCCGGACACTATCAACAAAACCGCCCGGACACATTCATACTGTGTCCGGAAACCACTGTCGGTTTACCCTATTTTGCCCAGAAACCGACTGAATTACTACCAGATGTGTAATTGACTAATCTATTCCGATAGAAACCTTCTAATAGCAATTACAAACATAAAATACAAAGGAACATACCTCAGATACACTTCCAAGCACACCAATTTGAACCTTTTAGCCACAAACCTTCTTTTATTCTTTTGGTCTCAAAACACACACACACTACACATACTGATTTTTTTGAGTTATGATAATATCTGATTTTTCTTTAGATAATATCCACTCACATTTACCATTTCAGCCCCTAAACTCTTCACTAATGACTAAAACACCCGTACCTTATAATTTAACCCAATTTTTACCCTAAACACACTATTATAAAGTTAACTGATTTTAACGGAAAGGGGTTATAACTAACGAACTTACCCGGGGTATTACATCATCTCCCCCTCAAAAGAATTCCGTCCCGAAATTCGATTAGGCAAAAAGGTGAGGGTATTTGGTTCTCATTTCGGATTCCGATTCCCAAGTAGCATCCTGCCCTCTATGATGTCTCCACTGAACTTTCACTTGTCTGATCTCTTTATTCCGCAACACTTTAACTTTGTGGTCAACTATGGCTTCCGGTTCCTCCACATAATTCAGCTTTTCGTCCACTTGTATATCTGGTAGAGAGACGGCCTGATCTGGCGTAACCAAACACTTCCAAAAATTTGAAACGTGAAACGCGTTATGAACCCTGCTTAACTCTGGCGGAAGATCCAACCTGTATGCTACTTCACCGATCCTTTCCATAATTGCAAACGGCCCGATGTACCTTGGACTAAGTTTACCTTGCTTTCCAAATCGAATGACTCCTTTCCAAGGTGAGACTTTTAACATCACAAAATCCCCAACTTGAAATTCTAGCGGTTTCCGGCGTCGATCTGCGTAGCTTTTCTGTCTGTCTTGAACCACTTTTAATCTTTCCCGAATCTGAGTAACCTTATCCGCGGTCAACTGAACTATATCTGGCCCCGCTAATTGTTTCTCTCCCACTTCATTCCAACACAGAGGCGTTCGACATTTTCTACCATACAATACTTCAAACGGTGCCACTTGAATGCTGGAATGATAACTGTTGTTGTAGGCAAATTCAATCAACGGTAAATGCTTATCCCATGATCCCCCAAAGTCAATAATACAAGCCCGAAGCATATCTTCTAAGGTCTGAATCGTTCGTTCACTCTGACCATCAGTTTGAGGATGATATGCTGTACTTAGTTTTATCTGCGTCCCCATTTCCTTCTGAAAACTTCTCCAGAATCTTGAAGTAAAACGACTATCACGATCAGAAATGATCGAGATTGGAACTCCATGTCGAGTTACTATTTCGTCAATGTACAACTTAGCTAATCGCTCCATCGAATCAGCTTCCTTTATTGGTAAGAAGTAAGCAGACTTTGTCAATCTATCGACAATCACCCAAATAACATCAAATCCCTTCGGGGTCCTTGGTAGCTTCGTGATGAAATCTGTCGTAATCTGATCCCATTTCCACATAGGTATTTCCAATCGTTGCAACTGACCAAACGGCTTTTGATGTTCAATCTTTACCTTCTTACACGTAGTACAACTTTCCACATGTTGAGCAATACTTCTTTTTATTCTCGGCCACCAATAGAATTGTTTTAAATCTTTATACATCTTATTCGTACCTGGATGAATAGAGAAACGAGTTTGATGAGCTCCTTGTAGTACACAATCACGTAACCCACCCAAACGAGGCACCCAAATTCTGTTTCCCATACACAATAACCTACGGTCATCTCTCACAAGCAATTCTGATATCCCCACTAACCGTTCTGACTTCAAATGTTCTTCCTGATAAGCTTCTATTTGACACTTCTGCAGTTCGTCAAAGATATTGGGTAGGAGTTCAGTTCGTAGTGCAATGGCTTTTATTGTGCCGCTTCTTTCTTGATGACCCAGTGCATTAGCTACCACGTTTGCCTTTCCTGGATGATAAAGAATTTCACAGTCGTAATCATTCACCAGTTCTAGCCATCTTCTTTGCCTCATATTTAGTTCCTTCTGATCGAAGAGGTGTTGGAGACTCTTATGATCGGTATAAATTTAACATTTGGAACCATAAAGATAATGTCTCCAAATCTTCAATGCGAAGACAACTGCTGCAAGCTCCATGTCGTGCGTAGGATACTGTCTTTCATGATCTTTTAGTTGACGAGAAGCATAAGCAATAACCTTTCCACGCTGCATAAGTACACAACCCAATCCCAGTTTGGAAGCTTCACTGTAAACAACAAAGTCTTCGGAACCTTCAGGTAATGACAAAATCGGCGCGCTACAAAGTTTCTCTTTCAATATCCGGAATGCTTCATCCTGTTCTGCTTTCCATTCGAACTTTAAATTCTTTCGGGTCAGCTTAGTCAAAGGCGTTGCGATATGAGATAAGTCTTTTATAAACTTTCGATAATAGCCGGCTAAACCCAGAAAATTCGTACTTCGGTTGGCGTTCTCGGCGGTTCCCACTTTTCAACCGCTTCCACTTTCATCGGATCAACTTGAATGCCTTTCTCAGAAACTACATGCCCCAAAAACTGAACTTCTCGTAGCCAGAATTCACATTTCGAAAATTTAGCTTACAACTTTTCTTTCTTTAGTAACTCCAGAATCAGACGAAGATGTTGCGCGTGCTCTTCCTTGGATCGAGAATAGATAAGTATATCATCGATAAGTACAATTACAAAATTATCGAGATACGGTTTACATACCCGATTCATTAAATCCATAAAAGCAGTTGGAGCGTTCGTCAATCCAAACGGCATCACTAAGAATTCATAATGACCATACCTTGTGTGAAAAGCAGTTTTCAGAACATCTTTTTCTTTCACCTTCAGCTGGTAGTAACCAGACCTAAGATCAATCTTGGAGAAATAACAAGCTCCAAATAACTGATCGAAGAGGTCATCAATTCTGGGTAGCGGATACTTGTTCTTGAGCGTGTGCTTATTCAGTTCCCAGTAGTCGATACACATTCTCATCGAACCATCCTTCTTTTTCACAAACAAAACTGGTGCACCCACGGCGAAGAACTGGGTCTGATGAAGCCTTTATCGGATATGTCTTGTAGTTGCGTCATCATTTCTTTCATCTCTGGTGGCGCTAAACGATACGGTGCACGAGCAATAGGAGCGGCTCCAGGAATCAGATCTATACCAAACTCTACTTGTCTAACGGGCGGAAGACTATTCAAGTCTTCAGGGAATATTTCTGGAAATTCACTAACAATCGGAATATCTTCCAACTTATTCTTTTCTGGTTTAATATCTCTCACATAAGCTAAGTAACTCTGGCAACCCTTATTAACACACTTACGGGCTTTTATCATAGATATAAGGCAAGACTGATGATTGCTACGATCACCATAAATTAATACCGGTCCTCTCTCAGGTAAGACAACATTAATTATTTTCTTATCACAAACTATGTTAGCCTGATTCTCAGCTAACCAATCAATTCCCACTACCACATCAAACTCGATCAAGGCTATAGGGAATAATTGTATAGGTACTTCGCATCCCTCTATATTTATCACACACTTATCAAAAACCTCTATAACCGTCACTTGGTTATCATTTGCCGTATCTACCATCAAAGCATGATCTAATACTTTATGGTTTAAATGCATATAAGCAGCAAATGAAGGAGACACAAACGATCGGTTTGCACCAGAGTCAAATAACACTTTAGCACGTGTAGAGTTTATGAAAAATGTACCTGTAACCACATCCGGAGTTTCCTCCGCTTCTTTTGCTGTCATCTGAAATGTACGACCCCTTGTTCTTGGTGGTTCTAGTCTTGGCACTACTGGTCTAACAACCGCTGGTCTCCCTGATGTACCACCCTGCTGTATTCTTCCCCGCGGACAATCCAACTGAATGTGATCCGGAGAATTACACAAGAAAAAAAGCCGCGTTACTGGACAGTTTTTAGCAATATGCCCGGTCTTCCCACACTTATAACAAATCCGAGGGTCAACTTGACAATTTCCTTGGTGAACACGGTTGCACTTCGGACAAGGTTTTTCTGTTGGTCGAAACGGCGGGCGGTTATCGTATCTCTGAAACCTGGACTTCTTCGGGTCATACTGTGGTCCTTCCCACTTTCTTTTCCCCATACCTTTATCCCCAGCATCCCTCCTATTATCCCGCTCCATATCTTCCGCGACATCTACTGCGGCTGAGAAGGTAACGGGTCCTTTTGCAGTTACTAGCTTTCTGACATCTGAATTTAACCCGAAGATAAACCTTTCCGTCTTCATTGCCTCCGTGGCAACGTAGTATTCCGCGACACGAGATGTTTTCTAGAAAACTAGCGGTGTAGTCCCAAACTGATAAGTTCCCTTGCTGTAAGTTCATGAATTCCCCTTCCAATTGTTTAATTGCTGCATGAGGACAAAATTGTTTCCTGAAAGCTATAACAAATTCCTCCCAAGAGAAGGTAGAGTACATGTCAGGCTCTCCTGATGACATATGAGCTTCCCACCAGTATAAAGCATCGCCCTTCAACATCGCAGTTCCATAAAGTACTCTGTCTTCCTCAGAACACTTACTAGTTTTGAAGATAGCTTCTATTTCCTTCAGCCATCTCATCGCTTTCACTGGGTCCCGGTCTCCTGAGTAAGTAGGAGGCTTACAACTGAGAAACATTTTATAATCACACTTTTTCATTACTGGTACAACAGTAGGAGTAATAGGCATCTCTTCTTCATGTGAAGGATCTGGTCTATCTGTTTCAGTATTATGAGTTTGGTTGAACATAGCTTGGATATTGGCTTGTAATCTTCCCATTTCCGCTGCTAAGTCGTCTCTTGTAACAAATTCCGTGCCGCGCCCCTAGACTCTGCCTCCGGTTCTACCTCTACCTCTTTCTCCCCCTCTTCCCCTTCCTCCGGCTGTTGGGTTTGTTCTATTCGGATTTCCTCCTCCTTCCCGATTCGTTTGTCTAGTACCACTTGCCATTCTGTTGATTCATACAAGGTTAATATACACATAAGCACATACCCCATATAACAAGGTATTCCAGTTCAAATATGTACCTGTAAGATCACAATTACACTGGCCAGGTGTAATAATGAAACTACCTTACATGATGTTCCTTCTACCTTTTTATATTTAACATCCCAAGGTTCTACAATAATAGGGACATCCTACTTCACATGTAGTTTAAGTCTAGGTACAGATACTAATACCTAAATCCCTTAAACTAGGGCTCTGATACCATCTGTAACATCCCGGTTTCCATATATACAAATAACATACATTTCACAACATAATTTCATCAAAAAGATACATCATATTTCATATTCGGTCCCATAGTCTTGCTAAACATAATAAGTAACTCAGTACAAACTTTTTGACTAAATAATTTACATTATGACTAACAACAATGCCATAAGTACAAAAACACTTCATGATCTTCATAACACAAGTCTTCCCAAAAGCTAAGCAACGGCTATCCTTCTTATTTGCCCTTACTTGATCCACGACCTGGAATACATATTTTTAAGGTGCTATGGAAGAATTTTGCATTTCTCCTTTAACATAGCATTTTCAGACTTATGTTTTTCAGTTATTTTCATTTGAACATCTAGCTTTTCGGTTAGTGATCTAATCTCAAGATTTTGTTCTTTAGTGGTGGCCTTAAAGGAATCTGCATGTTCGGTAAGAGATTGCATTTTATTCAATAAATCTTGTTCGGAAGATTCACATACCTGACTTGTCTTTTCCTTTGACTGAGGTGAATTAGACATCTTCAGTTGCACTGGAGTGATTGTCAGACGATGGTTCAATTCAAAGTGAAACAGTATCAAGGATACTTAAATGTCCCCCTCCTACGACTTAGCACGGGGGTCCCGCTATGTAATCCGGGTGGTTTCCGAAAGCTCCCGGATTATGGAATCCGGGTGGTTTCTGGATAAGGAATCCGGAAAATAAGGTTACCGGATGCAAGAGTTTCCGAATAGAAAAAATAATCATAATACTTACCGGGTAGGCTGAGATCCTGGATGGAATTGATTACCGGAAACCTTGAGTTATCCGGATAAAATGCTTTACCGGAAACTTTGGGTTTCCGGAACAAATTACCCGGAAAGATTAGAGTTTAAAATACTTACCCGGAAAGATTTGACGTACCCGGAAAGATGTAACACAATTGTCCGGAAACTCTGAAAGTGTCCCGAAAGTGCGGCTGGTTTTATCCGGGAACTGCTGCTGCCTTTTCCAAATCGATTGAGAATCGACTAGGGTTGCTCAAAATGTTCCTGAAAGATTCGGAACACTACCAGACACAAAAATAACACTACCCAAATCGATTTTGAAGCAAAAACCACAAGTTTTGATAGTAAAAATATGATTTTTAGTGAAGAACACCCTCAAAACTTTTGAACTTAATTTGCTTAATAAACCACTCAAACAATCGAATTAGGTTATGAAAATTTGCAGAATCGCTCAAAACAATAATGCTAACAATACCCACCAAGCAGAATTGATCAATTTTACCATAATCAAAGAATTGAATTTTCAAGAAGAACACAGACGTGAAAAAGTCAAAACTTACCAGAAATAAATAAAAGAACTTTGAATCGAATCTGTCCGTATGCTCTGATACCAATTGTGAGTCTCAAATCCGTGCAACGAACAATGAAATCAAACAAGTAAACAATGTAGTATACAATTTCAACTGGTCATCGCTATTATGCTTTCAGAGAGTTTTACAATACGGAAAGGAAAGCAAAAAGACAACTAGCCTATTTTTCAAAGGCTAAGGAAACATTATATATGGCGGGCCCGTGGTTAACAAGCCCACGGCCCGTTCACTAACTAGGATCAAAATAAAGAATTACAATTTAAACCCTGAATTTTAATTCAACATAAAACGACCCTAACACTTTAGCATTTCCGTTACAGTATATATAGATGTTATCAACTGAAAGCTAACTAACTTTTGGAACACTTTCGTATTGAATCTTTGTAATCTTTGAGAGATTCTCTCTCTAGATCTGTAATCTGTTCTTCAATGAATACAAAGCTTTTGGCTCTAATTCTCTATTCTTCTACTGTTTGATTGTGTTCTTATTTGATAATTGCATTGTAAGATCAATCCTGGTTTCAACAATTGGTATCAGAGCCAATCAACAAACAAATTAGGTCAAGATCAGTGAAGAATCGTGTTCTTGAAGGTTTCTTGATCAATTCGATAATTGAATTCCGCTGCTACTCGTAATTCTTGAATTCTTTGTAATTCTTGAATTCGTTGTGTATTGATCAAGAGATTCGAATTTGTCTTTCTGTTGAATCGATTCAATTCATCTTACAATCATGTCTTCTAAAGAATTTCTCTCGATGGGATCTGAGACAAAACCTTCTATTCTAATTCCTGAAGAATATCAACAATGGAAAATCAGAATTATTCAGTTCTTGGATAATATTGATGAAAATATAATGATCTCTATCCGTGAAGGTCCAATTGAAGTATATGTTGATGTTGCTGCTACACCTGCAACAACCACTACACCTGAGATTCCTGCTACCAGAGTAAAGAAGCATTTCTCACAGTATACTGAAGCACAGAAAAAGAGGCATCCAATAGATAAGAGGGCTGTTACTTTGTTAACTTTGGCAATTCCTAATGACATCTTCAACATAATTGATAGTGGAACATCTGCTAAAGAAATGTGGGATGAACTGGAGAAGCAGATGCTTGGTACAACAAAATCAATTCAGGCAAAACTGAATCAGTGCATTAATGCATATGAGAGATTCAAAGCTAAGGAATGTGAAAGTTTAACTCAAACGTACAATAAGTTTTGTACAATCTTGAATGATCTTAGAAGGAATGGGCTGAAGAAAACCAAATCAGAAATCAACTACAAATTTCTAAATTGTCTCAATACAGAGTGGTCATCTTTTGCTATAAGTCTACAGATGAACAAAGATATGTGTGAAGAAGATCTGAATGATTTGTTCTGTGTTTTAAATCAGCATGAAGATTCTGGTAAACAAGTTGTTGAAGAAAAGAAAAATGTTTCAGATCAATTAGCTTTGCTTTCTGAAAGAAAATCCAAGATCAACAAGATAACAAAGAAGTATGTGTTTCTGTCTGAAATTCCTAAATTAGAAGAGGAATCTGAAAAGGAAGAAGGATATGATGAGGATGTTGATATCAAGTTGATAGCAGAGAAATTGGCCTTGTTGACTAACACCTTCAATAAAAGGTATGGAAAGAAGAAGTATGTTGAGGGTAAGTTCAGAAGAGAGATACAAGAAGAAGGATGATAGAGAAGAAAATAGGTATGAGAAGAGAGAAGAGAAGAAAGAGAAGAAAGAGAAGGATCTATGTTTCAAATGTGGGAAACCTGGCCACTTTGCAAGAGAGTGCAAAGTGAAGGTTGTCAAAGACTATGAGTACTATGCAAAGAAAGCTCAATTGGCCAAAACCAAAGATAGTGGGATTGCACTTCTGACTGAACAAGAAAATTGGCTATACTATTCATCTAATGAAGAGGACTGCATTCATTTCTCACAAATGCAAAGTTACATGGCCAAAATGGGCGATGAAGATGATTCAGACTATGAAGAAGGAGGTTCTGAGTCTTCTGCTGAGGTACACTCTAGTCTTGAAATTGATTTAATGATTCAAATTGGAAAACAAATTAAAGGTGAAAGGATTTTGGTTAAAAAATTTAGATTAGAAAAAGAAATGTTTAAAGTAAGATTTGAAGAAACTGAGGTTGAGAAACAAGAAGTCAGAAAAGAGAATTCTGAACTTTTGGAAAAGATATCTGAGTTACAAAATGAACTTTCAGAAGTAAAAGGTGAAAAAGGTGATTTACACATTAAAGTGGATATGTTACTTGATGAAAGAAAGAATTTATATACAAAGATTAAAGAGTTAGAAGATCTTAATCTGAAAAGAGGTCAAACTCAATAGACTTTAAGTCTTCTGACAAGCAATGTTAAAGACACAAGGTTTTACAATCCAAAAATGGGATTAGGTTTGGAAGAAATGCTATTTTGAAAAAGGCTCCAAAAAATCTTTATGATTTTAAGGAATTAAAGGGTCCCAGACTTGGTTGAAGTTTTTGTAAGACCAGCAAGCTCAATAACAAGTTCTGATAATTTATAGAAACCAAATATTGAAAAAGTAAAAACTTCTGAACCAAAAACTGAAAAGTCATAAAGTTCAGAAGAAGAGGTTAAGAAAGAAATTTCAAAACCTACTGAAGAAAAACCAAGATACAATACTGCTAAATTCAAGTATGATTCTCTGAATGTTAGTTATAAAGATAAACAACCAAGTTTTTCCTATACTGACATTGAGACTATATTCTTTAATGAAGCAAGTAAAGTTTCTGAAAATTCTGAAAGAGTAAATCAGAATTCTGAATCTGTTAGTCAGAATTCTGAATCAACTCAGAATTCTGAGTCAGTTCAAAGTTCTGATGAAACAATTCAGAACTCAATATCACAAAGTGTTTCAGAACTTGAGAATAAGCTTAAACTGGTTAATCAAGAGCTTGAAGAACTGAGAAAAAGTTTTGATGAACTTGAAAATGATTTTTGTGATGTTGACTTCAAACTTGAAGAAACTTTAAAAGAAAATAAAAATTATGTTTTAAAAATAGAAGAGCTTGAAAAGTTAAAAGCTGAGTATGATCTTTTTAAGATTAAAGCCTTAGAAGAGAATAAGGAATTCTTTAATGAATCAAGTACTTTTGAGCATGGTGTGACAACTGTCAAATTCACATCTCAGGTTAGAACTGCTTTGGATACCTCATTTTTATGACATAGTTTACACAGTGCAATTTTAGCAGTAAACACGGTACGATAGGAAAAATTGAGAAATTTTGCCTAAGAAATCTTTGAATTAGGAAATTATCCATAAATCTCATAAAATGCCAACTTAATATATATTTATACTACAAGTATTTATGTAGTTGTTAATTTTTATATATTTCAAGTTTATTATATATATAAATACTTTATTTTATACATGTATACCTTGTATTTTAACTTTAAAATAGAATACTTGTATTTTGATTTTGTTTTAAACCATGAAGTGACTAAAATACATTTGTCACGCCACACCAGCCCCCCCCCCCCCCCCCCCCTCAAAGAGGCCGGCCACCCTCTCTCTCCCTCCATATGTATGCAACACTCTTCATCATTTCACCTCACTCTCTCATTTCAATCTCTCACTAAGAGAAAGTTGTCACCTCCTTCTCTCTCCATCTTCAAATCTTCATCCTCATCTTCATATCATCTTCAAGTGTTCATCATAAACTCCAGCCCCTAAACTCTTCTTCTTCAAGAGTCCAAGGCAATCAAAGGTAAAAATAAGCGTGTTGGGTAAAATCCACACACATTCTTTCAAGACTTTTTCATCTTCTTGCATTTTAAAGTATGATCTTCATCTTTTCTACACTTTCTTCATATCTTTTAAAATCATCTTTTATAGGTCTTAATGTTTGTATATTTACCATCATAACATCTTTTGTTAGTAAAAGATGGTGAATCCAAAATCAAACCATTGTTAAGACCAAAGATGAACATTTTAAACACATGCATGTAGTGTTCTTGGGAAATCCATCATTTTTGTTCAAGAGTCTCATGAATGGATCTTTGAAAACCATTAAAAACGTACTTAAACAAACATGCATGAGCTCAAAATACTGAATTTTTAGTTGCATGTTGATGTTCTTGGCAAGAACATCAACAATCTTCAAAATGGGTCTTTTATAAAAGTTTTCCAAGTTTGAGTTGATGGATAAATTGCATGCATTTTTAATGGATCACAAATATGTTTTGGAACTGAAAATAAGTGTATGGGTGAGAGTCAAATTGGATTTTGCATGCAAAAGAATAAGAATTTTGGTTTAAAAGTCAATTGGAGAGCACATACACAAGGTGTTGTTTGGACAGCTTGCTGTCAGATTCACACCCCACTTCAAAGAGTCATATCTCACTCATTTTAACTCCAAATGGAGTGATTCGTTTTCTGGAAATCATTTTATTGTGTTAAGATTCAAACCCAAGTGGTTTCATTCAAAAACCCAAAGATTTCATTTATCAAACAGTCCTCACAAAATCCGTGTACAAACAGCAAAGTCTTCTGTCGGGTTTTACGTCGTGTATTATTTTATATACTTATACTCTTTCAAAAATTATGAAACTGATGAAAAAAGTTTCCTAACTAATTGAACCAACTGGACATAAAATGTCATGATCAAATTATACCTGGAAGTTACCCAAAGTTGGACACAAAGTGACATCAAATTCTGGACAGTAAAGGACAAATTATTATTTATTATTAAGGACTATTTCTAATCCCATTTCATCATTTCATGATGAAATAGTGGAGTATATAAGTATATCTTATATATATGCAATTTATTTATGCATTTTATTTATGTCTTATATTTATGCATTTTATTTATTCTTTATCCCTTTTCATCTTTTATGATGAAATTGTGGAATGTTCATATATATAATATATTTATATATATTTATGCATTTTATTCTCGATCCCATTTCATCATTTTATGATGAAATAGTGGAGTATAAATATATATTATATCTATATATTTATACACTTAAATATTTGTCATTTCGTTTACGACCTCTAATTTTATCGTTGTTACGATAAAATTTCGGTTTATACATATATATGTTTATGTTTTCTTTAAAACCCTTTTCGTTACTTATTGGGACGAAATTGTGGAAACTTTAATCTAAGAAGAACAATGTATATGTTTATTACGTTATAATATTAAAACACAACATGGCATTTTATGATGATTTGGATAGTTAGTATCGAACCTTCGAGATTGAGAACTCACTAGTGACCTTACGTTCATAGGTTTGAAGTAGGATCATCTCGGAGTACTTGTGGGAGATTCCCGGATTCTATCGCGTATCATGTGAGTATTCACAGCCCCTTTTTCAATGTTTTACATATTTTGGGGTGAAAAGCATGTGGTTACTACAACTATTTTACACACTGATTATTTCGTTTTCTTGAAAATACGAAGCTTGCTTATTTATGCTCTATGGTATCTATGTTGTTGCAAATGTTGTAAGTTTGAGTTTCTTTTGCTATCATTCAAAAGTCCCCGTTTACATATATGTTACCCGTTAACTCATGGATTGAGCCGTTGGTAATTATGGATAACGTTATTTGGTTTGACACCCCACTCACAAGTAGCGCTTGTTTGAGTGCATAATTATTGTTGTATTGGCGTATTGTTGGTGATAGAACATGCACGTATGTGGAATGATTCCACCACTGTAGTAGGGGCAAAGTATGTCGGTATAGGTCGGGTAACGGGCTCAATAACTTAGCATTTTACATATGATTACCTTGAGCAAGTGGTTTTTATAACCGAATTATTTTATCCCATTTGTGGATTTAAACTATTTTGCGATGGCAAACAATGTTATACTCATTAAACCTGTGAACTCACCAACTATTCATTAGTTGACACTCTCATTTACATACTTTTCAGGAGAACGTTCTTAAGGTTGGAATTTAGGAAGGCTACACGTGATGAAGGTTTCTTTACTATCTTTAAATTTTATGTTCATTTCCCTTTTGTAAAGACAATTGTAAAAGACAAGGTTTAACCTTTGAATGTATTTTGATGGTTGTTGTGATCTTGTAACTTTTTCTATGAAACTTGAGCTGTACATTCCGTGTTTCCGCTTTAGCGGGGTGTTACAGATTTGGTATCAGAGCTAAAGGTTATAGAGAATACCGGTTTTCCTTTGGAAAAATGCAACTATAACCAAAAACGGGAATGAACATTTAAATTACTAAACATGTTGCTAGTATAACTGGTTCGGGTATTGCATAATCGGTCTTTAATTAAACAAAGCCTGATCACCTATGTTTAATTAAAGAAAGAGTGATGCGAGACCGGAAATGGATATACTAGGAATATGTGTGTTTTCACACTTGATGCTTCACGTTGTATGCCTAGTAGGAGCGTAGTTATTGCCTATAGTATGCAATAGTATAGTACGCTTAGCCTTTATATTGTGCGATAGTAATGTTATACACTCTTACTTCAGTATCACTATGTCAACATTCTCATTACACTCTTACTTCAGCAATACTATGTCGTCGTCATCATCATCAAGCTCACCACCTTCCTACACGCCATCAAGTGAGCGTACGTCTGACGTGGAACGAGACCCATATGATGGGCCAAGGATGCCTCCGACTGTGGCTCCTCCACAACCCATCCCGGTAGTAATGCCACCTAGGGGTCCACGTACGAGGCAAACCGCTAGGAAGAGCGTTCCCATACCTAGACGAGTGTCTTTTAGGTCTGATCAGCGAGACGCACCGGAACCCTCACGGGTGATCGAGGGAGTGCCGAGTAACCGAGCGCCTGGCATGACCTGGACCAAAGAGCAATGCCTTAGGGCCGTGGCAATGGACTTGCACGGATGTCAAGTGAGGGTCAGTCACCAGAGTCAAGTCATAACCGAGCTAGTGGAATTAAGTCACCTTTTGACCAATCGGTCGTCCGACGCCCTAAATGGAGCGAAAATAGCTCGGAGGATAGATTTACGAGCCGAGATAATGAGCATAGTAGTAGTGATGCTGTTGACGCTATTGGTGTTGTGGGTTTCGATTGAAATGTATCGGGGTGGATATTGACGTGGACGGTGGAAAAATTTAGAAAATGGAACTTTTTAATTTCTAGTTGTTTCAATCTTAAATTTCAGTTTGTAATTCTATACTGATGTGCGATGCACATCATAAATTTTGTATCAAACGGCTATTATTAATGACTTCAATGAAAAGGCATTTTTGTGTTTTAATTATATATGTGGAACATGCAATAGTTATTTATTTATTCTCCAACACTTCGAAGTTTCAAATGTATTCTTTACAAAAACATCCGACTTTAATTACTCAAATTTTTAATCAACTCGATTTTTGCAATTGTGTTTTAGAAAAATGCCACCAAGAAGATCCACACGTCACACGGGAGGAAATCCTGATGATCAAAACCCCGATATCGCCCAACTCATAACTCAACGTATCCAAGAGGCGATACCTAACATCATAGCCCAAGTTACCGCGGGTATTAATGAGAATCAAAGGAATGTTAATGTAGGAGGAGGAACTCCTAATAACACTCAAGACAATAGAGGATGTAGCTACAAAACGTTCATGGCTTGCAAACCCAAGGAGTTTCATGGAACGGAAGGTGCTATAGGATTACTCTCATGGTTTGATAGTATGGAGTCAGTACTTCATATCTGTAAGTGTTCAGAGGATCGCATGGTAGAGTATGCGGCCTGTCAGTTGCAAAAGCGAGCTCTAACTTGGTGGAACATTCAAGTACAAACCTGTGGAAGGGAAGATGCGTACAAACTGACCTGGACTGAGTTCAAGGAATTGCTCATGGAGTAATACTGTCCCAAGAGTGAAGTTCAGAAATTGGAAGCTGAACTTTGGGATCTTACCATGGTTGGTTCGGGGATAGATCGCTACACCGCTCGTTTTCACGAACTTGCGAAACTAGTACCTCACATGGTTACCCCGGAGAGCAAACGGATCGACCGATATTTGTACGGATTAACCCCGGAGATCCGAGGGATGGTTAAGTCATCAAGTCCGACCACGATCCAAGACGCCGTAGCCTTAGCAAATAGTTTGACCCATGATGCGGTCAGAGCAGGAACTCTAACTCAGAAAGGAGTCGGTATTAAGAGAAGGCCGGAGAATCAGTCAGGAAAAGCAATTGGAAGTAGTTCAAGTGGGAACAAGAAAGTAGTGGGAAATTTTGGGATGAATGCTAAGGAAGTAGGACGTTACAATAGGCCCCACCCAAAGTGTAACCAATGTGGTTCGCATCACGAGGGAGCCTGTCTCATCTGTAGCATCTGTAAGCAAAAAGGTCATTTAGTTTGATTTTATAAGACGGTGAAGAATGTGAAAGAGGAAGGAAGGGTATGCTATGAGTGCGGAAGTCCAGATCACTTCCGAAACGTGTGCCCAAGGTGGAAAAGGGGACCAAACAATAACAACGCTGGGTATCAAACAAGACAAGCTAATCAGGGAAACCAAGGAGGACAAGCTCGAGGACGGGCATTTGTTTTAGGAGCAGAAGAAGCACGTCGAGACCCCAATGTAGTGACAGATACGTTTCTTCTAAACGATTATTATGCATCCGTATTATTCGACACTGGTGCCGATAAGAGCTTTGTTTCTTTAGAATCTAGGCCTTTGATCAATCTAGAATCTAAGAAAATGCCGAATGCTTATATTGTTGAGGTTGCTAATGGATTTGAATTAGAAGCTAATGATGTAATCTTAGGTTGTACCTTGAACTTAGCTGATAAACTGTTTAGTGTTGATCTTATTCCAATTGAATTGGGGAGTTTCGATGTAGTAATAGGCATGGATTGGTTATCTAAGCACCGAGCAGAGGTTAGTTGTTTTGAAAAGACGGTTAGGTTACCATTACAAGGCGGAGAAACCCTAGTTGTCCAAGGAGATAGATCTGGAAGGAGTCTGAAGATAGTATCATGATTGAAGGTCCATAAGTATTTAAGGAAGAAGTATGTTGCGTTCTTGGCACAAGTAATTGAGAAGAAGTCTGAGGAGAGGCGAGTCCAGGATATTCCTGTGGTGAAGGATCACCCAGAAGTATTTCCAGACGATTTGCCTGGACTTCCACCGTTTAGACAAGTCGAATTTCAGATTGATCTTGTACCCAGAGCGGCGCCTGTAGCCAAGGCCCCGTATCGCTTAGCACCTGCAGAAATGCAAGAGTTGTCGAATCAACTTCAAGAACTTTTGGATAAAGGATTCATTCGACCAAGTTCATCACCCTGGGGAGCCCCGATTCTTTTCGTCAATAAGAAGGATGGATCATTTCGAATGTGTATCGATTATAGGGAACTAAATAAGTTGACAATCAAGAACCGATATCCCCTCCCTCGAATAGACAATTTGTTCGACCAGTTGCAAGGTGCAACTTACTTCTCTAAGATTGATCTTCGATCGGGATATCATCAGTTGAGAGTCCGAGAGGAAGATATTCCTAAAACATCTTTTAGAACTCGCTATGGACACTACAAGTTTTTAGTTATGCCATTTGGATTGACGAACGCGCCAGCTGTGTTTATGGATCTAATGAATAGAGTATGTAGGCCATACCTTGATAAGTTTGTGATTGTGTTCATCGATGATATACTAATCTATTCTCAGAGTAATAAGGATCACGAGCAGCATCTAAAAGTGATTTTAGAACTTCTCAAGGAGCAGAAGCTATATGCCAAATTCTCTAAGTGCGAATTTTGGATTCGGGAGGTACATTTCTTAGGTCACGTAATCGGGGAGAAAGGGATTCACGTGGACCCGGCTAAAGTAGAAGCCATTAAGAAATGGGAAGCCCCTAGGACTCCAACGGAAATTCGCCAATTTCTAGGCTTGGCGGGATACTATCGACGTTTCATCAAGAATTTTTCTAAGATCGCTAAACCCCTTACCTCGTTAACCCAAAAGGAGAAGGAATTCGTTTGGGAAGTTCCACAAGAGGAAGCGTTTCAACTCCTAAAGAAAAAGTTGTGTAATGCACCGATTTTAGCTCTACCAGAAGGAACGAAAGATTTTGTAGTGTATTGTGACGCATCACATCAAGGATTAGGTTGCGTATTGATGCAAAATGACAAGGTGATAGCATATGCCTCGAGACAATTAAAAGTTCACGAAAAGAACTATACCACACACGATTTGGAACTCGGAGTTGTGGTATTCGCTCTGAAGATATGGAGACATTATCTATATGGTACCAAGTGTACTATTTTCACCGATCATAAAAGTCTTCAAAACATCTTTGATCAAAAGATGCTGAACATGAGGCAAAGAAGATGGGTAGAACTTCTCAGCGATTACGATTGTGAGATACGTTACCACCCAGGTAAGGCCAATGTGGTAGCCGATGCCTTGAGTAGGAAAGAAAGGGTAAAACCTTCACGAGTTCGAGCGTTAGGAGCACTGGTTCAAACAAGTTTGAAAACCCGGATTTTTGAAGCTCAGATTGAAGCATTGAAACCTGAAAATCTGAAGGGAGAGACTCTTCATGGTTTAGAGTCTAGTTTTGAAACTAAGATTGATGGAATATGTTACTTTAAGGGCAGAGTGTGGGTCTCAAAGGCTGACAACCTACGGGAAATGATTTTTGAGGAGGCTCATAAATCGAAGTATTCAATTCACCCAGGAGCGGATAAGATGTACAAGGATTTAAGGGAATACTATTGGTGGCCAGGAATGAAGAAGGATATTGCCATATATGTAGGAAAATGCATAACGTGTGCAAAGGTCAAGACTGTATATCAAAAGCCATCGGGACTGTTGCAACAACCGGAAATTCCCCAGTGGAAATGGGAGCAAATCACTATGGATTTTATAACCAAACTCCCGAGAACTGCCAAAGGCATGACACGATTTGGGTTATAGTAGATCGATTTACGAAGTCTGCACATTTCTTACCTATTCGGGATGATTATAAGATGGAAAAGCTTGCCCAAATCTACATCAAGGAGATCGTTACGCGGCATGGAGTTCCAGTTTCGATTATATCGGATATAGATAGTCGCTTTACATCCCGATTTTGGCAATCACTCCAAAAAGTGTTGGATACTCAGTTGAACTTAAGCACGGCTTATCATCCTCAAACGGATGGTCAGAGTGAGCGGACCATTCAGACTATGGAGGACATGCTTCGGGCATGTGTATTAGACTTTGGAGGAAGTTGGGATAACCACTTGCCGTTAGTCGAATTCTCATACAATAATAGCTATCACACTAGTATTCAGTGTGCGCCATATGAAGCGCTGTATGGTTGCTAGTGTCGATCACCTCTTTGTTGGTTGGAAATTGGAGATAGACAACTATCTAGTCCGGACAATGTCCAAGAAACCACCGACAAGATCGCGATCATCAGGGATAGGCTTAAAGCAGCTCAAGATCGTCAAAAGAGCTATGCGGACAATCGAAGAAAGCCTCGAGAATTTCAAATTGGTGATAGAGTCTTTTTAAAAGTATCCCCTTGGAAGGGAACAGTCCGTTTTGGGAAAAGAGGAAAGTTGAGTCCACGGTATGTTGGACCATTCAAGATCACGGAAAGAATTGGACCAGTAGCTTATAAGCTGGAATTGCCAATGGAGTTAAGTGCTATCCACAACACGTTTCACGTGTCGAACCTAAAGAAGTGTTTAGCTGACGAACCAGTAACCGTGCCCTTGGAAGAAGTCCAAATCAACAATAAACTGCACATCGTAGAGGAACCAATGGAAATACTCGATAGGGAAGTCAAGCGTCTTAAGAGAAGGAAAACCCCGATAGTAAAAGTCCATTTGAACACAAGGCGTGGGCCTGAATACACTTGGGAGCGGGAGGATTACAAGTTACAAAAGTATCCTCACCTCTTCGCAAGCAAACCTGTTAACGCTAGTGACACTTGAATTTCGGGACGAAATTCTTCTAACCGGGGGAGACTGTGACAACTGTCAAATTCACATCTCAGGTTAGAACTGCTTTGGATACCTCATTTTTATGACATAGTTTACACAGTGCAATTTTAGCAGTAAACACGGTACGATAGGAAAAATTGAGAAATTTTGCCTAAGAAATCCTTGAATTAGGAAATTATCCATAAATCTCATAAAATGCCAACTTAATATATATTTATACTACAAGTATTTATGTAGTTGTTAATTTTTATATATTTCAAGTTTATTATATATATATAAATACTTTATTTTATACATGTATACCTTGTATTTTAACTTTAAAAGAGAATACTTGTATTTTGATTTTATTTTAATCCATGAAGTGACTAAAATACATTTGTCACACCACACCACCCCCCCCCCCCCCCCCCCCTCAAAGAGGCCGGCCACCCTCTCTCTCCCTCCATATGTATGCAACACTCTTCATCATTTCACCTCACTCTCTCATTTCAATCTCTCACTAAGAGAAAGTTGTCACCTCCTTCTCTCTCCATCTTCAAATCTTCATCCTCATCTTCATATCATCTTCAAGTGTTCATCATAAACTCCAGCCCCTAAACTCTTCTTCTTCAAGTGTCCAAGGCAATCAAAGGTAAAAATAAGTGTGTTGGGTAAAATCCACACACATTCTTTCAAGACTTTTTCATCTTCTTGCATTTTAATGTATGATCTTCAACTTTTCTACACTTTCTTAATATCTTTTAAAATCATCTTTTATAGGTCTTAATGTTTGTAGATTTACCATCATAACATCTTTTGTTAGTAAAAGATGGTGAATCCAAAATCAAACCAATGTTAAGACCAAAGATGAACATTTTAAACACATGCATGTAGTGTTCTTGGGAAATCCATCTTTTTTGTTCAAGAGTCTCATGAATGGATCTTTGAAAACCATTAAAAACGTACTTAAACAAACATGCATGAGCTCAAAATACTGAATTTTTAGTTGCATGTTGATGTTCTTGGCAAGAACATCAACAATCTTCAAAATGGGTCTTTTATAAAAGTTTTCCATGTTTGAGTTGATGGATAAATTGCATGCATTTTTAATGGATCACAAATATGTTTTGGAACTGAAAATAAGTGTATGGATGAGAGTTAAATCGGATTTTGCATGCAAAAGAATAATAATTTTGGTTTAAAAGTCAAATGGAGAGCACATGCACAAGGTGTTGTTTGGACAGCTTGCTGTCAGATTTCACACCCCACTTCAAAGAGTCATATCTCACTCATTTTAAATCCAAATGGAGTGATTCTATTTCTGGAAATCATTTTATTGTGTTATGATTCAAACCCAAGTGGTTTCATTCAAAAACCCAAAGATTTCATTTATCAAACTGTCCTCACAAAATCCGTGTACAAACAGCAAAGTCTTCTGTCGGGTTTTACGTCGTGTCTTATTTCATATACTTATACTCTTTCAAAAATTATGAAACTGATGCCAAAAGTTTCCTAACTCATTGAACCAACTGGACATAAAATTTCATGATCAAATTATACCTGGACGTTACCCAAAATTGGACACAAAGTGACATCAAATTCTGGACAGTAAAGGACAAATTATTATTTATTATTAAGGACTATTTCTTATATTTATGCAGTTTATTTATGCATTTTATTTATGTCTTTTATTTTTTTTATCCCTTTTCATCTTTTATGATGAAATTGTGGAATGTTCATATATATAATATATTTATATATATTTATGCATTTTATTCTCAATCCCATTTCATCATTTTATGATGAAATAGTGGAGTATAAATATATATTATATCTATATATTTATACATTTAAATATTTGTCATTTCGTTTACGACCTCTAATTTTATCGTTGTTACGATAAAGTTTCGGTTTATACATATATATGTACTATATATGTTTATGTTCTTTAAAACCCTTTTCGTTACTTAATGGGACGAAATTGTGGAAACTTTAATCTAAGAAGAACAATGTATACGTTTATTACGTTATAATATTAAAACACAACAAGGCATTTTATGATGATTTGGATATTTAGTATCGAACCTTCGAGATTGAGAACTCACTAGTGACCTTACGTTCATAGGTTTGAAGTAGGACCATCTCGGAGTACTTGTGGGAGATTCCCGGATTCTATCGCGTATCATGTGAGCATTCACAGCCCCTTTTTCAATGTTTTACATATTTTGGGGTGAAAAGCATGTGGTTACTACAACTATTTTACACACCGATTATTTCGTTTTCTTGAAAATACGAAGCTTGCTTATTTATGCTCTATGGTATCTATGTTGTTGCAAATGTTGTAAGTTTGAGTTTCTCTTGCTATCATTCAAAAGTCCCCGTTTACGTATACGTTACCCGTTAACTCATGGATTGAGCCGTTGGTAATTATGGATAACGTTATTTGGTTTGACACCCCACTCACAAGTAGCGCTTGTTTGAGTGCATAATTATTGTTGTATTGGCGTATTGTTGGTGATAGAACATGCGCGTATGTGGAATGATTCCACCACTGTAGTAGGGGCAAAGTATGTCGGTATAGGTCGGGTAACGGGCTCAATAACTTAGCATTTTACATATGATTACCTTGAGCAAGTGGTTTTTATAACCGAATTATTTTATCCCATTTGTGGATTTATCTATTTTGCGATGGCAAACAATGTTATACTCATTAAACTTGTGAACTCACCAACTATTCATTAGTTGACACTCTCATTTACATGCTTTTCAGGAGAACGTTCTTAAGGTTGGAATTTAGGAAGGCTACACGTGATGAAACTTTCTTTACTATCTATAAATTTTATGTTCATTTCCCTTTTGTAAAGACAATTGTAAAAGACAATTGTAAAAGACAATTGTAAAAGACAAGGTTTAACCTTTGAATGTATTTTGATGGTTGTTGTGATCTTGTAACTTTTGCTATGAAACTTGAGCTGTACATTCCGTGTTTCCGCTTTAGCGGGGTGTTACACATGGTGAATCATATACAACATCTACTAATTCTGAAAGGTTAAATGTTTCAGAAAAGGAAAAGTGCAAAAGGAAAGATGACTTGATTGAGAAGATTTTCTTGAATACTACTTCTGAACTCAAAGCTAGTAGTTCTTGTAATAGATGCAAATGTAATCTGAATACTATCAATAAAAATGAAAATTCTTTTCATACAGATTTGTTGTTTCATGCAAGAAAACATTTGAAATGTGTTCAATGTGGTAGTCAATCATTTCAACTTTCTCAGAAAACTCAAAATTCTAAAACATCTTTCAAGTCTAAAGTAAAAAAGAATTCAGAAAAGAAGACTGAAAATATTTCTCAATCCCAGTCAAAAGAAAAGAAAACTGAAAATGTTTTTAAGTCTCAACCTAAAGTTTTCAAAATGAAAAGAAACAATTTTGTAAACAGAAGATGTTCTGATTTCATAAAAATAAAAGGAAAATGGTGCTTAAAAGAAAATTATGAATGGAAAGTTAAAGTCACTTTTGTTAAATCTGTTATTGAATCTAACAAAAAAGGACCCATTCTGATATGGGTACCTAAATCTAACTAATTGTTTTTGCAGGGCTGTCATGTGTGGTTTTTAGACTCAGGAGCATCAAGACACATGACAGGTCACAAGTCATCATTGACAAATTTCACAGAAAAAGTTGGAGGAGCAGTTAACTTTGGCAATAGCAGTAAAGGGCAAGTTAGAGGCTATGGTGATTTAACAAAAGGAGATTTAACCATTCAAAAGTATTCTATGTGGAAGGATTGCAACATAATCTGTTCAGTATAAGTCAGTTCTTGGATAGTCTTTGTGAGATCAAGTTCAGTATAACAGGATGCTTAATTCTAAGTGAGAATGGGATAAAGGTGTTCTGGGCTAAGAGACACATGGACTTATTTGTGGTTAATTTTTCAAAAATTGAAGCATTAACTCTAGTATGTCTACTGTCAAATGCAACTGCAAATGAGTGCTGGTTATGGCACAGAAGATTTTCTCACCTGAACTTTAAGGAGTTGAACAATCTAGTTGGCAAACATTTGGTTAAAGGACTACCAAAGATTAAGTTTGAAAAGGACTCATTATGTTCAGCATGTGAGATGGGCAAAATGAAGAAAAGTTCTCATAAGTTGAAAATGGACTCCTCATGCATGTCACCATTAGAGATGATACACACAGACTTATATGGTCCAATGACAGTTCAGTCAATGGGTGGGAAGAAGTATATGCTTGTCATTGTTGATGAGTATTCTAGATATACATGGGTTGAATTCTTAAGAGCAAAATCTTAGGCTGCTGAAATTTTGATTAACTTCATCAAAAGAATTCAAGTACTATTACAACTTCAAGTTCAGAAGATAAGGAGTGACAATGGAACATAATTCAGAAACGAGACTCTTCAGAACTTTTTGCAAAGCACTGGAATTTCTCATAATTTTTCTGCTGTCAAAACTCCTCAACAAAATGGTGTTGTTGAAATAAAGAACAGAACATTAGTTGAAGCTACAAGAACCATGTTGGCTTACTCCAATCTTCCAACCTTCTTATGGGCTGAAGCAATTGCCACTGCTTGTTTTACTCAGAACAGGTCTTTGATCAATAAAAGACTAAATAAAACTGCATATGAATTGATTAATAACAGAAAGCCACTGATTAAATTTTTTCATATTTTTGGCTGCAGATGCTATGTTCACAAGGATAGAGAAAATCTTGTTAAATTTGACAACAAAGCAGATGAAGGATATTTTGTTGGTTATTCACTAACTTCCAAAGCATTCAGAATCTACAACAAAAGGACCAAGATAATTATGGAAAACATCAATGTCAGATTTGATGAGTCAAGATCAAAGACTTCTGAACAAGACAATTCAGAACTCAATCAGAATAAGAAAAAGATGACTTCTGAATCAAATTCTAATCCTAATTGTTCAGAACTCAGTTTATTGTTTAAGGATGCATTTTTGGAACTAACTTCTGAATCTTATGTAGATTATGAAAATCCTAAATTGATTCAAGAGATGAAAAGAAAAAGCTTAGAGGTCCAAGCAACAACTGTAATATCTTATTCTGGTCCATCTGAAGAATGTCCAACTTTGATAAATACAAGTGAATTATCTGAGTCTGGTACTCAGAATTCGAAACAAGGTACTCAGAATTCCGAACAAGGTACTCAGAATTCTGATCAAGGTACTCAGAATTCTGACTCTGCTACTCAGAATCCGGACTTAGATGCTACACCTCAACAATTCTCAGATCAAAGAGGTAATTCAGAATTACAAGCTGTTATGGATGAGAATAATACAAACAACAATCTTTCAGATATTGATGTGCTTCCAAGTTCAAATAAATGAACAAAAGACCATCCTATTCATCAAGTGATAGGAGATCCATCAGTTGGAGTGCAGACTAGATCAGCAACAGCAAATGAGGCAATGTTTGCAGGATTCCTAAGTATGATTGAACCTAAGAAAGCCACTGAAGCCCTAGAGGATCCAGATTGGATTTTAGCAATGCAAGATGAGCTGCTACAGTTTACAAGAAACAAAGTTTAGAGACTAATTCCAAGGCCTGAAGGAAAATCTATTATTGGAACAAAATGGGTGTTCATAAACAAGAAAGATGAGACGGGTGTTGTGGTTAGAAATAAGGCTAGATTGGTTGCAAAGGGACACTCACAACAAGAAGGAATTGATTATGATGAGACATTTGTACCAGTTGCAAGAATTGAGGCAATCAGAATATTCTTGGCATATGCTGCACATAAGAACTTCAAATTGTACCAAATGGATGTCAAATCATCATTTTTAAATGGTATACTCAATGAAGAAGTCTATGACTATCAACCAGAAGGATTTGTTGATCCTGAGTATCTAGATCATGTGTATGTTTGAGATAAAGCATTTTATGGTCTGAAACAAGCACCAAGAGCCTGGTATGACACTCTAACTCAATACTTATTAGAATCTGGCTTCAAGAAAGGTAAAATTGATACAACCTTATTCTTAAAGAAGGAAGGTGAGGATTTAATCTTAATTCAAATATATGTAGATGATATCATATTTGGCTTTACAAATGCAGAATTGTGTGAAGAATTTTCAGACACCATGAAATCCAAATTTTAAATGAGCATGATGGGAGAATTAAATTTCTTTCTTGGTCTTCAAGTGAAGCAGTTACCAAATGGGATTTTTTTAAATCAAGGAAAATATGTGAAAGATATTTTGAAAAAGTTTACGATGTCTGATTGTGCTGCTATGAGAACCCCCAATGGCTACTAATGTTAAGTTAGATGCTGATCTCTCTGGAGTTTCAGTAGATAACAAGATATATAGGGGCATGATTGGTTCTTGTTAGGGTAAAATATGTGTTGATTTTAAGTTCAAGGGTTTGAATTGTAATTGATTAAACTTAGTCCATTGTGAACGGGCCGTGGGCTTGTTACCACGGGCCCAGCGTATTTAAAGTGCAATTAGCTTAGAAAATTAGCTAGTTGTCTCATTTAGCTTTTCTGCTTTACACTGTAATTCTCTCTAAATCAATAGCTAAGTGGGCAGCCTTTGTGAATCATATCAACTGTTCTTATTTGCTTATTCACAAACATAATCGTTGCACGGATCTGGATTCAACAATTGGTATCAGAGCAGACGGACGGATTCGATTCAAAGTATTATTCATTGATTTCTGGTTTGTTTGACTTTTCCACGTCTGACTTTTCTTGATTTTTCAAATCTGTGATTCTGCGTAAATTGTTCTGTTGATCCAAACCCTCAGTGATTTGATAATGACCCTCTCTTAAATACTTAGTGAAAATTGTATGTAAACAATATGTATCAGAGTTTCACTATCGCTGATAAGTACTAAGATCTTCCAGTACCGCTGATAGGAACTCTCGCTCTTTAAATTAAACATTCAGCGAACACTGTTCACCATAATGCTCTGAGTCTGTTCAGTCCTTATGGTGATCGCTGATAAGTTAGTTGTTTACTTATGATCCCTGAAGACAAGTTTCACGTCAACAAAGGTTCTACGCTGAAGTCGAAGATCAAGCTCAAGAACCAGCGACAAGTCTACTAATGAACTGATGCGGATCAGCGAAGACTCAGATTTGTCCACTCAACGTGAAGTATCAAGTACAAGACTTCAGCTATCGCTGAACTTTATCATTCGCTGAATAGTAAATGGTAATCGCTGAATCAACGAAAGCTGATCATGAAGTCCTCCGTACAAAGTACTTTTGTCTTAACCTCCCTTGCACGCCACTGTACGAAATGTCAGAAAAGAACCTCCGAAAATCTGAGATCGTACAAACACTCTGATACTACACTGTTCATCTTTACGGCTACTAAGGTTGTCAACCAAGGTCAATGCCATGCAACCAACCAGCTGATGACACGTGTAAAGTGTATACTGACTTGCATTAAATGCATGCAGTATATAAAGAGATGAACTCACTTCTTTTGAAGTAACTTGCTAACTCTGGACAAGTTCAAATCTCTCTCAAGATAGGATTTTATTAGTAATCTCCATATCTTTCTTAGTGCAAGAAACCTTAGTGTTCCAACTTGTTTAGATATAGGTTTATCCTTAATCTTGTTTCCGCAACAAGCTGTAAATTGTTAATGATTTATCAATAAACAATTTAGAAAAGTAAAATAGTGTGTTTGTATTCAACCCCCCCTTCTACAAACTTGTATAGGCCTTTCGGGACCAACAAGTGGTATCATAGCAGATTTGTTTAATCTCATAAACAAGATCTAATCTAAGATATTTCTCTTCCTTGCTATTATCTGAAAATGGCCTCCCACACAAACACAAAATATATAGACAATGGTTCTCTTGCAAAACCCCCTAGATTTTCCAGAGACAACTTCAACTTATGGAAAAATAGGATGATGCTCTTCTTAGAAGGTGTAGACCCCACTATGACCTACTATCTTGAAAACGGCCCACACATCCCTGTAACTATTGATCCTTTAGTTCCAGCCACTGCAACTAGAGCTGCTATTCCTGAAAGGCTGATTCCGAAGGAAATACACATGTGGACCGATGAAGATAAGAAGAAAGTGGCTATAGATACAAAAGCCAGATCCATACTATCCATGGCCCTTCCTGACGAAGTCTACCATTCCGTCATGAACCTGAAATCATCAAAAGCCATGTGGGACACAATATGTGTTCAGTATGAAGGAACGTCTAAAGTCCAGGATTCAAGAAAGATTAACCTGGTAAGACAATACGAAAGCTTCATTTCTGGTAAGAATGAAACTCTCTCTGAAGTTCACCAACGTTTTAATTGTTTAATTATAGATCTAAAAACGGTTGGTAAGGAATATTCTAACTTTGAAGTGCTGACAAAGTTTTTAGAATGTTTACCTGAAAGCTGGGACAATTATTCCATGTGTCTCAAGCTGTCAAAAGATCTAAGATCAATGACTCTTGCTACCTTATATGGCACATTGCTGAATCATGAGCAATCCAGCCATCTTAAGAAGAATCTTGTAAAAGATTCCAAAAGCACCCCTGTTGCTTTACTCTCAGAGGAACCTTCTACTCAGCGACCCTCAGTCACTATCACTGAGTTAGAAAGTAACTCTGAAAGGACATCAGATTCTGATTCTTCAGATGATGATGAATCCTTGGCTCTCCTAACTAAAAAGTTCAGGAGATTCGCCAAGAAGAAAATGTTTAGAAAGAACAAAACTCTTTCCATAGCTGACAAGCCTAAGTCATCAGCTTTTGTTGATAAGGCTACTACTACTTGTTTCAACTGCGAAAAGACAGGTCATTTCGCTAACGAGTGCAGGTCAAAGAAAATCATGAGACCTTCAGCTTTTACAAAGAAATCCTTTGTTCCAAGGAATAAAGATGACAAATACTCAAAGCTGAAGGAGAAGTATGCAAAGCTGAAAAGCTTTAAGAAGAAAGGAAAAGGCCTAATGGCTGACTATGATTGGGCTGCTTCTGATGAAGAAGCCTCATCATCTGATTCTGAAGATGATGAAGCAAATCAATGTCTCGTGGCAAAGATTGAAGAAAAGGAAGAAAGTTCAGACATTCCCTCCACTTCAACATCTGCCATTCAGGTATCACCTTCCTTCTTTACCAATATTGCAAATATTGATTAAGCTGATAGTCTCCGTAAAATCGATCTACTGACTAGAAGTTTATACGGAGCCATGAACGGCAAAGCTGTGGTTGAAAACCAAAATCTTGATCTCGCTGAAAAGCTTAAAAACTGCCACCTTCAAATAGAAAAGCTTTCTAAAATTGAAGATGATTTTAAAGATCAAGTCTATTTAAATCAGCTAGTCAAAATCGAACGAGCAGAAGCTATCGCTGCATTAAAAGCCGAACAAGCTACTGTTGAAGGATGGTGTAATTCTTCAACAAAGATCACTGAGATAATTAAGGCTCAGATTCCTCTGAGTGATAAACGTGGTCTGGGTTATAAGTATGATACCCCAAAACCAACCACTGAACGTTCAATGCTTAAATTTGGAACATTCGTATCCTCAGTCGCTGACACTTCATCATCTCAGTACTCCTCGTCGGTTACACCAATCCCTGAGGAAACTCCTACCTCCTCAAAAGGTAAGGAGAAAATGGTTTATTCAAAACCTACCTCTGTCTCTAAAGACAAAGGTAAAGGAATTGTTATTTATCAAAATCCTCAGAAGGGTACCTTAGTACCTAAGCTGAATGCTTCCAAAGCCTTAGTGATTCATTCATCTGGTTCTAGAAATCAGACCTCTGGATCAGTTCAGCGACCTACTCCTAGACTCAGAGTAGATGTCCTTGGTAAGAAATCTGAAGAACTGAATGTTCGTCCTATTTCAAAAACCAATAGTGTACTTGGTGCTGGTACTTCTAATTCCAAATTAAAAGCTCAGCACTCAAGTGGTCCTAGAACTAATTTTAGTTATAGGAAATGTTATCACTGTGGACTTACCGATCATATTGCAAGTAAGTGCCCCACAGCCACCAAAGCTGATAAGATAGCTAAGGTGAAGATAGCACCCAAGAAGACCAAACCAGTTGCAATTCAGGTCAAGGTGACTCCTACCGCTGAGGTCAAGAAATTGACTAAAGTGAAGAAAGACAAAGCTGAATCTTCAAATGCTGCGAAGACTGCTGAACCCATTCCAACTTCTTCCACTGACAAACGCGTTTACATGGTGAAATGGGTACCCAAGCAAAACTAATCTTCCTTTGTATTGCAGGTTAAGAAGGGTATCTGGTATCTCGATAGCGGATGCTCTAGACACATGACTGGAAAGAAAAACCTGCTCGCTGAATACAAGGAAGAGAAGGGTCCCTCTGTGACTTTCGGTGGAAATGGAAAAGGACACACCCGAGGGTATGGTGTACTTTCAAATGGTACAACATCCTTCAGAAGAGTCGCATATGTTGAAGGGCTGAAGCATAATCTTCTGAGCATCAGTCAGCTTTGCGACATGGATAACAAAGTGATTTTCACTAAGGAATCCTGCTTTGTCTCTGACAAAAAGGAGAAGATAGCTCTCAGCGGTTATCGTTTGGAAAATGTTTACGTTATAAACATGGACTCAACAACCACTGAGAACTCCTGTTTCTTCTCAAAAGCATCTTCTGATGTCAACTGGCTATGGCACAAAAGGCTCTCACATCTAAACTTCAAGACGCTGAATACTCTTTCCTCCAAAGAGTTAGTCACTGGTCTACCTCAACATTCATACGCCAAAGAGTCTTTATGTTCAGCGTGTGAAAAAGGGAAGCAGACCAAGGCAAGCTTTAAGCCAAAGCAAGTTTCCTCAGTGTCATCTCCTCTACAACTACTCCATATGGATTTGTTTGGCCCCGTTAACAAACAATCCATCGCGGGAAAGAAATATACGCTGGTCATAGTTGATGAATTCTCTCGTTACACATGGGTAATGTTTCTCCGTTCTAAGAGTGACACCCCTGAAGAACTCATCACATTTGTTCGGAAGATGGAAACTCTGAACAATATGACTGTTCGCTCAATAAGCAGTGATCATGGAACTGAATTCAAAAACAGTTCTCTTGATTCCTTCCTTGAGAGCAAGGGTATTTCTCATAACTTTTCGTCAGTGAGAACACCACAACAAAATGGAGTCGCTGAAAGAAGAAATAGAACAATTATTGAAGCTGCACGTTCAATGCTCAGCGATTCTCACCTGCCTACTCAGTTTTGGGCAGAAGCTGTCAACACTGCTTGTTTTACGCAAAACAGGTCGCTGATAGTTAAAAGATTCAAAAAGACAGCCTATGAACTCTTTCATGGGAGAAAGCCTTCAATCAGCTTTCTTCACATCTTTGGATGTCAGTGTTTCATACTGAACAAAAGAGATGCCCTTGGAAAGTTTGATCCTAAGGCTGATGATGGAATCTTTCTTGGATACTCCTCAGTTTCCAAAGCCTTCAGAGTCTTCAACCGTAGAAGACAAACTGTAGAAGAAACTATTCACGTCACGTTTGACGAATCCCGTTCAGCGAATTCTAAACCGAACGCTGATACAGAAGAACTGAATCAATGGATGTTTTCTCATCTTGGTGATTCAGAAGATATTCCCACTCATGCTCACACCGTAGAAAATGATGGTCCTTCTATCATTCCTAATATGCAAAATAGTGAGGCTGAAACATCTTGGGTCTCAGCTGTTCCTATAAACGCTATACCCGCAGTTGATCCAAATGTCTCAGAAATTCCATCTATTTCTCAGCAATCAGTGAATGAAGTGACAAATGCAAACATTCCTCTCTTAGCTGATAATCCAGAAGTAGCTGAAGCCTCATCTTCAGTTTCTCCAGTTCAGACTGAGTCAGCGACGTATGCTCCGGCTCAGCGATGGACTGTAAATCACCCAATCGATCAAATTCTTGGTGATCCCAACGCTGGTATTCAGACCCGTAGAAGTGCAGGTAATATTTGTTTATTTGTTAACTTTATTTCTCTAACTGAACCAAAGAAAATAGATGATGCCCTCAGAGATCCAAACTAGGTCAGCGCTATGCAAGAAGAGCTGACTGAATTCGAAAGAAACAAAGTTTGGAAACTTGTTCGTAGACCAACTGACAAAACGGTGATAGGCACAAAATGGGTCTATCGAAACAAGTTCGACGAACATGGTACTGTAACTCGCAACAAAGCTCGTCTTGTTGCTCAGGGATACAGACAAGAGGAAGGCATAGATTATGACGAAACTTTTGCTCCAGTATCAAGACTTGAATCTATTCGTCTTTTCTTAGCATATGCTGTACACAAAAACTTCACTGTACATCATATGGATGTTAAGTCAGCGTTTCTAAATGGAAAGCTGAATGAAGAAGTGTATGTGGAACAACCTCCAGGATTCTCAGATCCTAAGCGTCCAGGTTATGTGTATAAACTGGACAAGGCACTTTATGGCTTAAAGCAAGCTCCACGTGCATGGTATGATACTCTCTCTACTTATCTCCATATTGAAAAATTTGAGCGAGGTAAAATTGACAAAACTTTGTTTTTTAGAAAAGTGAAAGGTCATATCATTTTAGTTCAAATATATGTTGATGACATTATATTTGGTTCTACTAACCCTGAGCTTTGTACTCGTTTCGCTGATAGAATGAAAGATGAGTATAAAATGAGCATGATGGGTGAACTAACATATTTCCTTGGTCTTCAGATTAAGCAAACTGAAAAAGGAACTTTTATAAATCAGGGAAAGTATGTTAAAGATATGCTGAAGAAATTCGACTTAACTGAAAGTTCAGCTATGAAAACCCCTATGGCACCACCGCTGATACTTGATAAGGACACAAAGGGTGTTCCTGTCAATGTCACGCTGTACCGTGGGATGATCGGCTCACTATTGTATCTTACAGCTAGCCGACCCGATATTATGTTTGCAACATGTCTGTGCGCACGATATCAAGCTGAACCTAAGATATCCCATATGAAAGCTGTAAAGCGAATCTTTCGATATCTTAAGGGTACAGCGAATCTAGGTCTTTGGTATCCCAAAGACTCGGGATTCGATCTAACCGCCTATTCAGACAGTGATTTTGCAGGTTGCAAAATGGATAGGAAAAGCACCACAGGAGGATGTCAGCTCCTGGGTGGAAAGCTGGTAAGTTGGACAAGTAAGAAGCAAAACTCAGTGTCCACTTCCACAGCTGAAGTTGAGTATGTAGCCGCTGGAAGCTGCTGTTCTCAAGTCTTGTGGATGAGAAATCAGCTACTAGACTATGATCTTCAGCTCTCCAAAATTCCAATCTATTGCGACAGCACAAGTGCCATCGCTATAGCAAACAATCCAGTGCTACACTCAAAGACAAAACACATAGAAATCAGATATCATTTTATCAGAGATCATGTGATGAATGGTGATATAGAACTTCATTTTATCCCAACTGATTATCAGTTAGCTGATTTGTTTACCAAACCTCTTGATGAGACAAGATTCAACTTTCTCATCAGCGAGCTTGGAATGCTGAACTTTGAAGGATAAAATCTTCAGCGGTTCACATTTAATCAGCGATACGTTTATACAATCGTGTATAGCCTTCGGGATAAAATCAACTTATATAATCCATTTCATCATCTTCTCTCTGAATAAACTTGGTTAAACTGATATCCATGTATGTTTTCTCTCTCTGACAATCGCATGAAAATTCAAGATTTCAAAATAAATTGCATCGCTGAATATCTCTTCATTAACAGCGATATTTTGAAAATTTCCTTAAACCTTCACTGATATTTCTATTCAGTGCTTCATGTTTTTCAAAAGAGTCCCTGAGTTTTTCAAAACCTCAGAGACATCCTAAAAGAATGTGAAAGGACAGTTGTGACGTCATTGCAACAAATTACACTCGGCACGATTTCTTTCTGACACACGTTTGCACGTTTTGTTCAACTTCCAATCAAATGCAAACACGTGTCCGTGTCATGATGAAAACCTTTTCCCGCTCAAGGTTTTCTCTCTCTAAAAATCCCTATATAAACAACTCTTGGTTTATATTTTTCTTTTACGCGAACAATCTTTCTCCGCAAGAAAAGAATCATCTGTTGCATTTGTGCTCTCAAAAACCTCAAGAACTGTTCATCATCTTCTTCATCAAAACTTCAAGGTTAATATGTTTGTATCTTTTATCAAATGCGTATAACTTGTTTTCGATCTTCTCTTTGTTTTAACAAGATCAAACAAAAGAACTTTATAAAATAAAATCATTTCTTTCATGGTTTTATGAACACAACCATTTCATGGTTGTTCTTCAAGTTTTAAATCTAAATCTTAAACTTGTTCTTCATTCGTATCCATTTTTCTTTTAGAAACAGGAATACAGGACTTTATGGGTTTTACATTTCATTTCAAAATCATGAAAAACCCTAATCTTCATTACGACATTTTTGTCTGAATGAAATGGACAAATTTCGAAAAATCTTAACGGAAATTTCTTTCCACAATAAGATAATTCTTATTTGTTAACATCTTTGGTTGAACTGATAATACAGTGATATGGCATCTTCAAAGCTGAATGTTACCGCTGAGTCCATCTCCACTGACTCTGAGGAAATGGACATCTTCAAAGCCCCCCAGGTTAAGTTCGAGTTGGATCAACTCGATTGGACTAAGGCCAACAACCTCTCAGCTCTTCTCGAGTTTCCTCCTCGGAAGCAAGTATCACATCTGGACGATGATGTAAGTTTTCTGAAGAACAGCCCCATCTACACAGCCCTGACCATAACACCTCCTGCCAGTCAGCGGCTCTTATCCCAGTTCTGGTACTCTGCCAGACACACTGAGCTACCCTCTGCCAAAGATCCATCCAAAACCATAGACTGCATACTCAGCGATACTGAGTATGGCACCATCAAGATTACACCCGCCATTATCCGCAAAGCCCTAAACTTCCCAAATGCCTCCAAAGAAAAACCCTTCATTCCATTCCCTGACCATAAAAAGCATGCTGACAGAGAAGCAATCATTGCTTTCCTTGACGCAATGGGTTATATCTGGGATATTGGAAGGGACAAGAAGCCTGAGAAGAAACTGACGCTGATAAAGAAATCCAAGATGCCCAGCGAGATGAATTTCATCTTCGCTCACCTGATCAGCTGCATGACAGCAAAATCCAGATCTTCTGATCAAGCCGCACAACCTCAGCAGTCCATGGGACACGCACTGCTGAAATGTCTAAATATTGACTGGGCCTCCATTATTTATGAAGACCTGATTCAACGTGTCGATTCTGCCGCTGACAGACCAGCATGGGTTCCTTACCCACGATTCATCAGCGCCATCTTTCAATATGGCCTGAAGGACAGCTATCCTGAAGAGGGTGATCTGAAACTTTCTCAGATTGGCCCTAAGGTTCTCGACTTCAAGCCTGTCGCCAATGAGGTACGTCTCTCTACTCTTCTCACTCTTCTAAATCTCCGCTTTTTGTGGCTCCTTCAGCGACAATACCAATCGCTAATACCCCGGCCACAAAATCCTCTCCTTATAAGAAAAGGAAACCCTCACACACCCAACTTGATTCCAAAAGGATCAAGAAAACCAAGGAGCAACCCCAGCAATTCCATGCTGAAGACTCCTCAGCTCATTCTGAAGAGCTGAAGGAAAGTTCCGTGGTACGCTCTGCCACACCCGTGCAAGCCATCCCTCCAATCCAGACTTCAGCGTCTCCAAACGCTGAGGTTAGAAACTTGGAAACTACCCAACCTCCCTCAGTCTCTCAAAAGACTGATGAAGTGATTGTCAGCGATTCCAACGCTGAACTCAGAACCCGAACCCCAATCTTAACCTTCGCTTCTCCCTCCACTCACTTGGACACTCCTCCAGCGACCACTGGAGATGCCATCATTCCAGAAGCGACCCCTGATGCTTCTCAACAAATGATGAAGAAAGGACCTGCAGAGATCACCATACCTCACCGTACTTTCGAAGAGGATATGGAACACTATTCAGGAACCTGCAACTTTGACGAGTTCATCAATCCTCCTGCAGGTACAAATCCCACCTTAAACACTGTAACTAAACCTGAAACTTCTGAGCTTTCCTTTGTTCACAAGTACTTATATGTTACAGGTCCTAATTTGGGAGACATCAACGCCTCTCTGAAGTCTGTGGAAACAAAGCTGTCCAGTCTCACCACCACACTCTCCAACAACTCAACAGCTGTATCAAACGCTGGAGAGAATTTGACAAAGCTGACAACGGTGGTGGAGAAGAAAGCTTCCACTGAAGACATCAAGAGTCTTGATAAGACGCTCAACGATTTTGCCAAGGTGCTCTGTGACATCTACACTGACTACACAAGCCTCAAAACATCAGTTTCGACCATGTCCAGCGAAGTAACAACGCTGAAGACATCGGTTGCAAAACTCGAGGGTGATATGTCAGAGGTCAAGACTGACTTAGGCTCTGTAAAGACCGACGTTGGTTCTATGAAGACGATGATCGAGACACTGGTAAACAAGGCAAATAGTCCAGCTCCTGCTCCTGCCCCTGTCCCTATTTTGGAATCTTTCACAGAGGAGGATCGCACAGAGCTGAGGAAAATCACGCCTGCTATTTCTGGCCTAGAAGACAGAATAGCAAAGCTTGAAGGTTGTGTGAAAATCTCTGGCCCAGAAGATAGAGATAACACCAATGCTGAGTCTGCCCATTCCTCCCCCAGTCATCTGAGGAAGAGGGGGAGAAGAGCGCTGAACATTCCAGGGAGAAAAGCGCTGAAAATCTTGAGAAAAGCGCTGAAGATCTGAACAAGAGCGCTGAAGACCTTTCCCATGATGAATCTATCAGGGGAGAGAGGAATGAAGATCTGACCACTGGACCTCAGGGAGATGAAAACCCTGAGGGAACCGAGAAGCTCGCCTCTGTATCTGAGGGGGAGCAACTCGAAGAAGATGCTGAGGAATCCGAAGCAGAAGAAGATGAAGACATCGACATCCCTGAAGACAAACCATCCTTCTCTCCAAGAAAGGATGATGATGATGATGAAGATGACGATGATTTCTTTATCGTCAAACCTGCCCCAAGGATCAAAGCTCTTAAAGGAATCTCGATAAAAGAACCATCAGGGGAGAAGACAAAGACAAAGCCCTCAGCCTCTGGCGCTGAGAAAAGCAAAGACAAAGGCCTCGCTGAAGATGAAAATCTAGCGATCCTTTTTGAAAAGCCGGTTTGTCAGGTACACTAAAACTTTACTTTTTCCTTCCCTGAACATCTCAATACTCAATCAGTTCTCTACTCAACAACCTCTCTACACATCCACAATCTTTTTCTATCTTTTCTACCCAAGTTCTTCTACCCAGTTCTTATCTGTAAGATCGCTGCGTTTCAGCTAGTCCTCTCCCCTGTTTGAGGATGTCGCTGAAGGTTCTAATGTTGCGACTTCACAAATAAAGCCAGCTGCTGCTGATGAAATAATCCCAGTCTTGGATTTGATCTCTGAGACTGATGAACCAGAAGAACAACCTCTCTCGCACAATAAGAGACCTTCCTCAGTTCCTCAAAGGCTGAGTGAAGAATATCAAAAGAGAAGAGAAGAAATAATAAAGCGATTCGAGGATCAGCGAATCATTCTAAGGCCTGATCAACTGCCTTCAGTTCCTCCCAAGTTCAGAATTTCAAAAGCTGAATACCAGGACCACCTTAGAGCTGAACGCCTCATTGCTGAAAGGAAGCTGAAGAGAAAGACAGAGAATACGCCATAAAGCTCACTCAAGAATCTGTCAAAGACCCCAAGCTGAAGCGTGTTCCCATTCAAATCCAACGAAAGCTGTGGGAAGAAGCCCAGAAGATCGTGGAAAAGAAAACTGAAGTTTCTCAGACCACCTTGATCTGGTGTAAAGAGAAAATTCACTTCAGATATCTTCCAGCGAAGATCAACAAGGTATTCATCTCTTGAAGAACCTCTATCGGAGTACCTATTGTTGACATCAAACTGTTCAGAGAAGATAGCACATCTGAAACCTTTCGCGCTGACACTGTAAAAAGGTATGGTCTCTCTGAATGGCTGGAGATGAGGTTAGCTATCCAACCATCACAATCTAAGTACAAGAATCATTTCGAAAAGTTGATAAACAGACAGATCGACTTGATATCTTCTTGTGTGGATATTCCTCCTGTTCCTGATCTAAAGCCGAAAAGAAAAAGGGGCTCTCCAAGGAAGAAACGTCAAGATTCAAACTCAGGACCTGTCATACGAAATGAAACTGGAATTGGTTTCTCTCGCGCTGAAGTGCTTGGTCCTGATCCTGATCTATCTGCCCTTGACATCTCTTTGCCACCATGTGAACTTTTCGTCCCTGGTAAAGTCATCAGTAATCCTTATGGAATATTCTTTCTTGACTATGACGGACGTAAATGCTTTCAACGGATCGCTGAGCTTCCAATCACTCCAACCGAACAGCTCAGAGATCTTATCTACTGGTGTTACTTCAGAAAGGACATTCAGGCACGACACCTAAAACCCTTGATTTTTCAAGAAGCGCTGAATAAAAGAAAACGAGGTATAACGGTTCCTGACTGGATGATTCCCACTGAAAAGACGACCCTTGATGAACTTCTCATTAAGGAAGAACCTTTTGAAAACTGATATAATCTCCTTTTTCTCTATTGTATCAGTTATCCTTCTGTACTTGTAATTTATTTCGCCTGTACTTGTAATCTTTCTGTTCTTCATTGTAACCTGAATCAAAGATTTAAAGAAATATTTCAGCGAATGTACTTTACTCCATCAGTACTGAAAAGATCCCAGAAAACAGTAAAAGGGACAAATATTTTATGAGTTCTTTTTATCCTTATGTTTTCATTTAATAGCAATTTTCTTTGTTGCTATGTCATAATCAAATAGGGGGAGATTGTTGATCCAAACCCTCAGTGATTTGATAATGACCCTCTCTTAAATACTTAGTGAAAATTGTATGTAAACAATATGTATCAGAGTTTCACTATCACTGATAAGTACTAAGATCTTCCAGTACCGCTGATAGGATCTCTCGCTCTTTAAATTAAACATTCAGCGAACACTGTTCACCATAATGCTCTGAGTCTGTTCAGTCCTTATGGTGATCGCTGATAAGTTAGTTGTTTACTTATGATCCCTGAAGACAAGTTTCACGTCAACAAAGGTTCTACACTGAAGTCGAAGATCAAGCTCAAGAACCAGCGACAAGTCTACTAATGAACTGATGCGGATCAGCGAAGACTCAGATTTGTCCACTCAACGTGAAGTATCAAGTACAAGACTTCAGCTATCGCTGAACTTTATCATTCGCTGAATAGTAAATGGTAATCGCTGAATCAACGAAAGCTGATCATGAAGTCCTCCGTACAAAGTACTTTTGTCTTAACCTCCCTTGCACGCCACTGTACGAAATGTCAGAAAAGAACCTCCGAAAATCTGAGATCGTACAAACACTCTGATACTACACTGTTCATCTTTACGGCTACTAAGGTTGTCAACCAAGGTCAATGACTTCAACCAACCAGCTGATGACACGTGTAAAGTGTATACTGACTTGCATTAAATGCATGCAGTATATAAAGAGATGAACTCACTTCTTTTGAAGTAACTTGCTAACTCTGGACAAGTTCAAATCTCTCTCAAGATAGGATTTTATTAGTAATCTCCATATCTTTCTTAGTGCAAGAAACCTTAGTGTTCCAACTTGTTTAGATTTAGGTTTATCCTTAATCTTGTTTCCGCAACAAGCTGTAAATTGTTAATGATTTATCAATAAACAATTTAGAAAAGTAAAATAGTGTGTTTGTATTCAACCCCCCCCCCCCCCCCTTCTACAAACTTGTATAGGCCTTTCGGGACCAACAAGTGGTATCATAGCAGATTTGTTTAATCTCATAAACAAGATCTAATCTAAGATATTTCTCTTCCTTGCTATTATCTGAAAATGGCCTCCCACACAAACACAAATTATATAGACAATGGTTCTCTTGCAAAACCCCCTAGATTTTCCAGAGACAACTTCAACTTATGGAAAAATAGGATGATGCTCTTCTTAGAAGGTGTAGACCCCACTATGACCTACTATCTTGAAAACGGCCCACACATCCCTGTAACTATTGATCCTTTAGTTCCAGCCACTGCAACTAGAGCTGCTATTCCTGAAAGGCTGATTCCGAAGGAAATACACATGTGGACCGATGAAGATAAGAAGAAAGTGGCTATAGATACAAAAGCCAGATCCATACTATCCATGGCCCTTCCTGACGAAGTCTACCATTCCGTCATGAACCTGAAATCATCAAAAGCCATGTGGGACACAATATGTGTTCAGTATGAAGGAACGTCTGAAGTCCAGGATTCAAGAAAGATTAACCTGGTAAGACAATACGAAAGCTTCATTTCTGGTAAGAATGAAACTCTCTCTGAAGTTCACCAACGTTTTAATTGTTTAATTATAGATCTAAAAACGGTTGGTAAGGAATATTCTAACTTTGAAGTGCTGACAAAGTTTTTAGAATGTTTACCTGAAAGATGGGACAATTATTCCATGTGTCTCAAGCTGTCAAAAGATCTAAGATCAATGACTCTTGCTACCTTATATGGCACATTGCTGAATCATGAGCAATCCAGCCATCTTAAGAAGAATCTTGTAAAAGATTCCAAAAGCACCCCTGTTGCTTTACTCTCAGAGGAACCTTCTACTCAGCGACCCTCAGTCATTATCACTGAGTTAGAAAGTAACTCTGAAAGGACATCAGATTCTGATTCTTCAGATGATGATGAATCTTTGGCTCTCCTAACTAAAAAGTTCAGGAGATTCGCCAAGAAGAAAATGTTTAGAAAGAACAAAACTCTTTCCATAGCTGACAAGCCTAAGTCATCAGCTTTTGTTGATAAGGCTACTGCTACTTGTTTCAACTGCGAAAAGACAGGTCATTTCGCTAACGAGTGCAGGTCAAAGAAAATTGAAAGTGCAGGATCTATTCTTACAATCAATATAGAAAGAAGTAATTGAGAAATTGTATGATCAAGCCCAATTGTATTCAATGATGCACAGAATTACAGATCTAAGAGAGAGATCACCTCAAAGATTACAAGGAATGAATACAAGTAATATGGGAAAATCAATCAGTTAGCAACGTAGTGCTAACCACTCTATTTATACTGCAACAAACATCTTAAAGCTACAGTACAAATAAGAAAGACTAATAAGAACATAACACGTGTCCTAATTAGTTTACACATTACTAAATAACGAAACTCGTCATAAGTTCTGAACAGGTAGTTCAGAACTTCTGAACATTCTTCTGATCACGCTTCTCAGAACTTCTGACTTCTCTTTCTCAGATCTCTGACTCTTCTTCTCAGAACTTCTGACTCTTCTTCTCAGAACTTCTGAACCTTCTTATCAGATCTTCAACACTTGGTTTATTGACAAAACTTCAGATCTAACAATCTCCCCCTTTTTGTCAAATAAACTTAAACTTTGCATCATCTAATTCTTTCAGAGCAGGAACAATTTTCTGAAGTAGCACATTCCTCAGATTAAGCCTCTTATCAATCTTGTCAATAATTTCTTGAATAATCTCAACTTGCTGATTAATTACTTCTTGAATCATGTTTGCTTCCTTCACTTTCAGCATCTTTTTCTCCAAATTGTGCTTTATGATCCTTAAAGTTCCAGAACAATATTTTGCAGTTTCCTTTGCTCTGAAGAAGATCTTTCCACTTTTGTTCTTCAAAAATACTCCCAACTCTGGATATCTGTGAATACTTCCAGTCTTTAACACCTTTTTCTGCTCATGATCTGTATTGGGATTTGCCAGATAAACACATGACTTTTGCAAATACAGAGCTATTTGGAAATCTGTATAGCAATGCCACCTTAAGATATAGAACATGGCCTCAATCACCACACTTCTTGCCTTCCTTTCATTTCTGTCTTTACTTGACTCTTTAAAACATAGAAAGCTGTGTAATCTGTAGAAGTCAACCACTGACAGTTTCTCAAAATCTGCATCAGTGAAATAATAAACCTTGCCATCTTCTCTCAAAACTTCAAAGGATAAGTACTCCATCTTTCTGAATTTCTTAACCTTCAATTCTCTGATTCCAGTGATTAGAAAATCTGAGTAAACGGCTTGCTTTGTTTTGCCAAGACATCTTGATTTTTCAGCCAACCAGATCTGAGTCTCCTTAGACCTATCATAATACACATCCAAGAATTGTACCTCTTTTGGTTTGAAGAACTCAGGCAGATCAAATTCAAGAAAGTATCCATTCAGATCAATGAATATTTCATCTTCTTTGGGTTCAGACTGTTCAGCTTGATCAATATTAGTTATCTGCACATTCTGAGGTGTTGTGTCCTGAACTTCTTCAGCCTCATCTGACAAAATTTCATTCACTTCATACTCAGCTGGGAACACAAAATCATTATGTAGAATCTTTTTGGGATTCACCTCAGATAGCAACCATTCACTACTGTTTCTGATTTTTCTTCTAAAATCCAACCTCCTCTTCACACAGTTTATGCATCTCTTCTTTAAACTCTCTTTTTCAGTATCCATACTTACTTCCATTCTAATCAACAACCAATTCAGAGTTGCATCACTGTACTTCACCAACTCTTTTAATCTGAACAATTCAAGTCTTTCGTGAACCATATATGTGAACCCTTCTGTCTCCATTCCTTCATTCACAAAACCCTTCACATGCAGATCAACTTCTGTTTTCTTTGTGGGAGAACTCAGATTGCACTTTTCTTTTCTTTCTTCTATAGCCAACTGGAAGTCATACAAGTATGTATTTCTGACATAAATACCCAGAAGTCTTCTGCATTCAATTTCTATCAAGGCTTCTTCAGTGCTAGCAAAGAACTTGACTAGAAAGATCTGATCATCAAGAGTCAATCTGTGAAAATCAAATGTAGACATGGAAACCTTTGTATTTCTTTCTTTCAGTGTTTCCATTCTAACGAACATTAAACCATTGAATTCATCTTGTTGAAACATCAGAACTTTCTCGATTCTTTTCTGAATATGCAGTTTTGAGTCAGGAACTCTGAACATATTAGAAGCTTCTGAGTAGACCATCTGAGCTCTGTCATCCATAAAACCATCAATGTTACTTTCCAAAAGCTCATACTCTCCTTCTGTGTAGTAGAGATTATCATATATTTCCTCAGGAAAAATATCATCATGAAATTGTCTGGCTAAAGGTACATCACTTAACTCTAGAATGAAGTCACACAAAGGTTCTTCTAGTCTTTGCAATTTAATCTTTGGAATCTCGATTGGTTTTCTGAATACATATTCAGAAGGCATAAAGAAGTCTTTCACTTTCACATACTCTTCTTCTGTATTTAACTCATCACAAAAGTTAAACCTAAAATCATCTTTAAAATCCTGAGTGTAATCTACAGTTCTGTCTTCTTCTCCCATTAGATCAATGGGTCTTATCACTTTTATTCCTTTATGAATTTTCTGAACACTCAAAGCTCTGACTACTTCATTATGCATTCTTCTGATCAATTCTTCATTCAACCTCCTTTCTTCTGATTCAGACTCCATTGCCCTTTCACTGTTATAAACCACAATATCTGTACACCTGTTTACCACTGTACTTTCCACTATTTCTTCTATTCTCAAATCAGATTCCTCAATAGCTACAGTTTCATCTGAGTTTCCTTCCATCTCAGTATCCAAGTTCAATTCCTCTGTTTTATCTGATTCATTACTATCAATACTTCCCAACTCCATTTCTTCTGTATCTGAACTGTCAAGCTGTACTATCTGAATCATCTCCTTTAAATTTTCCTGTGTCTGATCTTCTGTACTTTTTGTATTGGCTAAGTGCATGTCTGCTATCTCAAAATCTTCTATGCCAATATCATCATCAGAACTTAACCTTTGTCTTTTCTCCCCCTTTTCTTCCTTGTTTTCTTCACTTCTCTCTATTCTCTTTTCAATCTTATTTTCTTCTCTGTCATCTTTCTTCTTATAATCTGAACTTCCAGCTCTCTTATAATTTCCTTGAAATCTGCCCTTCCCATACCTTTTGTTGAAAGTATTTGTTAGCAAAGCTAGCTTTTCAGCCATTATCTTGATATCTTCATCATCTTCTGATCCTTCTTCTTTGTCAGATTCCTCCAGACTCGGTATTTCTGATAGATATGCAGTCTTTTTGGGTGCTTTGATTGCTTTGGACTTTGATAAGAACGCTAACTGATCAGCAACATTTTTCTTTTCTTCCACAACTAACTTGACAGAGTCTTCATGTTGATTAAGAACACAGAACAAATCATTTAAGTCTTCTTCACACATATCCTTGTTCATTTGCAGACTTATGGCAAATGATGACCATTCTGAATTTAGACTGTTCAGAAATTTGTAATTTATTTCTGATTTTGTTTTCTTCAGTCCATTTCTTCTCAAGTCATTTAGAATAGTGCAAAATTTACTGTATGTCTGTGTCAAACTTTCTGACTCTTTTGCTTTGAACCTTTCATAAGCATTTATGCTTTGATTTAACTTTGCCTGAATAGATCTCACAGTTCCTAACATTTGCCTTTCCAATTCGTCCCACATTTCTTTAGCTGATGATCCACTGTCAATCCTGTTAAGAACCTCATTCGGGACAGCCAAAGTCATCAAAGTAATTGCTCTTTTGTCAATAGCATGCCTATTTTTCTGTTCAGCAGTGTATTGGGAATAATTCTTCTTTACTCTGGTCGCTGGAATTTCTGGAGTTGTCTCTGTAGCAGGGGTTGCGGCGACATCGATATATACTTCGATTGGACCTTCTCGTATAGAAATCATAAGATTTTCATCGATGTTGTCAAGGAATTGGATCATACGAGTTTTCCATTGCTGATACTCTTCTGGTATAAGAACAGGCGGTTTGGTTTCGGATCCCATGGCTAGATATTCTTTAGAAGACATGATTGTAAGAAAATTCAACAGAAAGACAAATTCGATTTTCTTGATCGAAAAGTAGCAGGTAATTCAAGAATTGCTAAGAATTCAAGAACTAGCCCTAGCAGCGGAATCGAATTTTGAATGAATCAAGAAATCTTCAAGAAATTGATCAATCGATCTTCGCAATCACAATCTTGAACGAATTTGTTTGTTGATTAGCTCTGATACCAATTGAAAGTGCAGGATCTATTCTTACAATCAATATAGAAAGAAGTAATTGAGAAATTGTATGATCAAGCCCAATTGTATTCAATGATGCACAGAATTACAGATCTAAGAGAGAGATCACCTCAAAGATTACAAGGAATGAATACAAGTAATATGGGAAAATCAATCAGTTAGCAACGTAGTGCTAACCACTCTATTTATACTGCAACAAACATCTTAAAGCTACAGTACAAATAAGAAAGACTAATAAGAACATAACACGTGTCCTAATTAGTTTACACATTACTAAATAACGAAACTCGTCATAAGTTCTGAACAGGTAGTTCAGAACTTCTGAACATTCTTCTGATCACGCTTCTCAGAACTTCTGACTTCTCTTTCTCAGATCTCTGACTCTTCTTCTCAGAACTTCTGACTCTTCTTCTCAGAACTTCTGAACCTTCTTATCAGATCTTCAACACTTGGTTTATTGACAAAACTTCAGATCTAACAAAAATCATGAGACCTTCAGCTTTTACAAAGAAATCCTTTGTTCCAAGGAATAAAGATGACAAATACTCAAAGCTGAAGGAGAAGTATGCAAAGCTGAAAAGCTTTAAGAAGAAAGGAAAAGGCCTGATGGCTGACTATGATTGGGCTACTTCTGATGAAGAAGCCTCATCATCTGATTCTGAAGATGATGAAGCAAATCAATGTCTCATGGCAAAGATTGAAGAAGAGGAAGAAAGTTCAGACATTCCCTCCACTTCAACATCTGCCATTCAGGTATCACCTTCCTTCTTGGCATATGCTGCACATAAGAACTTCAAATTGTACCAAATGGATGTCAAATCATCATTTTTAAATGGTATACTCAATGAAGAAGTCTATGACTATCAACCAGAAGGATTTGTTGATCCTGAGTATCCAGATCATGTGTATGTTTGAGATAAAGCATTTTATGGTCTGAAACAAGCACCAAGAGCCTGGTATGACACTCTAACTCATTACTTATTAAAATCTGGCTTCAAGAAAGGTAAAATTGATACAACCTTATTCTTAAAGAAGGAAGGTGAGGATTTAATCTTAATTCAAATATATGTAGATGATATCATATTTGGCTTTACAAATGCAGAATTGTGTGAAGAATTTTCAGACACCATGAAATCCAAATTTTAAATGAGCATGATGGGAGAATTAAATTTCTTTCTTGGTCTTCAAGTGAAACAGTTACCAAATGGGATTTTTTTAAATCAAGGAAAATATGTGAAAGATATTTTGAAAAAGTTTAAGATGTCTGATTGTGCTGCTATGAGAACCCCAATGGCTACTAATGTTAAGTTAGATGCTGATCTCTCTGGAGTTTCAGTAGATAACAAGATATATAGGGGCATGATTGGTTCTTGTTAGGGTAAAATATGTGTTGATTTTAAGTTCAAGGGTTTGAATTGTAATTGATTAAACTTAGTCCATTGTGAACGGGCCGTGGGCTTGTTACCACGGGCCCAGCGTATTTAAAGTGCAATTAGCTTAGAAAATTAGCTAGTTGTCTCATTTAGCTTTTCTGTTTTACACTGTAATTCTCTCTAAATCAATAGCTAAGTGGGCAGCCTTTGTGAATCATATCAACTGTTCTTATTTCCTTATTCACAAACATAATCGTTGCACGGATCTGGATTTAACAATTGGTATCAGAGCAGACGGACGGATTCGATTCAAAGTATTATTCATTGATTTCTGGTTTGTTTGACTTTTCCACGTCTGACTTTTCTTGATTTTTCAAATCTGTGATTCTGCGTAAATTGTTCAATTTTTCTTGTTGGGTTGTGTTAGCTTCATAATTTTAAGTAATTCTGCAAATTTTCACACCCTAATTCGTTCGTTTGGTTGGTCAATTTAGCAAAATAAGTTCAAAAGTTTTTGATAGTGTTCTTAATCAAAAATCGAATTTTCATCATCAAAACGTGTTCTTGTTGCTCCAAAATCGATTGGATTAGTGTTGTTTTGTGCTTGGTATTGTTTCTAACCCTTCAGGAACACATTAGAGTAACCCAGTTGAGTTTTCAATCGATTTTAGCAAAACACCCGCGGTGTCCGGATAAAACAGCCGCGTTTTCCGGACAGATCAAGGTGTCCGGACGTTTGTGGTTCCATCCGGACTAGTTCGATTCTTCCGGAAAAGTCAATCATCCGGGTAAGTTAGTCATCCGGGTAAGTTTTCTTTAATCTCAACTTTCCGGGTAATTTTGGTTCGGATAATTCAAAGTATCCGGAATTCATTTTATCCGGAAAACCTCGTTTTACCCGGAATCTTCGTAGTATCCGGACACATCACAGTTTCCGGAAACTTCAAAGTACCCGAAAATCTCATACTTTCCGGACTCTATTGCATCCGGTAAACTTTGTTTATCCTGTTTATTCTATCCGGTATCTTTAGTCCATCCTGTAACCTTGGTTATCCGGACAACTCAAGTTATCCGGACTCTCTTACCTATCCGGACAACTCTGCAATTTTGAACTGTTTTTCATAATTCTGGTCCGGACACTTCCAGATCAGATCACTTAGTTGGATTTCTTTCCAGTAAGCTGAGTTAGTGTCTGACCACTCATAGAACCTGCGTTAGGACTCCACTCTTAGTGTCTTGCGTTAGGTTTTACACTTTGAATCAATCTACACGTCTGACGATCACTCCGTTGCAACCGAAGATGTCTACTTCTCGTGATGCTCTCGGAATTGGCACGAACACCAAGCCACCATGTCTCTACCCGAACGAGTACAGCCAATGGCGAGACAGGTTTATGATCTTCATAGAGTCCAAGGACAACTATGAGTACATCAAGGCAGCCCTGGATAATGGCCCGATTGACCCACCAATGAAGGCAATAGCTGCAACATCAACTACAGACCCTCGACGTGAGAAGAAGACTCTTGCTGAGATGACAGAATATGAAAGAGGCATGACTGAAGGAGAAAAGCATGCAAAGAGATATCTGATACAAGCCCTTCCTAATTCTATCTACACCGCAATAGACAGTTACAAAGACACGGCTAAGGGCATGTGGGACCAAGTAGCCAAAATGATGCGATGGAGCGTTGTAGGAAATCAGCTAAAGATAAGTAGCGCGATAACCAAGTTCGATGGGTTCAAGCAGCGTAACGGTGAATCTCTTACCCAGACCTATGAACGTTTTTGTCTACTCCTCAATGAACTGAACAAGAATAAAATTGTTCGTTCCAATACCGAGAATGCACTAAAATTCCTCAACAACTTGCTGCCTGAATGGAAAGTGTATGCTTCTCATGTCAAACACAACAACTTGATAGAGAACATAAGCATCAATGAACTGTACGAGACACTTCTCCAAGACGAAGATGAGGTGAATGAGCTTCTGGGAGAGAAGAAGAATGAGACGAAACCATCTGCTGATCCGATTGCCCTAATGACTTCCAAACTAGGAAAATCTTCAAGCAGTCAATCCAGACGCGGTCCACATCATAGTTCTTCCGAATCAGAATATGAGGACGAGAAAGACGTTGACAATGATGATGATGAAGCATCGGAATTAATTAAAGCCATTGCCCTTCTGACTAAATCCTTTCAACAACAAAAGTTCTACAAGAAGCCGTCCTCCAATAGTCAACGCTTCTCCACCGCCTCCAATAAGCGTCACGACTATAAGGATCGGTATGAAGGAAAGAAGAAGGTAGAAGAGCAAGATAGGTCTGAGAAGAAGGAAAAGACAGAGAAAAGTGACCGCAAGAAGAGAGATGAACCTGTGAAATGCTACAACTGCGGGAAACTCAGTCACTTCGCTAAAGACTGCCGTCAATCCACAGTGAAGAACTCTCACTATTATGAGGCCAAACTTGCACTGGCCAGACAAAAGGAGGCTGGGGAGGTAATGTTCGCTGAAAATGAGTACTGGCTAGGGAGATCTGATGATGAGGACGATTATGAAGGTGCTGATGCTTTCATGGGATATCAATCGTCTACTGATAAAGACAAGGCAAAAGCAAATCAGGTATGTGACTCTTGCCTACAAAACTTCATACTTCAATTGCAAACCATCACTGAAAAGGCAAACTCCCTCAAGGCCACGATTGCAGAACAAAAGCTTGAAATTAGTTCAATAACTGAAAAGCTTAATGTTCAAATAAAGTTATCTGAGAAATATAAGTCTGAAAATGCTAATCTAAAAGACAAATGCAAAAATCTTTCTTTAGCACCTAAAGACTTAAGGGCCAGATTATCTGATCTTCAACGTCAGTTTGATCAATGCTTGAATGAGAAAGAAGACATTACTTATCAATGCTCTTCTCTTCAAATTCAACACAAGGAGTACGTGGCTAAAATTCTAGATCTAGAAACCAAACTCCACAAACGGGGTCAAACTGATCAAACCATTTTTTTGAACAAACCCAAAGAGTTCACGTACTTTAACAAAGAGTGGGGAATCGGATATGATAACCCACACTACTTGAAAAAGGGAAGATGGCATGTACCCACTTTGTATGATTTTGCCTGTTTTGGATTAGATAAAAAGTATCCAGAATATGCCATTCAATGGACTGGTCCTCTTGAACCTGAAAAAGAGGAGGATACCGAGGAACATAAACGCACACACAAACGAGGAATTCAACTTCCATTTTGTTATGAACCATTAAACTACTCGTATCAAAAGAACAAAAAGTACCTTTCCGATGACTACTTCGACCCCTACAAGGTAGCTACACCCAAGGATTCCTCCAAGAAGGATGAGGAAATAGCACCTGCAACCAAGACTGAGACGGATGAGTTCAAACTCTATGTTCCCCCTCTCATCTTTGAAGCAAAGATAGTCGAGTTGGAGGAGTCACTCGAAAAGGAAAGGTCGGGTTTTCAAAATGAGAAGAAAGAATTAATTAAGGATCTTGAGAAACTCAAATCTGAAAAAACCGATGGTGTATCAAGTGAGGAAAAGGAAAAATTTCAGTGGGAAATAAATACGCTCTCATCCAAATTGTCTGAAAAGACAAGAGAAACGATGAAAGAGCACCAGAGAAGTGTTCAACTCCAAAAACAAATTGACCTTCTCCAAACTCAAAAACAGAATTCCCCTGATCTCTCTTCCAACTTATCTGACACATCATCGTGTAAAGCTTTCATTGGAAATATCTCTTCTCAAGAAAGTAACGTTTCTCAAGACGACTGTGTTAAAAGGAATTTAGACTCTGATTTTTCAAACGCTTCCGCACCAAGTTCCCCTAAGCACAGAAACACAAAGTGTTCCTCGCCTTCCCCACCTGCTTTTGTTCCTGATACTCACATGATAGATTTCTCAGCGTACATGAACTCCGAAGGTAACTGTGATGAAGAGTTTGATTTTTTTCCCTTTGACAAACCTCTTCCAAATCACACTGATTTTCTATCCCCCGTGACTGATGATCCGATTACTTCTTTAAAGGATAGTTGTTCTCAAACAAAGGCCTCAGCTGTGATCAAGATTTCTCAGTCTAAACCAAAATCAAAACCAATTTCCAAAAGGCAATCACAGCCAAGGCAAACAATTGGACCATTGACTTCCAGCCCTACTTGTCCTCCAAGTCAACCTGATTTTTTGTCTCCAGTGGTTAATCGTCCGGTCAACTTTCTAAAGGGCGACTGTTCACAATCAAAGACTCCGGCTGTGAACAAGATTCTTAAAAATGCTTCAAATGTTCAAAAACAATCACAGCCGAAGCAAAAGACCGAACAATCAACCACTAAACCACCTGTTTCCTCAAAAGTCACTGATCATTCTATCCCTGCTGTTTCAGATAAACATGGTCAAGCTAATAAAGAAAAACCAAAGTGGCTAAAGAGGGATTCTGTCAAGAAGGATGCGTCAAAGTCTTCCACACCTGCTTTCATTTCTAGAATTGACAAAGACAATAATGCTTGGAATAATTGGAATAATTGGAACCTTTTTGATGTTTCTTTTCCTGTTAAAATTAACTCTCTTCATCAATTGATTCAGTTATCGCATGATTGTTTATGTTGTTCTAATTGTGGTTGGAATGATTTTGATGACATTCATAATAATGCTTGGTATGCGCCTTATTTTGTCGAAAACATATTCCATAAACGCAAACCCCAAAATAAACGGCAACAACATCATTTCAAACGGGGTTTCAATCAAACGATTAAACCACAGCGGGAGACCCAACCCATTCCTACACGGGCTGCTCCTACTGAAGTTAAACCGGCACCCAGGTGGAAATCTGCCCAAAAATATGTTCCTCCAAAAGGTGTACATTCTGCACCCAAGAGGGAACAAGTGCCAAACCCAGTTCCCTCCAACGGTGTAAAATCTGCACCTAAATGGAAGGTTGTGTCAAAGCGAATTTCCCCAGGCAGTGCCAACCCTAACCCCCAAGGACCCAAACAAATTTGGGTACCTAAACGTCACTAATCTTGTTTTGCAGAACGGTCATGTGTGGTACTTAGACTCTGGATGCTCCAAGCACATGACCGGACGAAGGGAGCTTCTCACGAATTACAAGGAAGAATACTGCGGAGACGTGAGATTTGGAAATAACGAGAAGTCGCCGATTGTGGGATACGACGACATCGTACAAGACAAGATAACAATCAAGAAGGTATCCCACGTTGCAGGATTAGGACACAACCTCTTCAGCATCGGTCAATTCTGCGACAAGGATCTCGAGGTCAGCTTTAAAGCCACACGGTGTCGAATCCTCAACAACAACGGCGACGAACTACTGGTTGGGACTCGAAAGACCAATCTCTACACCATCGACCTCGCCGCAATCAAAACCGACAAACCTGACTGCCTCTTGTCTAAAGCCGATTCTGACCAAGTTTGGCTCTGGCATAGACGTCTTTCGCACCTCAACTTCAGAAGTATCAATCAACTGGTGCTAGGCAAACATGTTAGAGGCGTGCCCCAACTTCCGTTTGTAAAGGACCGTCTCTGTGGAGCCTGCGAAAATGGAAAGATGACTCGTGCATCACATCCGCCTAAGACAACACCGAGCACGACCCGGACCCTCAAACTCATTCATATGGATTTGTGTGGTCCAATGCGTGTTCCAAGCATCAACAAACGCAAATACGTGCTCGTGATGGTGGACGACTACTCACGCTACACTTGGGTGATGTTCTTACGCTCGAAGGACGAAACTCCGGAGCTCATCATTGATCACCTGAAGACTGTCCAGCAGAACAAGCTTCAACACGTTCAGTCCATCAGAACTGACAATGGGACGGAGTTCAAGAATCAGAAGGTGGATGACTATCTGCGATCCGTGGGAATCACACACACTTTCTCTGCAGCACGCACTCCTCAACAAAACGGAGTGGTGGAAAGACGGAACCGTACCCTGGTTGAAGCTGCTCGAACAATGCTATCCCAGGCAAATCTACCGCTATATCTATGGGCTGAGGCGGTATCTACAGCTTGCTACACGCAAAACCGCTCTATCCTTCTCAAGCGGTTCAACAAGACACCATACGAGATCATGAATAATCACGTTCCAACCGTCGGCTACTTCCATGCATTTGGATGCACTTGCTATGTACTAAACGACAAGGATGATCTCGGGAAATTCAGCCCCAAGGCGGATGAAGGAGTCTTTATTGGATACTCCATGCAGGCTAAGGCGTATCGCGTTTACAACAAACGGACCAAAACCATTGTTGAAAGCATAAACGTGACATTCGACGAAGTCGCAGATTTGGCTTCTGAACACCTTAGTTCAGAACCCGGTTTAAATGGCGTGTTAGCTTCCGGACCTCCAAGTTCGGGATCTACACAAGCATTAGTAAATCCGTATCATGCATCTTCATCGAATGATAATCTTTCTGATTTAGATTTATTATTTGAATTCTTTTATGATGACACTGCTCAGACTTCCACACCTGTCTCAGCGCACCCGCGACTTGAAGCTGCTCGCAATGCGGATTCGGACGACTTAACTGGTCCGCCACCGTCTATGAGTACGCCGTCAACATCTGTGTAGACAGCTCACCCATCCTCATCTGATACGAGTACACCTGGTAATGTCACCCCCCCCCCCCCGAAGGAACCTATACTCTCAGAGATCGCTCCTAATGATTCGTCTTTTGCTACAACCGATGTGCAACCTCTGAACTCCTCGGAACCAGAGGTTGTTCAACCTTCGACGAATCATCCCCCACTTCCTCCAAGGAACACGACTGCTACACTTGAACAAATTTAAGACCTTCCATCTGGTGCTTATGTGGATCCGGACGCATCTCACTCTACCCAACAGCCTTTCTTTACGGTGACCTCCAAGAAGAAGTTTACGTGTCGCAACCCGACGGATTTGTGGATGACTCGAAGCCTGACCATGTCTACATCTTGGACTAAGCACTATACAGTTTAAAGTAGGCTCTGCGAGCATGGTACAACACCCTCTCAAAGTTCTTGTTAGAATCCGACTTCACACGAGGTACTATTGATTCTACTCTATTTATCAAGAACGAAAAGGGTCACATCATCTTAGTTCAAGTATATGTCGATGACATCATTTTTGGTTCTACAACTGTCGTGGTAAAATATGTGTTGATTTTTAAAATCAAATCAAAATGGGGAGATTGTTAGGGTAAAATATGTGTTGATTTTAAGTTCAAGGGTTTGAATTGTAATTGATTAAACTTAGTCCATTGTGAACGGGCCGTGGGCTTGTTACCACGGGCCCAGCGTATTTAAAGTGCAATTAGATTAGAAAATTAGCTAGTTGTCTCATTTAGCTTTTCTGCTTTACACTGTAATTCTCTCTAAATCAATAGCTAAGTGGGCAGCCTTTGTGAATCATATCAACTGTTCTTATTTGCTTATTCACAAACATAATCGTTGCACAAATCTGGATTCAACAGTTCTTTACTTTATCTGACTGCAAGTAGACCATATATAATGTTTGCTACATGCTTTTATGCTAGATTTCAATCCAATCCCAAGGAATTTCATTTATTGGATGTTAAAAGAATCTTAAGATATCTCAAAGGTTCACCTGAATTGGGCCTTTGGTATCCAAAAGAAACCGATTTCAAGCTAACTGCCTTTACTAATGTAGATCATGCAGGAAGCAGACTAGACAGGAAAAGTACTTCTGGTGCATGTCACTTTTTGGGAGATAAGATAGTGACATGGGCTTCAAAGAAGCAAAATTGTGTGTCCATATCAACTGCTGAGGCAGAATATGTAGCTGTTGCTGCTTACTGTTCTCAAACTCTATGGATGAAAACACAACTCATGGATTATGGCTATCAGATTAGCAAGATTCCCATTTACTGTGATTCAGAAAGTGCTATTGCCATCACTCAGAATCCTGTTCAGCACTCAAAGACAAAACATATTGATGTAAGATATCATTTCATCAAAGATCATGTGGAAAAGGGAACTATAGAAATGCACTTTGTTCATACAAAGTATCAATTGGCAGACTTGTTCACAAAGCCTCTTGATCACAAAAGGTTCACTTTTCTGATATGCAAGATTGGTATGCTTAACCTGACTAATTGATTATGTTTGTTATTTTTTCAGAAATGAATTTTTATCTAAGTAAGATTTTCTGAGTAGTGTACTCAGAATTCTGACTCTCTTACTCAGATGTTCTGAGTCTTGAGTTCAGAACTTCTGAGTCAATACTTCAGAAATCTGACTTAATTTTTTTCTGACAAGGTTACTCAGATCTTCTGAATTTACCTTTCAGAATACTCATTTCTATAAATTACAAGTGTTTCAATTTGTTAAGTTCTTTTTGCTTTATCCTTTTTCATATAATTCATTTACTTCTAGTATGTGTTATGAGTATATGCTTGAGACAAGGGGGAACATTGATATCTTTCAAAAATCATTCTGAGTTGTTTGCAAGGTTTGTATTCGTCTCTCATCTCAAATCATTATAAGAAGGACAAGCTTTTAATGATAATTTTTTTTTCACTTGTTCAAACTACTTCTGAATTCTTAAAAAGGTTTAGAAGGTCAGAAGTTAGATTTTAAATGTTTTTCAGAAATCACAAATCTTCTAAAGAGGGATAGACTTTTGATGACAAAAACAATTTCACATCTGTTCAAACTACTTCTGTGTGATTAAAAGATTTATATTATCAGAAGTTGAAGTTTAAATGAATTTTGGATTCCAAGAGTATTTCTCTGAATTGTATACTCAGAACTTCTGACTATGCAATCTCAGAATTCTGAGCGTAGTATTCAGAACTTTAACTTGTGTTGAATTCTATCTCATACTACGTGTCAGCTTCTTATTGGATGATATTACCACGTTCTTTCAAAGAATTCATTTTGTGGTATTTCACAGTGTTTGCAACCGTTATAACTCTGACATAAAGCAGTTTTTCGCCGTTTGAATCCTTTCAGCTTAGCGGATTTTAAATAGAACTTAAAATCCCTCTTTCAATTTCATTCAAATTCTAAGAGTGATAGGTAAGATACACAAAACTCTTGACTTCATCGATTATGTATTCTTTCAAACTCTCAATCATCTCTGCATCAAGAAGAAACGTTGTTCGATCATTACATTCCACCAAAACATTAATGGAATCTTCTTCGGATTCAGACAATGAGGTCATGATGCCTGAAAGAATAGTTGCAGAAGAAGAGGCTATTGGAGGAAATGTTTTAGAAAATCATGTTATTGAAGGGGATGCAAATGAAGTACAAATGGCTGAGTCTGAGGGTAATGCAGAACAGGGTAATGCGAACATTGAACATCAACAAAGTGCAGTGAGGTCTGTAATGTCTTCTTGACCTATTTCGTTGGAGAGGTTAGTGCCTGAGGAAGAGTATTTGGCTATGTTGGAGAACAATTGTGTTTTAGTGCTTGATGAAACAAATTTTAAGGAAGAACATAGAATAATCATAGAGTTAATGAAGTATCATCCTTTCAAGAAGTGGTTTATTCTGAAAAAGACTGTACCAATTCAGTATATTCAACAATGGTGGAAGCATTTGGAGTTACAAGGGAATAAGTTTGTATCCAATGTAGGGGGAGTTCCATTAACTATGACTATTAGTTTTCTAAGGATCATGTTAAGATTGCCAGAAAAGGATGACTTGGAGGGGAGATCTGACTTTGATGAAGAACCTACTTCAGAGGAAATGATTGCTGAGTTCATGAGATTGGGATATTGTGAAGATCTGAAGAATCTTAGTTCTTTCAGAAGAAATAAATTACCACCAATCTAGGCCTGCTTCTTTACAATTGTCAACAAGTGCTTAGCTGGAAAGCACAGTTCACCTGATCAAGCATCAAGGCAAATAATGCAGATTTTTCATGGATTGATAAAGAATAGGCATTACAATTATGCTTCTATCTTATGGGAAGAGATGAAGAATACCTTTGAAAGAAATCAAAAAGCAGTGAGGGGAGAAACAAGAGAAAAGCCTCTGACCTACATTCCATATCAGAGATATTGGCAAATGGTTATTTGGTATGCATTAAAACAGAATCCTCAAATTCAAAGAAGAGCTGATGAGGAGCATGGGCCAATCTTCTATATGGGTAAAATGACATCTTTCCTTAAACTTGTGAATTTCCCAAATCATAAACCATTGACAAGAGCACTTAGGTCTTACATTCCAAGGGATAGTGAGATTTTAAAAGCATATTGCACCTCTGTGGGACTTGAAGAACCTCATGCCCCTACCCATGAGGACAACCTAGAGTTGAGAGGTGAGGGGGCTAGTGTAGTAAGAGAGGGGGAGTTTGTTCAAAGGGGAGAACAAACTCAGAGTGCAGAGAGGGAAAATTCAGAGAGATTGGGTAGTGGTGAGCATGAAAAACAGGTAGAGGGTGGTGAGGATGAGAGAATGTCACTAGAGTTAGAAAATAGAGATAACTCTGTACTAGCTGATCGAAACTGGGCAACCACATCTACTATTGATTCACAACTATTCGTGACCAATATTGAGCATACCACTGAGCCCATGGTATAACTTGAAATACCTATCCACACCCACTCAGTAGAAATTCCACAAACTACTATTTCATTTAATTCTGGGGAACCATTGCATACTCATTTGGAGTTTGGCAATCAATCCCAACCTTCAATTGTTCACATAGAGTCTGGATTACATTGTAATATCCTATTTGAGCCTGAATTTTCTTTGTACACTGGCACATCACAGGGAATTCGTTTTCCTGTCACAACTTCCATAGACATACCTAATATTGGATGTCAAGGATTGGATGGAAGACCTGGGAAGGTGAACATCTTAAAAGCCTCTTTACACAGTACATATGTTGTACGTGGTGCCTCTGTGACACTTACAGGCCATATGTTCTCTGAACATATGCAAACTGGTTCATCTGTTGTTCCAGGGTTACCATTATGATCTTCTGAATTTGAAAAGATTTAGAAAGGTAATCATGAGTTGGGAAATAAAGTTCAGAACTTGGAAAATAAGGTAATTTCCTTGAAAGATGAGGTCAAGGATATCAGAACTATGTTAGAAGGAAAGGCTAAAACCGTTGAACAAAAGGTGGATGACATTAAAGTATTTGTGGAATCTCATCAAAAGGAGATCACATATAAATTTTCAAAGTTTCAACAAGAAATCATAAAAAGCATGGATGATACGAAGTCTTCTCTACTTAAAGCATTCAGTTCACAATTGGCTGTTGTCTCAAAGCCTCTGGAAATCATGCCTTTGTCTGTAGCTGTGATAGAATCATGTTCAACTCAGTCTTTGAAAAGAAAGTTTGATGATAATGAACCTCATCATCATCAAAAGGGGGAAAAAAGACAGAAGGAAAGCACTGAGTTAATAATAGTTTCAACTACTAGTTCTGAGAGACAAAGTTCTGAGGATGAAATGGGATCAGAAGAAGTGGTCATTGAAAATACTTCTGATATGGTTCTGGAAATCACTGGTTCTGAAATGGATATGGTGCACACTTCTGAAGTTGATATGATGAATACTTCTGAAGTAGATATGGTGAATAGTTCTGAAGTAAATATGATGAATATTTGTTCTGATATTATTCCTTACACTGGAGGTAATCTGGTTTCTGAGTTTGAAGAAAGGAGAATGAACAATATTTTAGTAAGAAGAATGCACTGTGTGTTAGTAAATGCTCTCGATGGTCAAAATGTTCACAGATGTCTTAGAAGATTGATTCCAATTTATATGATGGGTGAAGAGGATTGCACAGTTGGTTATCCAGATAAGTTTGAAGAAGAATTTGAAAAGCATTTTTCTATGAATTGACAATTCTTGAAGGAGAGTATGAAAAGGTTGAAAACTACTTCATGCCATTAAAATATGTGTACAGAAGTCCAATCATTATTCCAAGACTTGAAATGCCAATCTTAGAGGAACCAATATGTGACTTCATTGTGGAACAAGATGATATTCCACTGGCCAGGAACTACTTGGTACGTGCGAAATGTGTGTTTTAATCGCAGTGGGTTGCAAACTGTCCACAGTGGGAAGTGCAAGTGTACACTGTCCACTATGATCGTCACAGCAAGTAATAGTTGGTAAAATACCAGAATCGAATCCACAGAGACTGGACAATCAAGACAATACGGTTCTCATGAGCTCCTTTTACAAGTTTCAACTAGAGAGGAAAATAATACTTTGGTTTGGTTTGGTAAAATAGCTACTTGAAACGATTTACTAAATGCTAAAAAGGAGGAATGTAGGTTGGATTTTCCCTAAATTTTATCTCAAATACTCGGTCCTTAGAGTGATCCTCGTATTTGTGGTGGACATTTTCGCTAGAAAAGCCCGGTTACAAAATACTCACACCGTTAGATAAAAATCCCATACTCTTAGTACTTGTTGTTTTGTCAATGGTAATCTCTAAATGGACCTTTTCAGGCCTCGATGGAATGTGTAGAGACAAATACTCTAAGTGTTTTTAATACACAAATTAGCTTGCCTACTACTCCAGTGGGTAGAGATTAGCTCACTGTGCCGACCTCACTTTCGTAAGTGTCAAAAGAATTCTTTCGAATCCCCTAGCATCATTCAAGCTCGTGTCACTGCGCTCTACTTATTTCTAAGTTAAGAACTAGACTTTAGATCCTTGCAAGTGATCAGCTTGTTCGCATCCTTGGGTAAATATCGAGAATGAAAGACCAAAACAACAAATATTCTAAGTATAAAGATTACTCAAGCATTTTTGATAAAATCCAGGTACTTCTCCTTCCTACATCCCAAAGGATGTTTAGCCTAACATTTCCGAAGTAAAGAAAACAAAAGATGAAGATTTGCACATAATAAAACTGAAAGTGACTTGAATTAACTGCTCACAGTGGGGAACGAGAAGTCGTCCCTGCACTGTGTAATACGAACTACAACTTAAACTAAGAAAGTAAATTACTGAAAATTAAAGCTAGTTACTGCAGTAAATAAAAGACTAAAGCTAATGTGGTAGTTGAGAGAATTTGAGACTAAAAGTATTCAAGGATGAAAACCAAGCATGCATTTAATGGCACCCAAGTGCTCCTTTATATACTAGGAGAAGGAGTTGGGTATTACACAAAAGAGGTGGGTCTTCCAATGGGTAAAGACTGCTGAGTTGTGGCAGAATTCAGCTCCTTGTGCAATTCTTTTATCCAATGGTCCCTTCTCCAAGTCAATCTCCAAGTACAAAGAGGTGTACTTGATGCTATCTTCAATGAGAACTACCTTGTACTTCTCCAGCCATTTCTCTGCCATATGAACCTTCCTCCTCCAGAAAATTAGATCCCAACTAAAAGTTTCTTTTTGATTTCTTTTTTATCAGCTCGAAGAGTGGGGAACCGGAGTGGGCACTGTATACGTCACTGCGGATGAAAAATCGAGAAAACACCCAAAACTTCCCCAAATAATTTATTAAAGACCATGGTTCACTCCTTTTGCTCGTTTTCGTAAATCATACCAAGAATGGGGGTTTTTAGAAGTGAAATGGCTAAAATTGACAAAATAAAGTGGAAAATAAATGGAAATAATAACTCTAAAAATAGAGTTATCACAACCTCAAACTTAAATCATTACTTGTCCCCAAGTAATAAAAAGAAGGAAATAAAATGAAACACAATGCATAAAAGGTCTTTGAGGGACTTACATATTTCTTGACTTGAATGGGCGTTGATCTCCTTCCTTCGATACTTCCTTCGGTTCCAAACTTGAAAATTTCACTTTTGTGTTTGACGAAACCTTTCCCTTGTTTACCTTTTGATCAATAGGGCTTTCTTGGGTTTGAAGGGTTTATGGCTTTGAATCTTTTCCCAAGGGTTTTGGCAAAAATTTCCAAACATGGACCGAAGATCTCGCTTTGAGATTTTTATTTCAAGAAGTGGGTGTTTAGTATTTTGCTATGATAAGAACGTACACTTTCAGGCTTTATTTGGGTATAATGAGTATGGCTATTTTTTTGTGAGGGTGGGTATTCTGATGGTCCAGAATAGGCACACCATCGTTTTCTGGGAGTGAGCACTTTGATGGTCCAGAAAAGGCACACCATCAATTTTGTTAGTGCTACTCCGATTTTCTTCTGTTTTTGTATTTTTGTGTTTTTTCTTTTTTTTTTTTTGGGAGGGGGGTACGGCTTACCCACCTCAAACTTGGACTTCACAATGTCCTCACTGTGAGCAAACTGGAGGTCACTCTGGAAGTTCCCACCTCAAACTTAAAATCTCACAGTGTCCCCACTGTGACATTGAATTAATGAACAAAGGTGGTGGTTTGGGGGTACAAAAAGGATCGTGTTTGGATGCGAAAAATGGCCTATATCATTTCACGGGACAAGTTGAGATTTGTACTTACAAAAGTGACCTTTTAAGTCGGAAGCCGAAAGTTGTACCTTGAAATGGAAACGAGGTCAAACAAGCATTCAAACAATCAATATGTTAGTACCCAAAAGTACCTACCTACCGGTAGGATTTTCATGCATCAATATTTAAAAAGTTAAAACAGCAAATAGTGTCAATGCCTAGCCATAGGCACAAAAAGATCAACCAAACAAAATAAAATTGTTTTTGGTGAGCAAAAGAGCGAAACCGTTGTTTTTAAAACAAACCATTCACGGGGTTTGGGTGGCTTGCGGTGACAGATCCGCATCATCATCATCGAACTCATCCTCACTGTCATTAACCGGGCAGATATCTTTCGGGAATTCTGGTAGCTGAGCAGCTAGCATTGGGTTGGCCTCTTTCATCATCAGGCCCGTCACCTCATCTCGTTCTCTTGTATACATCCAAAATTTCTGCGTGGCCCGGTTCTGGTATCGCTGCTCACTTTCCAGCAACTCGATCCTGTATGTGAGCTTCTTTAAAGCTGCCAAAATCTCTCCCATTTGGTTGCTTGATGATCCGGCCTCGGTTGAATGAAGTGGGGTACCCTTCTTCCCCACAGTGGGCACTTCAGTGCCCACTATGTGCTCGTCGGCTATTCGCACATTGGGCTGTACCTGGGCAGGCTCAACAGACGGGCCTCCTATCTCTCTTCTCATCTTCTTAATTGTCTGAATACTGATGTTTTTCGTGGAAATGATCCACTGGTCTTCTTCAGCTGTGGGCACTCCGGCATCTATTAGCAATAGTGTAATAAGGCAAGGAAGGGGTAGGATTACCTTGGTTCGTGTTCTGGCCTGATGGATGGCACCATGCATTATGATTCCCAGATTGATCTTCTTTTTAGTGAGAACGCAGTAAAGCATGGCACACTTATGCATGGAGAGAGTCGTGTCGTGCGATGTTGGGGCCACCGAGGCCCTTAGGAATTGGAACCACACAGCAGCCTCAGTGGTGAGGCTGCCAGCATATAGACACCTTCTTTGGCCATCCTGATTCCATGGCCTTCCCTCAACTGCTATTTCTTTTAAAATCAATTCCTCATCAGCCGGAGTCATCTTTGCCAGGAACTGTCCGAAAGCACAAGGTTCCGGAGCTCCTCTACCTAACACTCGGTTTATATTGCCTGGAGTAAAGTCCACAACCTTTCCTCTGATCTTAACAAATGATTCTTTGGCTTGGGAGGCCTCAGCATAAAATTCTCGGACTAATGATGCATTAGCGCGGCGATTGGCAGTGGCAATGGTTGCCCAATCTTGCGCTACAAGTTTATCTTTGACAAAGGGATTTGCTTCTACAAAGTCGGGGTCGAAACCCCTCTCTAAATTCAACTTCCGAGTATAAATACACTCAAAGTGGGTTCTAGCAGCTGGGGAAGTGAATTGCCTCGGTATCCCACTGGGGGCATGAGCAGTCCCCACAGTGGACAGATGTGGATTTTCAGAAAGGTTTTGTTCACTTCCCGTATTAGTATCACTAGAAGAAGAACTTAAAGAGGGTTCGATACCCTTACCTTTCCTCGACGCTTTTCTTTTTGGTTTTGCAGACGATGCCTTCTTGGATGCACCAGATCGTGTAACCATTCCCCTGTTCCTCTGGAGTGCTCTGGTTGGGGTTTCTTCACTGTGGGCAGTGGTGTGGACATCCTCCATACTATCAGCATTTTTGTTCTGGGGAATGTCTAATGTCTGAGTCTGTTCCTTAATCTTCTTCTGTCTTTCTTCTTCCTCACGAGCCAAACACTCCTCCTCTGCTTGTTTCTTTTTCTGCTCGAATATCCTTGCTTCTTCATCCTTCTTTCGTTCTTCCTCTTTCAATCGCTCCTCCTCCTCTCTAGCCAATCTTGCGGCTTCTTCCCTCCTCAATCTCTCTTCCTCCTCTCTTTTGATTCTTTCCTCTTCTTCCTTTCTGATTCTTTCTTCTTCTTCCTTTCTGATTCTTTCTTCTTCCTCTCGACGCCTCCTCTCGACCTCTTCCTTTCTTTTTCTAATGGCTTCCATTTTCTGTTTGAACTCCTCTGCTAACCGTCTCTCTTCTTCTTCGGCTAGAAGTGTCTCGGTCTCGAAATGGGTGATACTGTTGTCTGAGACTTGCGATGATGAAGTAGCTTTTGGGCTTTCGTGCTTTGAAGAACCCTCGTCGGCTGCACCGGAGATGATCGGGTTTTCGCCGGAGACCGGTGGCGGTTCGTTCAGGTCATTGGTGACGGCTTCCGGTGGTTGTTCCTCGGCGGTCCTGCGGCGGACGGCCGCACGTGTTAGTGCATCGGGGTTGGTGTTCATTCTCTTGGTTCTTGCCATTTTTAGGGTTTTGGAAGGGTTTTGCTGGTGGGTTTTTCGTAGAGAGAGAAATGAAGAAGAGAAAGTTTGTTGGGTAAATTTTGGAAGCAAAGGAGGTTAAGGTGGTTTTTGGAAATGTTTTCTTGTCAAAAATGGGGGGAAACCGCCGGTTTTAGGAGAGAGGGAGAGGATTGACAATGATAGCTTTGCTTGGGAAATGATGAACTATGACACCATGGCCTAAAAGTAGACTTGATGGCAGCAAAAGGTGAAAGCTTGTCAGCATTGGGCCCCAAAAATAGTCCTTTCATTCGTCAGGTGGGGAGTGGGGAGCGCAGTGACCTGAGCCTTCCCCACTGCAAAGTACTTTCCTTGATTTTTCTTCAAAAGGTGGCACGTTCTTCTACACACATTAAAACAAACTACCATGCAGAATTAAAAAGACCAAAAATAATAAAAAGACAACAAATAAGTGAAATAAAATATTTACAAACGGTTGTGAATTTCTCTAACCATAGCGAGGCGGAGAGTGGGCAGGGATGTGGGCACTTTCATGCAAAAAATGCTTTACCCTTTGCCCATTGACTTTAAAGGTTTGACCCGATTGTGGGGATTTCAACTCCACTGTTCCGAAAGGACTCACCTTGACAATGGTGTATGGTCCCGTCCATCTTGATTTAAGTTTACCTGGAAAGAGTTTGAGACGGGAATTGAACAATAGTACCTGTTGTCCTTCCATGAACTCCCTATGGTTGATTCGACGATCGTGCCACATCTTGGTCTTTTCCTTGTACAACTTTGCATTCTCATAGGAGTGATATCGCAACTCCTCTAGCTCATGTATTTGCAGACTCCTTTTGATTCCCGCGGCATCCTCACTCATGTTAAGCTTTTTAAGGGCCCAGAACGCCTTGTGCTCTAATTCAATCGGTAAATGGCAAGCTTTGCCAAAAACTAATTTGAATGGAGACATTCCCAGAGGAGTTTTATAGGCTGTTCGATAGGCCCAAAGAGCATCATCGAGTTTGATTGACCAATCTTTACGGTGTGGCTTAACAACTTTTTCCAAAATTCCCTTGATCTCACGATTTGAAAGCTCGGCCAACCCATTGGTTTGTGGGTGGTATGCGGTGGCCACTCTATGATGAATATCATATTTAGCAAGAACCGAGGCCATGACTTTGTTTACAAAATGGGTGCCTTCGTCACTAATTAATGCTCGTGGTGTTCCGAAGCGAGTGAATATATTTTTGTGTAAGAACTTCACCACAGTGTTAGCATCATTGGAGTGACAAGCAATGGCTTCTACCCATTTTGAAACATAATCTACCGCAACCAAGATGTAAAAGTTATTGTTGGAATTTGGAAAAGGTCCCATAAAATCTATCCCCCATACATCAAAAAGTTCGACCTCTAGAATGTTGTTAAGAGGCATTTCATTTCTTTGCGATATATTTCCCGTACGTTGACATTGCTCACAATTTTTCACGAATTCAAATGAGTCTTTAAAAACAGTGGGCCAAAAGAATCCACTTTGCAAAATTTTTGCTGCGGTACGGTTTCCACCGAAGTGGCCACCGTAGTGGGATGTGTGACAACCATGGAGTATTTGATGTTGTTCACTCCCATGGACACAACGCCTTAATATTTGGTCCGCCCCTATCTTGTACAAGAAGGGATCGTCCCAAACGTATTGTCGTGTGTCGTGTAAAAATTTCTTGAATGGTTGTCCACTCATCCCGTGGGGCTTAAGTCCACTTGCTAAAAAGTTTGCAATATCAGCATACCAAGGAGTTTCATTATGATGTTGTGCAGATAATAATTGTTCATCGGGAAAAGTTTCTTTTACCGGAGTGGGGTCAGGAGTGGGGTCAACAGTGCCCACTGTCTTCTCGAGCCTGGACAGATGATCAGCAACCTGATTGCTTGTTCCTTTTCTGTCGACGATCTGGAGGTCAAATTCCTGCAGCAACAGCACCCATCTGATCAACCTCGGTTTAGAGTCAGCCTTGTTGATCAAATATTTGATGGCTGCGTGATCGGTGTGTACTATGACCTTTGCTCCAATTAAGTAAGACCTGAAACGATCAAAAGCAAAAACTACTGCAAGTAGTTCTTTTTCGGTTACAGTGTAGTTGATTTGAGCCTCGATCAAAGTCTTGCTTGCATAGTATATTGGATGAAAAATCTTATCTTTTCGTTGGCCTAGTACTGCACCTATAGCCCAATCGCTGGCGTCACACATGACTTCAAATGGGAGTGACCAGTCAGGAGTGGTCACTATGGGTGCAGTAACTAAGGCATTTTTGATTATTTCAAATGCGTTTCTACATTCTTTGGTAAAAACAAACTCTCTTTCATGTTGCAGCAGGTTACATAGGGGTTTAGTTATTTTGGAAAAATCTTTTATGAACCTCCTATAGAAACCTGCGTGACCTAAAAAACTGCGAATGCCTTTTACCGTTGTGGGCTCGGGAAGTTGGGAGATTACTTCTAGTTTTGCTTCATCAACTTCCAAACCCTTTTTCGACACAAGATGACCCAAAACGATGCCCTCTTCGACCATGAAATGACATTTTTCCCAATTTAGAATAAGGTCGTGGGTTTCACATCTCACCAAACTTTTTTCTAGATTCCTCAAACAGTTATCAAATGATGTGCCGATCACAGAAAAATCGTCCATAAAAACTTCTATGGTATCTTCTATCATATCAGTAAAAATGGCCATCATACAGCGTTGAAAAGTAGCGGGAGCATTACATAAACCAAAAGGCATTCTCCGGAATGCAAAAGTACCATATGGACAAGTAAAGGTGGTCTTTTCTTGGTCTTCGGGTGCGATGTGGATTTGGTTATATCCGGAGTATCCATCTAGAAAACAATAAAATTCCTTTCCCGCTAATCTATCAAGCATTTGATCAATAAAAGGTAACGGGAAATGGTCTTTCTTTGTTGCTAGATTCAGTTGCCTATAATCCATGCATATTCTCCATCCCGTAACAGTCCTAGTTGGAATGAGTTCGTTCTTTTCATTTCTGACCACTGTTGTTCCTCCCTTTTTAGGGACACATTGAACGGGGCTCACCCAACTACTACTGGCAATGGGATAGATAATACCGGCATCTAACCATTTCAAGACTTCTTTCTTAACTACCTCCTTCATGATGGGGTTCAACCTTCTTTGGGGTTGGACTTTCCCCGGGTGGTCACTCTCCAAGTTAATCTTATGTTGACATAAAGAGGGGCTAATCCCTCGAATGTCCGCTATGGTCCAACCAATTGCTCCCTTATGCTTTATCAACAAATCAATCAGAAGTTGTTCTTGTTTTTCACTAAGTTTGGAAGAGATAATGACGGGAAGTTTATTATCCTTAGCGAGATAAGCATACTTTAAATGGGAAGGCAATGGTTTAAGCTCTAACTCGGGAGGTTGTTCTATTGAAGGGGATTGAACATCTCTATCTTTGAAGTCCAGAGGTTCAAAAGCTGCAACCATTTCATTACACTCATCCTTAAAAGTGTCATTACTCTCTGATTCAGAGTGCTCACTGTCAATCCCCACTGTGGGAACTGTACTCCCCACTGTGGGCAAATTGCCAAAATTGTGGGTTTCATAAATCGAACTTAAGGCAAAACAATCTTCGGTGTCTATATATTTGATAGATTTGAAAACATTAAAAGTTACCTCTTGGTCATTAACTCGCATCGTGAGTTCTCCTTTGTGCACATCGATCAAAGTACGTCCGGTTGCAAGAAACGGACGTCCTAAGATGATTGGGATTTCTTTATCGGCCTCATAATCTAAAACAAGAAAATCGGCGGGGAAGATAAATTTATCCACTTGGACCAAAACGTCTTCTATTTTTCCCTTGGGGTAGGCAATGGATCGGTCGGCTAGTTGTAATGTCACGGTTGTGGGTCTAGCCTCTCCAATCCCTAACTTGTTAAAAATGGACAAAGGCATCAAGTTGACACTAGCTCCTAAATCACAGAGTGCTTGGCCTACTTCTTGTCCTCCTATAATGCATGGAATGGTGAAACTACCCGGGTCTTTCAACTTAGGTGGAATCTTGCTTGTTAGGAGGGCACTACATTCTTCGGTCAAAGCCACAGTTTCAAATTCACCCAACTTCCTCTTTTTCTTCAAAATATCTTTTAAGAATTTAACATAGCTTGGCATCTGCTCGAGAGCTTCTACCAAGGGTATGTTAATGTGAAGTTGCTTAAAAATGTCTAAGAATTTTTTAAACTGAACATCGACATTTTTAGGCTTCATTCTTTGAGGAAATGGAATATTTCGTGGGTCAATCTGAGTTTGCTGTGGTATTGGCTTTGGAACAGTAGTCTTTGGGACAGGTCCAAAAGTGGGAAGGTCAGGGATGTCGGTCCCCACTGTGGGGATCACAGTGACTTGAGGAGTGCCCACTGTGGTGCTCACAGTGGGTTTTTGAGGCGAATCATCAGATTCAAAAATGATATTTTTCAGATCCTTTCCACTCCTTAAAGTTATGGACTTGACATGTTCTGGTCCTTTTCCTATCACTCTAGCTTGCTCGGTATCACTCGGTAACGTTCCTGGTGGTCTATTCTTAACTTCAACGGCTAGCTGTCCTACTTGGGTCTCTATATTCCTAATGGCTGCTTGGGTTTGATTCATAAAACCTTTGAGAATCGACTCGATCGATTGTTGAGCCTCAGCTGGTTGGTTGGATCGTGGTTGGTATGGTTGTGGGGACTGCCCACTGTGATGTGGGGATTGCCCACTGTGATGTTGCTGAAATCCCGGGGGATTGTATGGTCTTTGCTGGATGTGACTCGGTCCTTGGGGTTGGAGTCCTTGATTACCGGACCAAGAGAAATTCGGATGATTTCTCCAACCTGGATTATAAGTCTGCGAATAAGGGTTGTTCCTTTGGTTGGTCCCTATGACATTAACAGATTCGGGGTTTGCTGGACAATAGTCGAAAACATGCTCCTCTCCACAAAGGGAGCAGTTATCAGCGAGATGGGTTGCGGAATTGACTTGGCCTCGATTTTGATTTAAAACGATTTTTGTCAAGGCCACTAATTGTGCATTCATGGTTTTGAGTGCTTCGGAATCTATGGTGTTGGTCTTAGACATGGGTGCTCTCGGATTTGACCATTCGGTATTGTTGTTGGACACTTTTTCTAAGATTTGATATCCTTCGTTGTAAGTCATACTCGTAAATGTTCCACCGGCTGTTGCATCTAAGATGATTTTGGCTGCATTGGAAAGACCATTGTAAAAGGTCTCCAATTGGATGCAATGTGGGATGCCATGATGTGGGCACTTTCGAAGTAAATCTTTAAATCGTTCCCATGCATCCGAAACAGCCTCATCTTCCTCTTGTCTAAATAAAATTATATCATTTCGAAATCTAACATTCCTTGTTGGAGGAAAGTATTTTTGCAAAAATCTATCGGCAAGTTCTTGCCAAGTGGTTATCGAGTGAGGTGCATGTGCGTTCAGCCAAGATTTTGCTTTGTCCCTTAATGAAAAAGGGAAAAGCCTTAGTCTTAATGCCTCATCACTAACACCTTGCAATTGAAAGGAATCGGTCATTTCTAAAAAAGATTTTAAGTGCGAGTGCGGATCCTCAGATGGCGATCCTCCAAATTGACCCATGGCTTGGATCATTTGAAACATCACCGGTTTGAGTTCAAAATGCGTTGCAACAATATTGGGTCTCAAAATTCCGGAGCTTAAATCACCAACTCCGGAAGTAGCATAGTCCCGTATTTTTCGATCTTTGTTATCGGCAATCGTGATTGTGGTCTCCACTATAGGTGGCGGTACTGCAGCCATGTTCACAGTGGGGATCACAGGAGGTTGTCGATTTGTTTTCTTGTTTCTTCGTGTTTTTCGCAACGTTTTTTCTATTTCGAGATCTATTGGAACCAAATGTTCGAGTTGTCGCCGTGGCATACAATACGAACAGCTTAGAAAAACTAGTTACTCGGGCTCGAACAAAAACTAATGTCTTGAGATTTAAAATCACGCCAGTCCCCGGCAACGGCGCCAAAAACTTGGTACGTGCGAAATGTGTGTTTTAATCGCAGTGGGTTGCAAACTGTCCACAGTGGGAAGTGCAAGTGTACACTGTCCACTATGATCGTCACAGCAAGTAATAGTTGGTAAAATACCAGAATCGAATCCACAGAGACTGGACAATCAAGACAATACGGTTCTCATGAGCTCCTTTTACAAGTTTCAACTAGAGAGGAAAATAATACTTTGGTTTGGTTTGGTAAAATAGCTACTTGAAACGATTTACTAAATGCTAAAAAGGAGGAATGTAGGTTGGATTTTCCCTAAATTTTATCTCAAATACTCGGTCCTTAGAGTGATCCTCGTATTTGTGGTGGACATTTTCGCTAGAAAAGCCCGGTTACAAAATACTCACACCGTTAGATAAAAATCCCATACTCTTAGTACTTGTTGTTTTGTCAATGGTAATCTCTAAATGGACCTTTTCAGGCCTCGATGGAATGTGTAGAGACAAATACTCTAAGTGTTTTTAATACACAAATTAGCTTGCCTACTACTCCAGTGGGTAGAGATTAGCTCACTGTGTCGACCTCACTTTCGTAAGTGTCAAAAGAATTCTTTCGAATCCCCTAGCATCATTCAAGCTCGTGTCACTGCGCTCTACTTATTTCTAAGTTAAGAACTAGACTTTAGATCCTTGCAAGTGATCAGCTTGTTCGCATCCTTGGGTAAATATCGAGAATGAAAGACCAAAACAACAAATATTCTAAGTATAAAGATTACTCAAGCATTTTTGATAAAATCCAGGTACTTCTCCTTCCTACATCCCAAAGGATGTTTAGCCTAACATTTCCGAAGTAAAGAAAACAAAAGATGAAGATTTGCACATAATAAAACTGAAAGTGACTTGAATTAACTGCTCACAGTGGGGAACGAGAAGCCGTCCCTGCACTGTGTAATACGAACTACAATTTAAACTAAAAAGTAAATTACTGAAAATTAAAGCTAGTTACTGCAGTAAATAAAAGACTAAAGCTAATGTGGTAGTTGAGAGAATTTGAGACTAAAAGTATTCAAGGATGAAAACCAAGCATGCATTTAATGGCACCCAAGTGCTCCTTTATATACTAGGAGAAGGAGTTGGGTATTACACAAAAGAGGTGGGTCTTCCAATGGGTAAAGACTGCTGAGTTGTGGCAGAATTCAGCTCCTTGTGCAATTCTTTTATCCAATGGTCCCTTCTCCAAGTCAATCTCCAAGTACAAAGAGGTGTACTTGATGCTATCTTCAATGAGAACTACCTTGTACTTCTCCAGCCATTTCTCTGCCATATGAACCTTCCTCCTCCAGAAAATTAGATCCCAACTAAAAGTTTCTTTTTGATTTCTTTTTGATCAGCTCGAAGAGTGGGGAACCGGAGTGGGCACTGTATACGTCACTGCGGATGAAAAATCGAGAAATCACCCAAAACTTCCCCAAATAATTTATTAAAGACCATGGTTCACTCCTTTTGCTCGTTTTCGTAAATCATACCAAGAATGGGGGTTTTTAGAAGTGAAATGGCTAAAATTGACAAAATAAAGTGGAAAATAAATGGAAATAATAACTCTAAAAATAGAGTTATCACTACTTCTGTGATATTTTTCCTGAAGACAACTATGAGCATCTATACTGCAAAGAAAATGAATTTGTTGAGGCTGAGCACATCATTGATGGGTTTATGGATCATAAAATGTAAATGGTCTATCTTGAAGCTTCTAACAGATTCAGAAAACCAGATGAAAAGTTGTTTGTGAAGAAAAGGATTGTGAAAGTTCTGGAATTTCAGATTGATGAGTTTGCTGATCTCAAATATGTCAGCATGGAAGTTCTAAAAGAAGGAGAGTTGAAAGTGAACATTACTAGCTTTGATTTTCATAGATTGTTCCTAGATGATCAAATTTTCTTGGTGAAGTTCTGTGCGAGTACTGAAGAGACATGGGTTAAGTTTGAATGTAGAAGAATATTGGGAATCTATGTCAGAAATTTGCACTTATATTATTTTCAGCTGGCAATTGAATCAAGAAAGGTCAAGTGCAATCTGAGCTGCCCAATCAGAAAGCCAAAACATGGAATCTGCATTCGTGGTTTTGTAAATGAAGGATTTGGAAATGAAGGCTTCATCTATATAATTTCTGAAAAGCCTATGTTCTTCAAATTGAATAATCTTGTGAAGTATAGTGATGCTACATTGGAATGGCTGTAGATAGATATGGATATGATTGCTAAAGATGATAAATCAATATTGAAGGAAAAGTGTATTAGGCATATAAAGGAAAGACTGGAACTTAGAACAAAGATCAGAAAATGCAGTTATTGGTTGTTATCAGAAGAAAACCCCAAGAAGATCTTACACATTGACTTTGTATTTCCTTCGGAATATGAAGTTAATGGTGTTTATTCTGATGAAGTTGAAGAACCTGTTCCAGAATTATTATCTACTCTAGAAGATGTTCTGATGCAAGATGCTGAACAAGTAGAATATTCTGAAGCCAATGCAGAACAAATGCCAATTGATCTGAATGCCTTATTTCTGGAGTATGAACTATGTTAGATCATTATTGTATTCAAGATTTACTGTAAAGTCAATATCTGTAATAGTCTATGCTATATTGTAAATGCCTTTATACCTTGTATGTATGGGGTATAAATAGGCATGTATAGTTCATTAGCGAGTAACAATCTAGAGCTTAGAGAAACACTTGCAAGCATATGTCATTTGTACTTTTGTGATCAATACATGGATGACAACTTTGCTCTCTAGATTCTCTCTACTTGTGATTATTTTGTATTGCTAGATCTGGGATTTCACATTTGGTATCAGAGCACAAACAGGAATTTCAAGCAGATTAAGACCAAATTGAAGATTTTTTACACTATTCTTCATTGGATTCGGATTGATCTTTATACACTGTTCATCATGATTTCAGATCCTTCTTGTTAATGCTATAATATGTTGTAATCAAGGATTTTTATATATTAGCTTACTTTCCTATAGTTTGACTTTGTAATAGTCAAGGGTATATAAACCCTTTGTAAGCTTTTCCAACATAACAGTTCTTAATAAAGATGACAAACTTTCTCTCACTTGAATTTCTCTCTCTATCTTGAAAGATCTTGGATTTACAATTGGTATCAGAGCTGGATTCGAGATTCAGAGGAGATTTTCAGTGATCAATCACGAAAAGTTTGGTTAATTCTACAAGAAAATTCGATCGATTTTCTGGATTTATCAAGAAAATCTAATTTTCTTGAAATTTGATCAAATTTTTCTGTTTTTTCATCGAATTGTTCTGCGGTTTGGCTCTCTGGATTCGTTTTTTCTGAGGAGATCATATTTTCTTCAAGGATCGAAGTCTAATTCGAAAGCTTTCAGCAACAATTTTGAGGTTTTCGAGAATTTTTGGTCTGTGCGATTGTGTTCTCTGGTCGATCTATTCAGACTCAGTTTCAGAGGTTTTCAGAGGTTCATTATTGAAGAAAAAGTGTTAGGATTTGTTTTTCGAACCTGTCTACACAAGTTTTGCTCAGAAATTTTGGAATTAAGAGGTTTTTTTGAAGATTTTGTTCATTTCTCGCTAGATCTGGACTTTTGGCAACATTCATCATCATTTTGCGCTAAACTTTGCGCAACCTTCAGTGTTTCTAGCATTTCTCATCATCCAAGTATTCTTTTCGCTTAGAATCTCACTTCCTTCTATTGCGAAATTCTTACTTTTCGCAACCTTCTTTTGCGAATAGTAATCCTTCAGATTCCCACTTCCAGTCCAAGTCTACTTTTCACAACCTTTGCTTGCGAAATCCTCAATTCTCGCAACCGTTGCTTGCGAATTTCTCACTTCTCGCTTCCTTTGCTTGCGAGTTCCTTATTTCTCGCAACCCTTGCTTGCGAGTTTCTGACTTGGTTACTTTCAGACGTTTTTCAGTGTTGACTTTCTGTTGACCATGGCTAACCAAGAGGGTTTATACAAGAACGATATAATGATGTCGTTGGGTTCGAATATTCGTCCTCCGGTGCTTATAAATGAAAACGAGTTCTCGCAATGGCAATATCGTTTCATCAATTTCGTGGAATCGCAAAATAATGGTGCAAATATTATGCGATCATTGATGGAAGGTCCGTTTGTCAAACCATATGTGAATGTTCCGGCTACCGCAACTACTCCGGTTTCATGATCTCTTAAGAAACCCGAAGATTATACGCCGGAAGAAAATTTGCGATCTCAAGGAGATAGGGAAGCCAAGTCTTTTCTCATTCAAGCTCTTCCAAACCACATATATAATAGAATCGATTGTTATAAAAATAATATAACAATGATGTGGTCACAACTTGAGAAAATCATGTTAGGTTCCGCGGCTGCAACTCAACTCCGACAAACGCGATTTATGAACAATTTTGAAGGTTTCAAGGCCAAGGAGAACGAGTCGTTAAAGAGTGTTTTTGATCGTTTTTGGGGGGTGATAAACGATCTTTATAAGATAAAAGTCACCAAGACGGAGTTGGAAGCTAACTTGAAATTTCTAAATGCTTTACAACCGGAGTGGAACAAATCTTGCCACCGTCTTAGAAACGATGTGAGGATATCTTCTATGCAAATTCAAGAATTGTATGAAATTCTCATGACGGATGAGGAAATGGTTAAAGCAAAGAAGGAGAAGTTAGACAAGAAGAGTAAAGGGAAAGCCATTGACCCGATAGCATTACTTGCTAGTCAACTTGTCGAGAAGACTCTTTTGGAGAATGCTTTCGATGGTAATGTGGAAGATGATGGGGAGGAGCTCGAAAAGGCAATGATACTTTTAACGCAACATTTTCAGAAAAGATATCAGAATCGTTCGGGAAGTAATAATAATTTTCGGTTTACTTCGGGATCGAGGAAAGTTAATCAAGAAGGTGGAAGCTATGTCCCAAAGGTCGATACTACCAATGTGTTTGAGAACAAGAAGGAAGACGAAAAGAAGGTAGTTACATGCTTCAAATGTGGAAAATGGGACATATGGCAAGAGATTGTAGGACAAAGGTGGTGCGTGATACTTCTTATTATAAGAAGAAGTTGGATCTAGCGGAAAAGAAGGAGAATGGCACTATTCTACTCGTGGAAGAGGAGTATTTCTTGGATTATTCTGATGATGAGTGTCAAAATGAAGAGAGTGCCATGAATTGCTTTATAGGATATGATGCGAGTGATGATGAAAAGGATGACGATGAGAGCACAACCGATGAATCTAAGGTACCTTCTAAATTCGATTATGATTTTTTAGTATCTCAGATGAATAATATCGTAAATGCTATTCGCAAGCTTCGCTCAAAACGACTATCTGAAAAAGTAATCAATAATGATCAATCAAAATTAATCAAAACACTTAAAATAAATATTCAAGATGAAAAGATGATTTTGATTGATACTAAAGAGAAAATGCAAAAGAGAATAGAAGAATTAGAAGAGATAAATAATTCTTGCATTGAATCTTTGAAAATAATGACCGAAGAGAAAGATAATTTTTCCGACAAAATTACAGAATTAGAAGAAAAATTATATGTAAGAGGTCAATCAAGGAGTTATAAGTCAATAAAAGAAAAATGGGGACTTGGTTTTGAAAATCCACATTTTTTAGATGATGCAAAAACAAAAGTTCCTACTTTGTATGAATTTGACTTTCTACATCTTGGTAGATACGCTCCCCAATTCAAGATTAATTGGACAAACGAAGATGAAGTTTCAAAATTAGAAGAAGAGAAAAGGAAATTTACTTGTAAAATGCAACTTCCATTTGTTTATACTCGTGAAAATGCGAAGTACATTTCTAAGTCTAAAAATTGTAACAAATATTCTTTATCAAACGATTACTTTGATATATATGCTAATAATACTAATAAGGAGAATAAATCTGAAGTATTGTATGATACTAAAAGATATATTCCTCCTTTAGTATTAGAAGCTAAGATCGTTAGTCTTGAAAATAAAATCGTTGATCTTGAATCTAAGTTAGAAATTTTAGAAGATCAAAACATCTTATCTGAGCTAGAAAGTGACATATTTTCTACTTGTATGAATTCTAGCCTCAAAGAAGATGTAAAAGTCAAACAGGTTTTTGTTGATAAAGATAAAAGAAATGTACAAGCAGATTCAAAAGATGATAAAATGGATGTTGATCAAAAACAAAATTTTTCTTTTTCTAACATTGAAACTGATTCTAAGTCTTATAAATCTGAAAAGGAAAAAGAAAATAACTCCGAGGAAAATGAAAAAAGAAACTGTTTCAAATATTGATTTTTTAAATAACATTCTTTCTTCTGAATCTGTTATTAAATCGGAGAAAATAGATGATTCTTTTACGATAAATACAAATTTTTACAAAACCAAACGTCGTAAAAGAAGAAGGTCAAAGAAAAAGTCAAAGATTCAATCTCCTATTTCTGAAAATGTTTCTGATTCTTCTCATTCTACTTTTTCAGATAGGTCTATGAAAAAGCAGCGAAAGCAAATCTGGATTGTCAAAAGTACACCTCCAGAATCTTCAATTTCTGATACGAGTGACATAGACGTTGATGTTTGTAATAAGAATTCATTTGCTTGTAATAATAAGAATTGTAATAATTCTTTGCGTTATTCAATAAAGCAAATGATTCAAATTTCAAATGATGGTTTGTGTTACTCATCAAGTTGTCATTCTGGTGGTAATTTTCATTCTTACGACACGGATTTCACTAATGAATTATTTTATAATTCCCATGCATATTATAATAATAAAGACGTTAAAAAGAAAAGGACTAACAAGAATGGACCCAAACCTTTATGGGTACCTAAATCTGTTTGATGTGCTTATGTGCAGCATAGTCGTTTGTGGTATCTTGATTCGGGATGCACCAAACATATGACTGGCAATAAGTCTTTATTATCTAACTTTAAGGAAAAAACATGTGGACGTGTCAAGTTTGGAAATAGCGAAACATCATCTATTCTAGGTTATGGAGATGTAGTTCAAGGAAAGGTAACCATGAAATGAGTGAGCTATGTTGAAGGTCTAAAGTACAACTTATTCAGTATTGGTCAGTTCTGTGATAAAGATTTGGAAGTCAGTTTCAAGAGCAAAAAAGTTGTTGTAAAGAATGATGACAGAAAAGAATTACTAGTTGGAAAGAGGAGATCCAATTTATACACTATTGATCTCACAACTGTTAATTCTTCTTCAGATGTTTGTCTTCTTTCAAAAGCAACAATTCAACAAAGTTGGCTTTGGCATAGAAGACTTGCTCATCTTAATTTTCGATACATGGATAGATTGGCGAAAGGTGAATTGGTTCGAGGTCTTCCATCACATAGATTCCAAAAAGATCATCTATGTCAAGATTGCGAAAAGGGCAAAATGAAGAAAGTTCCTCACAAGCCGAAACCTGATTTCTGCACAAAGGACATTTTTGATATATTACATGTCGATTTATGTGGGCCAATGAAGACGAAGAGTATCGGGAAGAAAAGATATGTTTTGGTGGTGGTTGATGATTTTTCAAGATATACTTGGGTGAAGTTTTTGAAATCCAAAGACGAAACTCTAGAAATCTTAATCAACCTCATCAAGATTATTCAGACTAATAAGCAAAAGGCAGTGAAAGTTGTCAGATCCGACAATGGAACAGAATTGAAGAACAGTGTTCTTCAAGCGTTCTATGAAGAAAATGGTATATCTCAACAGTTTTCTGCCGCAAGAACCCCTGAACAGAATGGTATTGTGGAGAGACGAAATAGAACCTTGGTTGAAGCTGCTCGAACTATGCTTGCTTATTCAGGTCTTCCTTTATCTCATTGGGCTGAAGCAATGTCAACGACATGTCATACTCAAAACCGATCAATTATTCATCGTCGCTTCAACAAGACTCCCTATGAGCTAATGAACGGAATCAAGCCAAATGTCATATATTTCCGAGCTTTTGGGTGCAAATGTTTCGGGTTGAATGATCGGGAAAATCTTAACAAGTTTAGTCCGAAAGCAGATGAAGGAATTTTTCTTGGTTATGCTCTAACTTCAGCCGCATATAGAGTGTATCTTACTTCTACAAGAAAGGTGGTGGAAAGTGTCAATGTCAAGTTTGATGAATCTGAAGAGATGGTTTCCGGCCAAACAGGACCAGATCCCGAATTATCAGGAATTTTAGCTTCTGAACAAATCAATTCAGAACCTGTTTCACAACCGTCAAATCAGGATTCAAATTTTATTTCTAATAATCTTTCTGATCTTGATTTATTATTTGAGCATTTTTATAATGATGTGCCTTCTTCTAACACGAATGTTATTTCTAATATGTCAAATCAGGAAACTGTGAATGCATCTACTTCTACTTCTGCTGCACTTAACTCTGTTAATGATGTTATTCCAGTTATTCCTGACCATGAGGCAACTGAAGTTCAAACAGTGGTTACTGAAGCACCACGAGTGGTTACTGAAGCTGTGGAGCCGGTGACAAACGATCAAATCATTTCATCACATACACAAGAAGAAACTGAAGTTGCTCAATCTAATGGAGAATTAATTCTGAATCCGATTGTTGATCAACCTTCAGTTCAAGAATCTGAATCAGAGGGTTTAGTTGAGTTACCTCCTCCGATTCCAGAAGTGATACCTATTTCTTCAAGAGAAGCAGAAATACCTGAACCTCCTTCTCAAGTTTTGGAAAGTGTTCAAGAGACAGTTGATCCTCACCCTCACACAGCGAAATGGACACAAGCACATCCAATTCATCAAATCATTGGTGATCCATCTTCAAGTGTTTCTACAAGATCCAAGTCCGCGACTCCAAATGAATGCTTATTCGCTTGTTTTTTAAGCAATGTTGAACCTTCGAAGGTATCTGAAGCATTGAATGATCCGGATTGGATTATTGCCATGCAGGAAGAGCTAAATTAGTTTGAAGCATTGAAGGTGTGGAGACTTGTTCCAAGGCCGAAAGGAAAAAGCATAATTGGCACTAAGTGGATTTTCAAGAACAAAAAGGATAAAGATGGCATTGTTGTGAGAAATAAAGCTCGTTTGGTAGCGAAGGGTTATCGACAACAAGAAGGTATAGATTACGTTGAGACTTACGCACCGGTTGCAAGATTAGAAGCTATCAGAATGTTTCTTGCTTTTGCAGCTTATCGAGACTTTACCGTATATCAGATGGATGTCAAGACAACTTTTCTGTATGGGGGACTTAAAGAAGAAGTTTATGTATCTCAACCAGAGGGGTTTATTGATCAAGATAAACCTGATTTTGTGTATCGTCTTGATAAGGCATTGTATGGTCTGAAACAAGCACCGCACGCGTGGTACGACGAATTGTCAACCTTTTTGCTTGTATCCGAATTTATCAAGGAAGCTATTGACACAACTTTATTCATTTATCGTGAAAATCATGATATCTGCTTAGTACAAATTTATGTAGATGATATTATATTTGGTGCTACTAACAAATCTTTGAGTACATGGTTTTCTGATCTCATGGCTTCCAGGTTTAAAATGAGCATGATGGGGGAAATTAGTTTCTTCCTTGGACTTCAAGTCAAGCAATTACCTGATGGAATCTTTATCAACCAGTCAAAGTATGTCTTTGATATTTTGAAGAAATTCAAAATGGATAAGAGCACTACAATTCGCACTCCGATGGCTCATGGTGCAAAGCTTGGTTTAGATCCAGATGGTAAAGAAGTTGATGTTCGAGAATACCGAGGAATGATTGGATCGTTAATGTACTTAATAGCTAGTAGGCCAGACATAATGTTTTCTACATGTTTGTGTGCCAGATTTCAAGCAAAACCCAAAGAATCCCATCGGATGGCAGTCAAGCGAATTTTCAGATATCTGAAAGGAACTCCATATTTAGGTTTGTGGTATCCAAAGAGTTCAGATTATAAACTAACTGCTTATTCTGATGCAGACTATGGTGGAAGTCAACTGGACCGGAAAAGTACATCGGGTCATGTACAATTACTAGGAGATAGGCTGATTAGTTGGGCGACAATGAAACAGAACTGTGTATCAATTTCAACGGCCGAAGCTGAATACGTGGCCGCCGCCAGTTGCTGTTCTCAGGTTCTTTGGATGAAGACACAGTTACAAGATTATGGGTTGTTGTACAAGACAATTCCGATATATTGTGATAGCAAATCCGCAATCACCATCTCAGTAAATCCGGTTTAGCACACAAAGACTAAACACATCGACATGCGATATCATTTCATAAAACATCATCTGGAGAACGGTACAATCGAATTATATTTCGTACCTACTGACTATCAACTTGCCGATATTTTCACCACGGCATTGGATGAAAAACGCTTTAATTTTCTTTTATCAAAACTCGGCATGTTGAACTTGAAAGTTTGAACCTTCATAAATTTAATTCAATGAAGTGAAAATACTTCTATTTTCATTCAATGAATAAAATGTGTGTCAAGGGTGATTTTACAAGTAGTTTTGTGATATCTGAGTTTTATTTGCTTCAACTTTCGCTTCTGAAATAAATCGAAAGGTCAGCAAATCATGAATGGAAGTTTGATACATGCACAAATTTGTGTAAATCTAGACTTATATAGAATACGATGCTCACAAAGCCTATTTTGTCAGAATGAAGGATGGAAATGAAAATATGAGGGAAGCACAAAGTTTTATAACCAAGTGATTGAGATGCAATAAAAAAAATTCATTAAGTTTGAAAGTCTGTGCCTGTGGCCTATCTGGTTTGGGAGATTAAGTCCTAAGGGGTACTTGATACCTAGCCCCTAAGATCATTAACTGGTCTGGGATTGGCTGACCCAAATCCTGCTATAGAATCAGATAGAAAGCCATGTTCTACTGGTACAGATGGGATTAGGATATATCGATGTAGCCTTTCTGGTTTGGGAGAGTAAGTTCCAAGGGGTGCTCGACACCTAGCCCCTAAGGCCAACTGGTCTGGGATTGGCTGACCCAAATCCTGCTATAGAACCAGATAGAAAGTTACGTTTACGGTGTATCTTAGTCTTAATAAATTTTTTTGATAAAAAGATGCCAATGTGCACAAAATAAAAGATGCCAATGAGCACACATCTCTTAAATCTTGGGGAAATTACAATGTCGCGATAAACTTATAAATTTGTGGAAATTCTGATTTCAGTCATATAGTGTGAGTAAGAGCAAAGTATTCTTATAAGTTGAAGATGTGCATTTGATTGTTGCTAATCATATTTATAGATTTAATAAGTGGTTGAAACTGAACAAATTGTAACTTGATATGCAAACATGACTTGTTTCTGAATCCGAAAGCATACATTTGATGTCATTTGTTTGAAAAACATGTCTACTTTCACTAAGTTGAATTTTATTTGTTCGGTGTTCAAACATTCTATAGTTAGTAGTTATGTTATATAATTTAATGTATTTCAATTTCCGCTACTGATCGTTTTGTGAAATTTTTCATACTGTCATGTGTGGAGTTAATGCTATTTTTTTGAGGGGGAGTGACTTCGAAAGCTAAGCAAATTTTGAGGGGGAGTGAATTCATGGATTATTATTTTGAAGGGAAGAATTTCATAGGTTCTCATTTTGAGGGGGAGAAAATTTTCAGATGCTTGGTACATATCTGACAGTGCACGAATTTCAAATCAGATAAATTGCTCAGGTATAAATTTCTGAGATTTTTTTCAGGTATGTCCTCCAAATGCTAATTTTAATTTGAAAATATCTAATGCATTTGTGTAGGGGGAGTAAAATGAATCTAAAATTCGAAAAATAATTTTTTTTGAAAATCCATATTTTTTTCAATCTTCATTAAAAATTGATTTTATTAATAGTTTTTAAAGGAATTGACCTAAATTTGACTCTCATTCCTTACTTTTTTTCCTCTGAGAAGTTTTCGCGAACTGTTCTTCGGTTTTTGATTGCACAGAAGTGATTGTGAGTAAATCATTGCGTTCAGGTATGTTTTCGACCTTAATTTATGCTAAGAAAATCATTCCGAGTTCGATTCTTTACAGGGTTTCTCACTTTGAGTTCTGCGATTGTTCTTCTGCTTCATTTTTTCGATTTCTAGGGTTTGAATGAAATTTGGACTGATTATGTGGTTAAATAGGGTCGATTTATGTTTATTCTATGCTTAGATACTGATTCGACCTCTATTAATCACATATATTAGTTCAATTTTTAGATTTGGTATATTTTTTGAATTTTTTTACGATTTTTGTATCTGATTCAAGTGAGCTTTGCGCAACCTTAAGTTGCGAAATACTGACTTTGCGCAATTGTTTTATACGAGAAGTTATATAATTAAATCCCCATTTAAAAAGTTAAACTTAAACAGCCTTCGCCTTGCGCCCGTGTGTACCGTCATGCCCGACTGCTACTCGCACCTGAAATCATAAGATATTGGGAAGGGGTAAGCACGAAGCTTAGTGAATTCCATCACATGCGCAAATAGGAATTATATACACATCACCCCTATCCGCACATAAGCAACAACATCACAGTTACATAAAACGAGTAAACATCTACAAGTAATTATGCATCCAACACCTCGGTCCCACCGAGCCCTCAGTCCCACCGAGTTGTAATGTAACACACTCGTCACACCGAGTTCCCACAACGTTTCTTTCCACTTCCTCGGTCCCACCGAGCCCTCGGTCCCACCGAGTTGTAATGTAACACACTCGTCACACCGAGTTCCCACAACGTTTCTTTCCACTTCCTCGGTCCCACCGAGCCCTCGGTCCCACCGAGCCCTCGGTCCCACCGAGTTGTAATGTAACATATTTATACTAAGCATTTAAACCAATCAAATATTACACACCACAAACAACTAGTTCACACCACAAAGACAGTAGTACATACAAACTACTATGACATGCATACAACCCCTAACTACACAGTGAGAGAACTCACCTCAAACGCACAGCTTATGACCTCAACCGCAACACGAACTGGCCAATACCAGTTCACCTTGTTCCACCTAAATAAGCGTTAACAATTGTCAAAGTGACGCCCCAAACCAAAACCACGACTACTAACTTTAAAACACATCTTTCCAGTTTTTTACTCTCAACACGCAGGTCTGTTCGGGACCTGTTTAACCCCTTATAAACTGATTAAACCAGAAATATTTTTCCATAAACACAAATTCCCATGTCTTAGGGTTCTAGGGACATATCGCACGTGCTCTAACGATTTTTCTACAATTTATTAAGGATTTTACAAAACCAACCTGCTGCACAGCGAAAAACAGTACCTTTCAGTACAAAACAGCAGTTTGACACTAGCTATGATCCGAACTGGTTTTTCCGCCAAACATAAGAAACTTACTAGACTCAAAATGGAAGATTTTGGCACTGGTTTCACCCCAATACGACGTTCCTATAAAAATTTATGGCTTTCCCAAAACAGTGGCAGAAACTGTGACTTTTTTTTTTAAAAGAACGGAACGCGAAACTGTCAATTCCGGACCTGCTGTATAAACAGCCAATTTACGTCTAGCTAGAGGCCGAACCGGACTTCCGCTAAAACACGAAAAGTGTGCCCGGCACAGAATGTGAACCGTGGGTACCGGATTCGTCTCAATCCGAGCTACGACGGAAAAGTTATGGCCGTCGTAAAACAGTGGCAGAAAAACATTTTCACATGAAATGACAAAAGTTGTTTATAAACCCATTAAGCCAAAGCTTAACCCAAACAGACCCGAACAGCCTACAAGCTTACTGGAAAGGGCTATACTACGCTGGACAACAACCGTGCACTACCCACTGCCGCCTCCGGCGGTGGTGGTGGTTGGCGGCGGCGACGGTGGTTACGGTAACACTCTCCGGCGGAACCTCCCAACATCCACCGAAACGACACACCCGCAACCTCACCCCGCACACACCCGCGCCTGCACACACCTGCACCCACCCCTCTGCCGCCATCCCGGTGGCGTGCAGCGGCGGCCCCACCGCCGGCAGCCGTGGCTACGGCGGTGGTGGTGGCGGTTTGCGGTGGTTTTTAACAATTAACAAATGAAAGGTTTCCGAATTACCTCGACGCAACGTTTTCTCGTCCTCTAAACCGACCGAACTCGCCGGCGATCACCTTCTTCCTCCTCTCTCTTCGTCGCCGGCAGCAGCCTTTTTCTCTCTCTCGGCTTCTCTCTTTCCCTCTCTCTCTCTCTCTTTTTCTCTTCTCGGCCGAACTCAACAAGGAAAAAGAAAAGGGAGCCGTAGGGTTTTTTTTGATTTCTTTGTTTTGGTTTTCTCCTCACGCCACCAACACAAACAAATAAACATATGGAAACGGTTTATGAATGCATGGGCCGAACTATGGTTTAAGTTTTGGCCCTTGACACAAATGGTCCCTCAACTTAAACTTTCTCGCAACTAACCAAAAATCCGACATTTTTACGATTAGGTCCAACTCGACTAACCCCGTTAACGGAAGCCACATTAAATCAAACTTAAAAGAAAAGAATTAATACTAATAAATTACATACCGGGATACGGCTTTACAACTCTCCCCCACTTGGATTAGACTTCGTCCTCGAAGTCTCTGCCTACGAATAGCTCCGGATAGTTCTCCCTCATTTCTACCTCAGGTTCCTAAGTCCACTTGAAACCCCAACAATTGGAATCATTCCTAGCCAAGCGACTTCGGTTGTCTCCCAACCTTAGATATTCCATACATCCCGATTCAAATCTCAAGCTCTAACCATTCTAAAGTTGCCCACCAGTATACCCAACTGGATACTCGGATCCGGTCATTCCTACCATTAACCGTCGATTAACTCCTACGAGTTCTAATAGACTCCCAAAACTTACCTTACACGCATCATCAAACCAGTAAATTTAAAATCACTCACGAAGGTCACTCCACCATAACCATTCACCATAAGCAAACATCTCAGGATTACTACTACCATCAACATAATTTCCTTAAAATCGGCTACCATTCCTCAATTACACTAAGGCGTTTGGCCTCAAGCCCAAAAGTCGACACCTAAGTATACTATTTACCTAAAAAATTCTACGCATTAATCCTCTTTATTACAAAGGGCATCATTCCCTAACCGATACTATTCGGTCTACACTAACCTCACGTGTGGAACACCCAAACATGTAAATGCTCAAAATGACACATAACACTTAAAAGCGCTTTTCCCAAATGGTTTACAAAATCATTTACAAAATATTTTCAACGTCAAGATTTCTCACTTCAAAAAGACCGTATGCAATAAACTACTATTACCAGGTCGGTGATTACGCAAAAATGAACACGTTCGTCTCACATAGTAAAATCATGTTGAAAATCATTCCATTGTCGTTCAGTTTACTTACAAAATTCAAAATGATATGGAACGAAGCTTACCAATCAAAATTTGCGCGCATCAGTTATTTATACAAAACAAGGTAATGGTTTGTTGACAATAAAACATTTAGCTGACTAAAAAGCGCACCAAACAACTCATGGTAAAATGCTACCAAAAATATTCTCTCAAAATTCTACAACACAATCCATAAGGATAGGAAACACAAGAGTTAGTTAAGGCAATTTTATTTTCAAAATCAAGCTTTGTGCATGACTTAGTCGGCATTCTACGTCTCGACTCGTACTACTCCAAATCTCTCCGGTCCACTATTGTCATCCGGACATTTAAACCTTTAAGGGCAAGTTGGAATTCACGTCAAATTAACTTACGACTTTTCCTTGAAACAAGGTCGGCTCAAAAGCCTATAATTCTAGCTCAATCATCAATCTTGACCCGAAACGGTCTACTTAAAACAACTATTTCATCAGCAAACTCAACCACAAGTGGACAGCCTAGCCATCTTATACTACGGCCCAAACGCTCACTACAAACGTGAGGCACGAAATAATGGGTAGCCCCGCTCTCAAACATCACTACAGCAGACACCGAGTTAACTAAGAACGTACTTAATCACACAGCTTAAGCAAAAAGCAACTACATACCATATCCAATAAAAGCAAACAAGTGATGAAATATACCTGTCACCACTTTAGGCGTAGTCTGCGCCTCCTTCACCGTCAGTTGATGAACTCCACCTCGGCCGCCTCGGGTCCAGCCTGACCCACACGACCATCAATAATATGCAAGGGAGCAACCACAGGGGCTTCTTGTGCCCCACTCCCAACAGAAATCATCGGATTCTTGCAGTTGATCTTCACGTGGCCCGTCTGTTTGCAGTTAAAACAGACCACCAGTGGTGCGCTGCAATCCCGACCGTAGTGTCCTACCTGGCCACACTTGAAACAATTGTCGTTTCTCCTTCCGCTACTATCCTTGGTTTTAAACCCACCACTCCTTCGATTCAAAAGTGAGTCCGAAAACCTCGTTTTCTTTGGGACTGCGGATTCTGATGCAACGGCCTGCGTCGTCTTCCTCTTCTTGGCCTGTTCTTCTAACTCGAGTCCCTGTCCCCGAGCAACCTCCAGCATCATTACTACCTCATCACGAACGGCGGTAATAATCTCGGGGATTGCCTCCCTAATAGCATGCTTTACTTCAGCCACGATCAACTCACGTATCTGTTCACTAGTGAGTTCAATACTAGCATTCGGTTCAATATCGTTGTTCCTCCTTGCGATGGTCATCCTAGGTAATTAATACAACGAGCTATTAGCACATAATAACTCACCCTACCATGCTCACGCTCGACTCCTTGGATTCCTCGCGACTTTCCCCGACTCGAACATTGATCCTGTGCTTCCGGTAGTAGGAGCTCTACTACTACCATCTACACCTATCATTGCCCGCTCTGAGTCCCATCCTGAGTGCCCAAGTAGTTACTCGCCAAACAAAAACTATGCACATATGCCTGCACTGACACATGTATACACTCTTCCTAGCTCCCTAGGAATAATCATAATACTCCACTACCCTTGCTAGGGCGGAACCCCCACTAACCCTGACGAGTCGCCTCGTAAACGCACAGTCGTATACAGTGGAAACCAGATAGACATTCGAATATAAGATTCTATCCTACAACGGTTGGACTCAAACAAGAGCTGCGCAATAGAACTAAATCCAACATTCTAAGGCTATTCGGTTCCTACCGCATACAACCTATAGTGCATTCGCTTAACAACCTATCAAAGTTAGCATAAGTTCCTAATAGCAAGTAACAACCATACAATACAGTGTATTAAGCACCAAGCAATCTAGCATACATACTCCTATGTTCTAGAAAGCAATTTTGCATACGTACTCATATGTAAACGCTATTCCCAGCTCACTAGGAATTTCATCTCATCCCACTACCCTTGCTACAACGGAATCCCTGTTAGCCATAACGAGTTGCCTCGCTAATACACAGTCGCATGCAGCGTGAATCAAATAGACATTCGAATACAAGATTCTATCCTAGAACGGTTGGACTCAAACAAGAGCTGCGCAATAGAATTAAATCAAATATTCTAAGGCTATATGATTCTTACTGCATACAACCTATAGGGCCTTCACTTAACAACCTACTATAACTAGCATTGATTCCTACTAGCAAGCAGTCATCATACAGCACAGTGTAAACAATATAGGCAATCTAGCATGCATTCCCTATGCCTAGAAAGCAATAAATACACTAAGCACTGTACCTTCCCACATAGCGTCGGCTGACTGTACACACTGCGCCCCCGATCACCGTTTCCTAAACGGGTTTTCCTTTTTCCTTTATTCTCAAAGATTTTAGTAAAAGAGTTTAAAACTTCATAGCCGCAACTTGAGACCAAACACACCGAGATGTGTTTGATTCACTCAAGCCGTGCTCTGATACCAAGTTGTAACGTCCCAAAATTACAAGGAATTTTAAAATTTTAAAAATAATGCATTTCGTTAAAATCAAACCATAAGTTAACAAATCCCATTACAATAAAAATAAACGTCGTTAATTAAAACCGTCAAATGAAATTTAAGCAGCGAAAAAGTTATATAATTAAATCCCCATTTAAAAAGTTAAACTTAAACAGCCTTCGCCTTGCGCCCGTGTGTACCGTCATGCCCGACTGCTACTCGCACCTGGAATCATAAGATATTGGGAAGGGGTAAGCACGAAGCTTAGTGCATTCCATCACATGCGCAGATAGGAATTATATACACATCACCCCTATCCGCACATAAGCAACAACATCACAGTTACATAAAACGAGTAAACATCTACAAGTAATTATGCATCCAACACCTCGGTCCCACCGAGCCCTCGGTCCCACCGAGTTGTAATGTAACACACTCGTCACACCGAGTTCCCACAACGTTTCTTTCCACTTCCTCGGTCCCACCGAGCCCTTGGTCCCACCGAGTTGTAATGTAACACACTCGTCACACCGAGTTCCCACAACGTTTCTTTCCACTTCCTCGGTCCCACCGAGCCCTCGGTCCCACAGAGTTGTAATGTAACACATTTATACTAAGCATTTAAACCAATCAAATATTACACACCACAAACAACTAGTTCACACCACAAAGACAGTAGTACATACAAACTACTATGACATGCATACAACCCCTAACTACACAGTGAGAGAACTCACCTCAAACGCACAGCTTATGACCTCAACCGCAACACGAACCGGCCAATACCAGTTCACCTTGTTCCACCTAAATAAGAGTTAACAGTTGTCAAAGTGACGCCCCAAACCAAAACCACGACTACTAACTTTAAAACACATCGTTCCAGTTTTTTACTCTCAACACGCAGGTCTGTTCGGGACCTGTTTAACCCCTTATAAACTGATTAAACCAGAAATATTTTTCAATAAACACAAATTCCCATGTCTTAGGGTTCTAGGGACATATCGCACGTGCTCTAACGATTTTTCTACAATTTATTAAGGATTTTACAAAACCAACATGCTGCACAGCGAAAAACAGTACCTTTCAGTACAAAACAGCAGTTTGACACTAGCTATGGTCCGAACTGGTATTTCCGCCAAACATAAGAAACTTACTAGACTCAAAATGGGAGATTTTTGCACTGGTTTCACCCCAATACGACGTTCCTATAAAAAGTTATGGCTTTCCCAAAACAGTGGCAGAAACTGTGACTTTTTTTTTTAAAGAACGGAACGCGAAACTGTCAATTCCGGACCTGCTGTATAAACAGCCAATTTACGCCTAGCTAGAGGCCGAACCGGACTTCCGCTAAAACACGAAAACTGTGCCCGGAACTGAATATGAACCGTGGGCACCGGATTCGCCTCAATCCGAGCTACGACGGAAAAGTTATGGCCGTCGCAAAACAGTGGCAGAAAAACGTTTTCACATGAAATGACTAAAGTTGTTTATAAACCCATTAAGCCAAAGCTTAACCCAAACAGACCCGAACAGCCTACAAGCTTACTGGAAAGGGCTATACTACGCTGGACAACAACCGTGCACTACCCACTGCCGCCTCCGGCGGTGGTGGTGGTTGGCGGCGGCGACGGTGGTTACGGTAACACCCTCCGGCGGAACCTCCCAACATCCACCGAAACGACACACCCGCAACCTCACCCCGCACACACCCGCGCCTGCACACACCTGCACCCACCCCTCTGCCGCCACCCCGGCGGCGTGCAGCGGCGGCCCCACCGCCGGCAGCCGTGGCTACGGCGGTGGTGGTGGCGGTTTTTAACAATTAACAAACGAAAGGTTTCCGAATTACCTCGACGCAACGTTTTCTCGTCCTCTAAACCGACCGAACTCGCCGGCGATCACCTTCTTCCTCCTCTCTCTTCGTCGTCGGCAGCAGCCTCTTTCTCTCTCTCGGCTTCTCTCTTTCCCTCTCTCTCTCTCTCTCTCTCTTTTTCTCTTCTCGGCCGAACTCAACAAGGAAAAAGAAAAGGGAGCCGTAGAGTTTTTTTTTTATTTATTTGTTTTTGTTTTCTCCTCACGCCACCAACACAAACAAATAAACATATGGAAACGGTTTATGAATGCATGGGCCGAACTATGGTTTAAGTTTTGGCCCTTGTCACAAATGGTCCCTCAACTTAAACTTTCCCCCAACTAACCAAAATTCCGACATTTTTACGATTAGGTCCAACTCGACTAACCCCGTTAACGGAAGCCACATTAAATCAAACTTAAAAGAAAAGAATTAATACTAATAAATTACATACCGGGATACGGGCTTTACATCCAAATGCTAATTTTAATTTGAAAATATCTAATGCATTTGTGTAGGGGGGGTAAAATGAATCTAAAATTCAAAAAATCAATTTTTTTTAAATCCATATTTTTTTCAATTTTCATTAAAAATTGATTTTATTAATAGTTTTTAAATGAATTGACCTAAATTTGACTCTCATTCCTTACTTTTTTCCTCTGAGAAGTTTTCGCGAACTGTTCTTCGGTTTTTGATTGCACAGAAGTGATTGTGAGTGAATCATTGCGTTCAGGTATGTTTTCGACCTTAATCTATGCTAAGAAAATCATTTCGAGTTCGATTCTTTACAGGGTTTCTCACTTTGAGTTCTGCGATTGTTCTTCTGCTTCATTTTTTCGATTTCTAGGGTTTGAATGAAATTTGGACTGATTATGTAGTTAAATAGGGTCGATTTATGTTTATTCTATGCTTAGATACTGATTCGACCTCTATTAATCACATATATTAGTTCAATTTTTAGATTTGGTTTATTTTTTGAATTTTTTTTTACGATTTTTGTATCTGATTCAAGTGAGCTTTGCGCAACCAAAGGATGCGAGTTTCTTACTTTGCGCAACCTTAAGTTGCGAAATACTGACTTTGCGCAATTGTTTTATACGAGAAGTTCACTTTTCGCTACTGAGGCTTGCGAAATACTCACTTCTCGCATATGTTGCTTGCGAAAAGTTAACTTTTCGCATCTGTTGCTTGCGAAAAGTTTACTTTGCGCCTCTTTGGCTTGCGAAATTCTGACTTGGTCATTTTTTTTTGAATTTTTTTTTGTTTGTTGTTTTTCTGTTTTATTATATTGTTTTTATGTTTCTTTTCTAATATTTTTTTTACTTACTGTTTCTATTTTGTGTCCACAATTTCTAGGGGATAAATGGCTTCAGATGATGAGCAAGATCATCAAGTTCAAGAAGGTGAAAATGAGCCTTCAGATCATGTTTCTCGAGACAAACATCTTCCATCTACTAGATCTTCAGGTGCTGAGTTATCTGCAAGAAGAAGTACTCCGGACGATGTATTTCCGCGAGCAAGTTATATTCGATATCTTTCGAATAATCATTATGTAGATCGCGACCGAATTCGTATACATCCGATTATTCTATCGATTCTTCGAGGACATCCGCTTCGATATGCTTTATCTGCTAGACATGGAGTTCCAGAAGTGTATCTACAACAGGCGTGGCATACCATTCGGAAGATCGAGAACGTTACACCGCCTAGATTTGTTATAGAGATAGATCAATATGAGACGTTTCTTGATTATAAACGTCTTCGTTTGATTCTACGACTTCCAGAAGCAGACTCAAGACCGGGATTTACAGAATTTGAAGATTTTCCTCCGGAAGAAGTTGTGTTAGCTGGTATTCGGGAGTTAGGTTATGTTGGTAATTTGACGATGGTGAGTGATTTTGAGAAGAATCGTCTTCCACCAGTTTGGTATGCATTATTCTCGATTATCATCAGATGTTTGACTGCTAATCATTCTGGTACAGACAATGCCAGTCTTCATTTCTTACGTCTTTTCTATGCCATCATACATGATCTTTATGTCGATTATGCTCTTGTTTTTTGGACCGAGCTGAGTGAGATTGTACACTCAAAGTTTACGAACAAGCATCTTAGCTTCCTTCCTTTTATACGGTTTCTAGAGCTTATCGTATGGAGTATGTTAAGCAGTAACAAGGAGATTCCACGAAGATCTAACTGGCCTATTGCTCCTGATTTTGCTATGGGATACATTCAAAAGCTAAAACGACCGTTTGATCATTTCATGCCTATTCCTCCGGAGCTAATTCAGAAATATGCTGATCCATAAGATGAAGCGGTTATTGACTACTGTGAAGAGCATGGCATAGAACTTCAGCCTCAGAATATTCAGGATGAAACTACACAAGAAGATCAAGAACATCAAAGTGAAGAAGAAGTTGAATCAAGCAGTTCTGAAGATGATGATAGTAATGAAGAAGCAGATGATGAAGATGAAGCAGATGATGAAGATGAAGCAGATGATGATAATAATGATAATGATGGAAATGGTGGTGGTATGAATTTCGGTGAATCGGTGTTTAGAGAACGTATTGTTGAGGCCGAACATTCATCTGTAAGAGATTTTTTGGAAGGGAACAATGTTGATACATCAGAGACTATTCCGATAAACCCAAACGTGGTGAATATTGAAGTAGATGAGCTCGATCTTCGAGCTGCAAGTGCATCAGTTCAAGAAGTTACTACTACAGTTCAAGAAGTCACTGATTCAGTTCAAGAAGCAACGAATACAGTTCAAGGAACGTCAGGTACTATGACAGGTAATGAGTTTTTAAGGCAGATGCGCGAAAGGTTGGATGCTCAAAGAGATGAACAGTTACTTAGAACGAAGGCGATGCTGAAAGGCAAAGGGAAGATGTCAGAAATTCCTGAAATTCCTGAAATTCCTTTTTAGATTCCTTTAAGAAGACCAACTGGAGTTGTTATTCAGGAACCGTCATCTCAACCATCGGGTCGTCTAGTTTCTCAACCGCCTATTATTCCCTCTGTTCAAGATCCACCTTCTTCTCATCAAAATCTTGCGGATATTTCGTTGACGGAACTTTCGGATGCTTTCTATGCACGTTTATTGTCGGTTTCACCTCCGGAGCATCAAGACAAGGACTTGATTACTCTACTTCGGGATTTCCAACCAAATCAGCCTCGGCCTTCCTCTACGACTCAGACATCCGTACTTGAAACTAGAGTTTCTTCTTTGACAGAAGAATTTCACTCATTCAGATCTGAAGTCCATACTAGCTTATCCGATATTAAAACAGGTTTAACTTTGATGACGAAAGCACTTTCTACACTTTCTAATCGGGTAGCAAAGCATGAAGAAACCTGTCAGACTGCCGCTCTTTCGTCTCTTAAGCGAAGACATGACCAAGATGATTCGGATCATCAAGGCCATGAGGGGGAGAGTTCAAAGAGACAAAGAGTAGAAGAAATTGTACATGTTGAATCTGTTGAAAAAGTTGTTGAAGATACGGCAAATGAGGATAGGGCAAACGAAGAAACAGAGAAATAAGCTCATCCAGAAAGTATAGTTGATGAGTTGTTAGATGAAATAGATTTGACAGCAATGGCTTCCGAGATTAATTATGTTGTGCCAGAAATTGTGAATAATCTGCAACTCGTGGTGTATGTAGATCCAAATTCTGCACCGGTGTCTATAGAAAATCAGGAAACTTCTCACATGCATGAGTCTGAAGATTATGATGATATGCGCAACTTCTTCTCCAACTATGTCGAGATAGATTCTGATGATGACGTCTAGAGAAAGTTTGATAAGTTCTGGAAGATAAAAGAAGAAGATCAAGATGATATAATCGTCATCTCGGATACTGAAATGGATATAGAAGTTGATGAAAAAGACATTAACATTGTTAATATGCTATATGGAGATCTTTCTGATAATGAAGATGTGAGTCATCAATCTCCTATAGTACAGTCACCAGTTCAAGGTCCCGAAGTTTTTGTTCATCCAATTCCTTCTGTTGTTTCTGACTCTCCAGCTCCGACCACCACTATTCCGAAAAATACTTTTATTCAGGGTGAGTCGTCTAGAGCAAATGAAGAGGTTCCCGATCCATTTCTGAATGTTCCACCTAGAATTCTTCAACCAGGTCCAGCTTTGGATAGACAACAACGTTTGCAAAGACTTGAAGAAAAATTTCAAGTCACCAGAATGACATATGCTTTTCTTGAAGACTCAGAACGCAACTTTTATGTCAAGAAAAGAAGGAGAGTTAATGTTCATGCCATTCTGGGGATTGAGAAAGAACCGGCCTGGTATCAATACGAATATCTGATGTTTATCAAATGTATTCGTAAACGAAGACTTCTGGTGTTCTCAAAGCATGGAATCGTAAGGGTACTTAAGGTGGAGATAGCTAGTTTTGTCAAAATTTGGTATCCTATATTTTACGTTGAACGTCAAGACTGTCAGAGATATCAGTTTTCTGAAGCAGATTTCAATGATCTTTCTATTGATGACTTTGAGGTAATGTATCATCAATTTCGAGATATGCCTGTTCGCACTGATGATATCCTCATGGCTTTGGAAGCAGTCAAGCGTTTCTTACGAAGACAAGTTAGATTCTATAGATGCTTTGACTTCCAACTTGCTATCGAAAGCTTCCAGCCAGTTGTCAATGTAAGAAGACCTGATAGAGATTTACCAAATATTGACAGCTATCCACTATTCACTATTCTTGAAGATCCTTATGGAGTCGTGTATAGAGATCAATCTGATGTTAGACGCTTTCTCAGATTTGATTAGATTGGTAAGTATTCAGATGGTACTTTGAAGATTATCCGATTACAACTATATCAAAGATTGAAGGAAGCTTTGGAGAAGCTTTTGGAGACAAGAAGAAATTTGTATCAGGTTGATAATGTTGAGATCCGACTTTTGAGGAGAGCAATAGAGACGATTGATACAAGATTGAAATTTCGGTTGACTCTAAGACGCTTGGAGATTTTGATTGGCAAGAATCGCCAACACAGAAGATTCGAGCGCCCTTGATTACAAAGGGGAGATTGTTAATGTTATAATATGTTGTAATCAAGGCTTTTTATATATTATCTTACTTTCCTATAGTTTGACTTTGGAATAGTCAAGGGTATATAAACCCTTTGTAAGCTTTTGCAACATAACAGTTCTTAATAGAGATGACAAACTTTCTCTCACTTGAATTTCTCTCTCTATATTGAAAGATCTTGGATTTACACTTCTGCATTTACTGTTCATCCAGAATTCATCTTTTCTGACATTTTTTGATCTCTTGGATTTATTCTTGACATTACTGAACTCGTTTTTCATCCCTGATCATCTTTAATTCAAGGATCTCTAGCAAAATCTGCACAAAATTTGCAAATTTAATCATTTTACATCTGTTTTGTTCGAAAACTTGTTCTTACTGATTTTGGATCAAAATTCGATTAATTTGATCGAATTAGGATTTGCAATTAACTAAGAAAGTGTGTGGAATCTGATTTCGAACAAATCTGTGCAAGTTTAATTTCAATTGATCAAGAATTGAAAAAGTTATGGCTGATTCAGTGATTTTTGGTGTTTAAGTGAAGGTTTCGGATCATTCATCAGGGTTTCGGATTATTCAAGAGGGTTTCGGATCATTCAAGTTTGGTTTCGGATCGTTCAAGCTTGATTTTTGGTGTTTAAGCTTGGTTTCAGATCACAAAGAGAAGTGATATTTGTTTAAGTTTGGGTTTTGGATCCTTAAGGATACGAAATATGTTGGTTTCGGATCCTTATACATCTGAAATCCTTGGTTTCGCATCCTTATTTACGAATTCTGTTATTTTCTGATCCTTATACATACGAAATATGTGGTTTCGCATCCAACTACATACGAAATCCTTGGTTTCGCATCAAGACCAATACGAAACCATTGGTTTCGCATCATGGCCAATCCGGATTCCTTGGTTTCGCATCCTTCTTGATCCGGATTCCATGAATTCGCATCCTTCTTAATCCGGATTCTGTGGTTTCGCATCCTTCTTGATCCGAATTCATATGGTTTCGCATCCAACTTGATCCGAAATCTTGTGATTTGTGTTGGATCCGAATTGTGACTACTCTACAGTTTTGATTTTAAAAAAAAGAGTATTTTGAGAAAAATATTTATATGAAATTTTTTCTATAGTGTATTTCATACACTTTCTGCTTGATTTTCTGAAAGATCAACTTCTAGCAATACCAAAGAGAGAAATGGTATTGAAGCAAACTATTAAAACAGAAATACCTCCAATATCACAAATTTATGTTAAATCTAATAATGAAAGTTTGAAGCAAGTTCTTAAAACAGAAATATCTCCAATATCTCAAACTTTTGTTAAATCTAGTAGTGAAGGTTTGAAGCAAACTCTTAAATCTAATACTTCAAATCCTTCAGCTCCTGTGTTAAATAAAGAGGAAGAAAATGCTAATCTGAAGAGACATATTTTAGACATTTCTTCTTCAAATGCTAAACTTACTAAAAGAATTACTGATCTTGAAGTTTATATTGCACATCTTGAAACAAAGAAAGACAACTCAAGTCTGCACGATCAAATCGAGAAACTTCAAGAGAAAGTAACAACTCTTCAAAGTGAAAATGCTGATATGAAGAGTAGAGAAGAAAAGAGAGTGAACTGGAACATACATTTATGAGCTCAATTAAAAGAAGTTCAAGAGAAAAGAACAATGTTGGAAGATGAAAACGTTGAATTGAAGAAAAAGCTTTCTGAACGTGAAAGAGAGTCTCTTTCTTCAAAGAAAGTTCTTAAAGAAAAGGAAGTAATTGAACTGAAATGTATAAAACTTTCAAAACAAGTTTCTGACTTTGAGAAAGTTTTATTTCTTGAAAAAGAGAAGCTCGAAAAAGAAAGATCCGAATTTGAAACTGAACGAAAATCTTTTGAGATTAAAAGTTCTGAATTTTCCGTGAAAATCTCTGATTTAGAAAATCTTTTGGAAAATGAAAGAAAAGATTTTGCGGAAAAGAAAAATCTCTTTGAACAGGAAAATAAAACTCTTAAAAAGAAAAATATGGAAACTTTCAAAGAGATTACTGATAAAAGAAAATTTTTGGAAAAAGATTTTGAATCGGAACGCAAATATTTTGAAGATGCGTTTCTTAATCTTACCAAAAGATTATCTGTTTATCAACTGATATTATGAAGGATCAATTGATCAAATCTGATTCGTTCAACAAATCTTTTTTATAATTCTCTGTTTGATAAATCAGATAACAAACCAAATGTGCCTAAAGTTAATACTTCCAAACCTGAAAAAGTTCCAGTCTTCAAAAAGGTGAAGATGGAATGGAGAGTCAAAGGCACAATACCTCCAAAGAAAGATGTACCAAAATCATCTGCATCCACATCAAAAGCAAAGAGGAACAATGCTCCGAAAGGTAAATCTTCTGTTCCACCTAATCTTGTTTATTCTACAAATCATCTGATTAGGTTGGCACATAAGAAAATTTGTTGTTCCTATTGTGGTTCAAATGATTTTGTGCATAAAGATTATACTTCTTATTGGTACGGTACTTACAGTATTCCTTCTAAGAAATCTACACCTAACACACTAGAACCCAAGTCCCGTTGGGTACCAAAACCTGCTAAATCTGTTTTGCAGGTTCATCATGTGTTATGCTGAATGTTACATATATATCACACACATGACTGAAAACAGAAGAGAAGCGGTGCAATTTTTTGAAGAGTACATGTGCCATTAAGGGGGAGAAAAGATGATGGTTTCTAAACATCTCAGTTTAGAACCCGTTCTACAACGATGATGGCTTCTAAACATATCAGTTTAGGACCCGTACTTCAATGATTTTGACTTCTGATCATATCAGATCAGGACTCGTTCTTCAACGACTATGACTTCTGAACTTACTTCAATCCTAGTAATTCAGAACTCATTTTCATGATTAAGGATATTTTAATCCAAGTCTTGTTCTTTGTGCAGATTTTGTACATATAAAGATCTTTTGCACATGTTAAGGGGGAGCTTATCTGTTTATAAATCATTATATCATGATTTGAGGGGGAGCTCAAATATTTTAACTGTATGTATCTTCTGACCTTAATCTCTGATTGTTTGAAAGAAGAATGACTTTCAAGCATGAAAAACATTTTTTCTTAAATGTTCAAACCACTTTTATAATTCAAACAGATTTTATAATTTTACAAGTGTGATTTTAAATGTTTTTCATGGAAATCTCGGATTATCGTGACATCATTTCTGACAGTGTGTTTCTAAAGATTAATACTTGTGTATTATCTTTTCTATACTTTCGAGTATTCATACACATCGGTTCAGCTTCATATTGAATTTGTTATTACCATGTCTCAAAACAAAACAATTTTTCGATGGTAATACTCCCGTTTGTATTTCAAATTTTGTTGAGTATCATATTTTTTTCATTCAAACTTAAACGTTTCATTCAAAGATTGTTTATATTTGTTCATATAAACAAATTTCAATTCTTTGATACCCTAAGCCTTACATGATTATCATTCATATTTGATCTGATTAATACATTGTCAGATTCTCAAACAAGTCTTTCGAATTCATTTCATTCGTTCAAATATCCTTGTTTTGAGAATTCTTCATAATTCAAATGCTCAAATATTAATGATTATTATTGAGGAACATACATTCTGATGACAATGTCATTCAAATGCTGAAGTTCATATTTGTTCAAGCTAAACTGTTGAACAACACAAATCATTTTAGGACAATTTCATGGGATCAGTGTGTGAGCATACAGAACTTCTATGGATCCACGTTAACCAGTGTTTCCTACCCAAGAAGTTATCCTTGAGTGATTGAGGGGTGAGGGGTCAAAATCAAAGAGTGGGGGAGATATCTCATCCGATTGAGTATCTCATTGTGCTGAGGTAAAATGTAAATGAGAGTTTGGGTAGAAGTGAGCGGATTAAAAACAGAAAGAGGGTGTCAGAACAGAGTTAAAAGAATAAGAGAACTCTGCACCATCTATTTTCTGACCCGGGAAGCCACATTACTGATTGGTTCACATTCTTTGGTGACCATCATTGAAACAGACAGTCAGCCCATGCCAACTCTTGCATTTAACCCCACCAGCTACTCATTTCTTTCTTAACAAAGGAATGTTTCATTTTTCTTGGGGACGCAGCATATAATCTATCTGATCTTCGCTCGGAAGGTCTAGATATTGAAAAAGAAGGAAGTTTGCCCCACCTTCGCTATTCATTCATGCACATTGAGTCTGTAGAAAATTGTTGTTGTCTCAACAGTTTACACATTTTGAGCCTATTATTCAAACATATGTTGCTTTATTCTTTCTACACAAGCACGTACACACAAGGAATATGATTTCTTGTCATAACGTTCATAGAATTTCCTTTGTGATTATCGATGATTAAATGGAAGCCCTGGGGGAGTGAACATCAAAAAGCTCCTTTATAAAGTACATTCGTTGTACTAAGTGGCTCCGTGCTACTTACAGGCATTTTAACTGATTCATCCGTTGTTTCATGGTTACCACATTCTTTTGTCTGAATTTGAAAAGATTCGGATAAAACGCTTTTGGAATTGACGGTTTATCAGATCAAGAAGGAGGAGAATGTTACTTGTGGTGAACAAAGTGCGTGCTAATATTGATAAAGGTTTTGATGATCACGATGCTTACAATCCTCAAAAGGGGGGAGAAATAGTATATTGAAGAACAGGGGAGAAATTATACCCTAAAAAAAAGGAAGTTTTGTCAATGACAGATTAAGGGGGAGAAATGATATGCTAAAGTCAAGAAGACATTCCGAGATGTTTCAAGAGAGTTCGTTATTCAAAGACAATTTCAAGGTCAAAGAAGATGAAGATACAAAGTTCAAGAAATCATTCAAAATTTGAGTTTAAAGCTTCATAGTTCAAAGCTTCAATGTTTTTCAAAGCTTCAAAGTTCAAAGCTACAAAGATCTGAAATTCACGTTCAAGACTTGAAGACAATTTGTTGAAGATTGTATTGAAGAAGATTGACTTTACATTGTGAAAGACAAAGATTTTTCACGTTTGACTGAAGACTGTTCAAAGATGAGAGTTTAAAGACTATCAAAGCATCAAAGTTCAACGTGAACTTGTGAAGATTCAATTGTTTGAAGAGTGCCAAAGCTTCAACGTTCAAAGCGGTCAAAGTTAAAGTTTTTAAGATCAAGAGCTGCAGACTGCTGTCATATTTTTTTAAATCTTGAATCGAAAGGGAGAGATTGTTAGAGCATTATTGTATTCAAGATTTACTGTAAAGTCAATATCTGTAATAGTCTATGCTGTATTGTAAATGCCTTTATACCTTGTATGTATGGGGTATAAATAGGCATGTCTAGTTCGTTAGCGAGTAACAATCTAGAGCTTAGAGAAACACTTACAAGTATATGTCATTTGTACTTTTGTGATCAATACATGGATGACAACTTTGCTCTCTAGATTCTCTCTACTTGTGATTATTTTGTATTGCTAGATCTGGGATTTCACAACCTGCCAAACTTCTTTGAACCAAGGGATGTTCAATTCTTAAGTGTTTATCATGATATACCAGAATTTTCTCAGACGTTTCATGCTGAATTGATAAGATGCACAGGAAAACAAACAAAGGCTGTATATTCTGAATTCTTGATCACTGGACTCAGAGAGATATGTGTTAAGATATTCATGAAGAATGAGTACTATGGATTTGAGGTCCTGAGAGAAGATGGAAAGGTGTACTATTTCTCTGAAGCTGACTTTGGAAAGATCTTAGTGTTTGACTTCTACAGTTTGTACTGTCTTTTGGGAAACAAAGATACTAGGAAGTACAAGAAGGAAAGAGGAGCATTGGCAACTGTAAAGGAAGCAATTTTCTATGCTCTGAGATGGTAAGCTTACACAGACTTTCAAGTTGCTTTGCATGTGCATCGACCATGTGTCTATCTATCTAGACCAAATAATGATCATGAGCAGCTAAGTGTTCTGAAGAAGGGATATATTTGTACATAGCCAGAATTGGGGGTCATATTGAACAATAATCGAAGTGAAAAGATCTCTTTAGAGTCAGTGAAGTTGCCAAGTACAGCTCTAGAACACTCAGATTTATCAAGCACAGTTTGAAGAAAAAGCTATTAAGAGAAAAGACTGTTAAAGAGACACAAGAGATCATTGAAAAGATTGATAGAAGATTAGCTATAAGAAATGTAATTCTTCTGAAGATTGTATCTGCCTTGAAAGAATTCAATTTTGATCAATACAGAGAAGAAAAGTTCTCATAAGTTGAAAAAGGACTCCTCATGCATGTCACCATTAGAGATGATACGCACAGACTTTTGTGGTCCAATGGCAAGTCAATGGGTGGGAAGAAGTATATATGCTTGTAATTGTTGATGAGTATTCTAGATATACATGGGTTGAATTCTTAAGAGCAAAATCTGAGGCTGCTGAAATATTGATTAACTTCATCAAAAGAATTCAAGTACTATTACAACTTCAAGTTCAGAAGATAAGGCGTGACAATGGAACATAATTCAGAAATGAGACTCTTCGGAACTTTTTGCAAAGCACTGGAATTTCTCACAATTTTTCTGCTGTCAAAACTCCTCAACAAAATGGTGTTGTTGTAAGAAAGAACAGAACTTTAGTTGAAGCTGCAAGAACCATGTTGGCTTATTCCAATCTTCCAACTTTCTTATGGGCCGAAGCAATTGCCACTGCTTGTTTTACTCAGAACACGACTTTGATCAATAAAAGATTAAATAAAACTGCATATGAACTGATTAATAACATAAAGCCACTGATTAAATTTTTTCATATTTTTGGCTGCAGATGCTATGTTCTCAAGGATAGAGAAAATCTTGGTAAATTTGACAAGAAAGCAGATGAAGGATATTTTGTTGGTTATTCACTAACTTCCAAAACATTCAGAACCTATAACAAAAGGACCAAGAGAATTATGGAAAGCATCAATGTCACATTTGATGAGTCAAGATCAAAGACTTCTGAACAAGACAGTTCAGAACTCAATCAGAATTAGAAAAAGATGACTTCTGAATCAAATTCTAATCCTAATTGTTCAGAACTCAGTTTATTGTTTAAGGATGCATTTCTGGAACTAACTTCTGAATCTTATGCAGATTATGAAAATACTAAATTGATTCAAGAGATGAAAAGAAAAAGCTCAGAGGTCCAAGCAACAACTGTAATATCTGATTCTGGTCCATATGAAGAATGTCCAACTTTGATAAATACAAGTGAATTATCTGAGTCTGGTACTCAGAATTCGGAACAAGGTACTCAGAATTCTGAACAAAATACTCAGAATTCTGATCAAGGTACTCAGAATCCGGACTTAGATGCTACACCTCAACAATTCTCAGATCAAAGAGGTAATTCAGAATTACAAGCTGTTATGGATGAGAATGATACAAACAACAATCTTTCAGATATTGATGTGCTTGTTGGTCCCGAAGGGTTATACAAGTTTGTAGAAGGGGGGGGGGGGGGATGAATACAAACACACATATTTTACTTTTCTAAATTGTTTATTGATAACTCATTAACAATTTACAGCTTGTTGCGGAAACAAGATTAAGGATAAATCCTAAATATAAACAAGTTGGAACACTAAGTTTCTTGCACTAAGAAGGAGAAGGAGATTACTAATAAAAACCTATCTCAAGATAAGAAGGATGAACTTGTCCAGAGTTAGCAAGTTACCTCAAAATGAAGTGAGTTCATCTTCTTATATACTGCATGCATTTAATGCATGGCAGTATACACTTTACAGGTGGCAGCAGCTGATTGGTTGCATGTCATTGACCTTTGTTGACAACCTTAGTAGCCGCATGTTGAACAGTGTAGTATCAGAGTGGTTGTACGATTTCAGACAATAAGGAGGTTCTGTTCTGACATATCGTACGGAGTCGTGCAAGGGTGGATGAGACAAAAAGTACGTTGTACGGAAGACTTCATGATCAGCTTTTCGATGATTCAGCGATCTATCATTCTTCATCAGCGAATGATAGAGTTCAGCGATAGCTGAAGTCTTGTACTTGATACTTCACGTTGAGTGGACAAATCTGAGTCTTCGCTGATCCGCATCAATTCATTAGGAGACTTGTCGCTGGTTCTTGAGCTTGATCTTCGACTTCAGCGTAGAACCTATGTTGACGTGAAACTTGTCTTCAGGGATCATAAGTAAACAACTAACTTATCAGCGATCACCATAGGTACTGAACAGACTCAGAGTATTATGGTGAACAGTTTCGCTGAATGTTTAATCTAAAGAGCGAGAGTTCCTATCAGCGGTACTGGAAGATCTTAGAACTTATCAGCGATACTGAAACTCTGATACATATTGTTTACTTACAATTTTCACTAAGTATATAAGAGAGTGTCATTATCAAATCACTGAGGGTTTGGATCAACAATCTCCCCCTATTTGATTATGACATAGCAACAGAGAAAATTGCTATTTAATGAAAACATAAGGATAAAAATAACTCATAAAATATTTGTCCCTTTTACTGTTTTCTGGGATCTTTTCTGTACTGATGGAGTAAAGTACGTTCGCTGAAATTTTTCTTAATACTTTGTAAAGATTATAGAGGGAAGTGGAAAAATTACAAGTACAGCGAATAAAATTACAAGTACAAAAGATGTAGACAGATAAGGATAGAAAGAATTTCAAGGCGATCCTATCCGTCAAAAGGTTCTTCCTTAATGAGTTGTTCATCAAGGGTCATTGATGTGGCAATCATCCAATCAGGGACATCTACTCCCTGATTCTTTTTCTTCAGAGCTTCTTCAAAAATCAAGGGCTTCAGGTGTCTAGCTTTGATGTCGCGTCTGACTTCACACCAGTATAAGAGATCTCTGAGTTGTTCGATGGGAGCGAGGTGGAGCTCAGAGATACGTTGAAAGTGATGGTTTCCATCGTAGTATAGAAAGAATATACCGTATGGATCACTTACAACTGTGCCAGGAATGAAAGTTTCTCCAGGTGGTAGGGAGGTGTCAAGCGCTGAGAGATCAGCATCAGGGCCAAGAACTTCAGCACGAGAGAAACCAATACCTGTTTCATTCCGTATAGGAGGACCTGAATCAGAGACTTTCTTTTTCTTAGCAGAGACTTTTCTTTGTTGAGGAAGAGGAGGAATATCCACATTAGAAGAAAGCAGGTCGATCTGTTTGTTTAAGATCTTCTCGACATGGCTTTTGAACTTTGAGCGCGATCCCTGAATGGCTAATTTTGTTTCTAACCATTCAGAGAGACCAAACTTTTCTAAGGTAGCCGCATAGAAGGTTTGCTTGGTCTTGTCATCTCTGTAGACATCCACTTCAACAACAGGAACGTCAGCGTACAGTTTTCCTCTGATGTTTACTTTGATGATTTTGGATGGTCTAGATCGATAGGTCAGCATTTGTTTAGCCCATTCCAAAGTCGTGTCAGAGACCTTAGTCTTTTCTCTAACGATCTTTTGAGCATCATCCCATAGCTGATGTTGAACATCAATGGGAACTCTTTTCAGCTTGGGGTCTTTTATTAATCGTTGAGTAATCTTGATGGCGTATTCTCTATCTTTTTCTTCAGCTTCCTTTCTTTCAGCGATTAAGCATTTAGCTCTGAGGTGTTCCTTGTATTCCTTTTGGGAAACTCTGAACTTTGGAGGAATGGAAGGAAGTTGATCACGCTTCAGAATTATTCGCTGATCTTCGAGTCTCTTGATCATTGCATCTCTCTTTTCTTGTTCCTCTTCACTTAGCTTTTGATGAGCCAAGGAAGGTCTGTTTTTGTGAGATAGCATCTGTTCTTCAGGTTCTTCAGTCTCAGAGATCAAATCTAAGACTGGGATTATATCTTCAGCGTTGGGAGCTGGGATTATTGAAGTCTCAGTTGTATGAACTTCAGCGATATCCTCAAACAGGGGAGAGGACTAGCTGAAACACAGCGATCTTACAAGTAAGAACTTGGGTAGAATAGAGAGAGAAAGAGCGGGATAAAGTATATAGAGGTTTGGAGTGTAAAACTGATATGGTGTATAGAGGAGGGATGTGAAGGAAAAGGTTAATGTACCTGACAAACTGGCCTTTTAAGCAAGATCATCAGATTGTCGTTTTCAGAGACACTTTTTCCTTTGCCTTTGTCAGCTTCAGATGCTGATGGCTTTGTCTTTGTCCGCTCCCCAGAAGGTTCATTTATCTGGATCCCTTTAAGAGCTAGAGATCGCTGAGCAGGCTTGACGATAAAAGAATCATCATCATCGTCATCTTCGTCATCATCATTCTTTGGAGAAGAGGATGGTTCATCATCAAACAAGCTGATGGCTTCTTCATCTTCAGCTTCAGACTCTGTTTCTTCAGCTTTTTCTTCGATTTACTCCCCCTCAGATACAGAGGCGAGCTTCTCGGTTCCCTCAGGGTTTTCATCTCCCTGAGGTCCAGCGGCTGCTTCAGTCATCTCTCCCCTGATAGATTCATCATGGGAAAGGTCTTCAGCGCTTTTTGAGAGGTCTTCAGCGCTCTTCTCCCCCTCTTTTTCATGATGACTGGGGGAGGAATGTGAAGATTCAGCAGCTTCCGTGGTATCCCTGTCTTCTTGGCCAGGGATCCCCACACAGATTGCAATCGTTGATAATCTGTTTTCTATGCCAGAAATACCAGGATTGATCTTCGTCAGTTCAGCACGATCCGCTGTAGTAAAAGATGGAGGTGCAGGGGCAGTTTTGTTGGCTAGGATCTGCTGCAGTAAGTTGTTCATGGAAGTGATGTCATTCTTCATCGTACTGACATTAGTCTTCACAGAACTCATGTCAGCTTTGACGGAGCTGACATCAGTCTTGACAGCAGACATGTCGCCTTCAAGGTTGCCAACCGACGTCTTCAGCGTTATGACTTCGCTAGACATGGTGTCCACTGATTTCTTGATGTCGACGTAGTCGGTGTAGATATCACCGAGAACCTTTGCAAAGTTGGTGAGGGACTTGTCAACCTTCTACAAGTCATCTTTGGAGGCATGCTTTTCAACGACAGTTTTCAGCTTTGTAAGATTCTCTCCAGCGTTTGTTACAGCTGAAGAGTTGTCGGAAAGAGTAGTCGTGAGACCTTTCAGCGTCGTCTCTATAGTCGTCAGAGAGGCGTTGATGTCTCTCAAATTAGGACCTGTAACATATAAAAACTTGTGAACAGAGGAAAGCTCAGAAGTTTGGGGTTTAGTAACAGTGTATAGGGGTTGGTGAGTACCTGCAGGAGGATTGGTGAATTCATCAACATCACGAGTTCCTGAGTAAAGTTCCATATCGTCAGCGAGAGTGCGTGGACGTATGGACAGCTCTGCAGGTCCTACTTCCGTCGTTCCTTTAGCTTCTGGAGGAATGACAGGTGCAGCTGTGATGACTGGAGTGGTGTCCAAATGAGTGGAGGGAGAAGCGAAGGACATGAATGGAGGTTGGTCACCGAGTTCAGCGTTGGAATCGCTGAGAATCACTTCATCAGTCTTTCGAGAGACTGAGGGAGGTTGGGTAGAATCCAAGTTTGTAACCTCAGCGTTTAGAGACGCTGAAGTTGGGATTGAAGGGATGGCTTGATCAGGTGTGGCAGAGCGTACCACTGAACTTTCCTTCAGCTCAACAGGAGGAGCTGAGGAGTCTTTAGCAGGAGATTGCTTGGGTTGCTCCTTGGTCTTCTTCATTCTTTTGGAACTAAGGTGGGTGTCAGAATGTTTCCTTTTAAGAGGAATGGAGGTTGTAGCTGGGGTATCAGTGGTGGGTTTGTCCGCTGAAGGAGCTACATAAATGGAAGAAGTAGGGTTAAGAAGAGTCAGGAGTGTAGAAAGACGTACCTCGTTTTCTACTGGTTTGAAGTCGAGTACCTTAGGGCCAACCTGAGAGAGTTTCAGGTCACCCTCTGTTGGGTAGCTGTCCTTTAGGCCTTTCTGGAAAACGGCACTGATGAACCGAGGGTATGGAACCCATGGAGATCTGTCAGCGATGGAGTCCACTCGTAGTACTAGGTCATCATAAATAATTGATGCCCAGTCGATGTGTATACCTTTCAGCAATGCTAATCCCATTGCTTGCTGAGGTTGGGCAGCTTGATCTGCGGAGCCGGTCTTGGCTGTCATGCAGCTGATCAAATGGGCGAAGATGAAATTCATCTCGCTGGGCATTTTTGACTTCTTTATCAGCGTCAGCTTCTTCTCAGGCTTCTTATCCCTACCTGTTTCCCATACATAGCCCATTGCGTCGAAGAATGCAATGATGGCTTCCTTGTCTGAGTTCTTCTTGTGGTCAGGGAGGGGAACGAAGGGTTTTTCCTTGGTAGCAATGGGAAGGCTGAGGGCTTTGCGAATGATGGTAGGTGTAATCTTCATTGTGCCAAAGTCAGTGTCGCAGAGGATGCAGTTGATGGTTTTTGAGGGATCTTTGGCTGATGGTAACTGAGAATGTCTGGCAGAGTACCAGAATTGGGATAGCAAAAGCTGATTTGCAGGAGGAGTTATGGTCAGGGCTGTGGAGATGGGGCAGTTCTTCAGGAAGTTCACAGCATCAGCGAGATGTGTGACTTGCTTTCGAGGAGGAAACTCGAGAAGCGCATAAAGGTTGTTCACCTTTGTCCAATCCAGTTTGTCAAGAGAGAACTTGACCCGAGGAGCCTTGAGGATTTCCACTTTCTCAGCAGTGTCAGTAGCAGTGTTCTCAGCGTTGGTGATCTTGGGAATGTCAGAAGATTCCATTTTCTGTATTATCAGTTCAACCAAAGATTAACAAATAAGAATAATCTTTATGTGGAAAGATTTTCCAATAAGATGGTTCGAATTTTGTCCATTTCATTCAGACAAAGTGTCTTAATGAAGATTAGGGTTTTTGTTTTAAAAAAATTCAAACCCAATAAACATCTTGTTTTTCAGTTTCATTTGATGAAGGGGATTCTGTAAAAACGAATGAAGAACAAGTTTAAGATTTTTTTGCATTTAAACATGAAGAACAACCATGAAATGGTTGTGTTCATAAAACCATGAAAGAAAATGATTTTATTTTTAAGAAGTTCTTTTGTTTGATCTCGTTAACACAAAGAGAAGATCAGAAACAAGTTATTTGCATTTAATAAATAATAAGAACATATTAACCTTAGAAGTTTGAAGAAGATGAACAGTTGTTCTTGAAAAATCGAGAGCAAAATGCAACAGTGAATTCTTTCTTTGCTTGGAGGAGAAGTTCGCGTAAAAAGAAAATATAAACCAAGAAATTGTTTATATAGACAGATTAGAGAGAGAGAAAATCTTTGAGCGGGAAAAGATTTTCATCATGACACGGACACGTGTTTGCATTTGATTGGCGAGTAAACGAAAACGTGCAAACCTGTCAGAAAGAAGAACGTGACGGGGTTTATCCATTGTAATGACGTCACAACTATCCTTTCATATTCTTGGTTGTCTCTGAGGTTTTGAAAACTCAGGGACACATTTGAAAATATGAAGCACTGAATAGAAATATCAGTTAGTTTTAAGAAATTTCAATGTATCGCTGATAAGGAAGAGATATTCAGCGATGTAATTTATTTTGAAATCTTGCATTTACATGCGATTGTCAGAGAGAGAAACATACCTTGATATCAGCGAATCAAGTTTATTCAGAGAGAAGATGATAGAATGGGTTATACAAGTTGATTTTATCCTATCGCTGATCAAATATGAACCGCTGAAGATTTTACTCTTCAAAGTTCAGCATTCCAAGCTCGCTGATGAGAAAGTTGAATCTTGTCTCATCAAGAGGTTTGGTGAACAGATCAGCTAACTGATAATCAGTTGGGATAAAGTGAAGTTCTATATCACCATTCATCACATGATCTCTGATAAAGTGATACCTGATTTCGATGTGTTTTGTCTTTGAGTGTAGCACTGGATTATTTGCTATAGTGATGGCACTTGTGCTGTCGCAATAGATTGGAATATTTGAGAGCTGAAGGTCATAGTCCAGTAGTTGATTTCTCATCCACAAGACCTGAGAACAACAACTTCCAGCAGCTACATACTCAGCTTCAGCTGTGGAAGTGGACACTGAGTTTTGCTTTTTACTTGTCCAACTTACCAGCTTTCCACCCAGGAGCTGACATCCTCCTGTGGTGCTTTTCCTATCCATTTTGCAACCTGCAAAATCACTATCGGAATAGGCGATTAGATCGAATCCTGAATCTTTGGGATACCAAAGACCTAGATTCGTTGTACCCTTAAGATATCGAAAAATTCGCTTTACAGCTTTCATATGAGATATCTTAGGTTCAGCTTGATATCGTGCGCACAAGCATGTTGCAAACATAATATAGGGCCGGCTAGCTGTAAGATACAATAGTGAGCCGATCATCCCACGGTACAGCGTGACATTGACAGGAACACCCTTTGTGTCCTTATCAAGTGTCAGCGGTGGTGCCATAGGGGTTTTCATAGCTGAACTTTCGGTTAAGTCGAATTTCTTCAGCATATCTTTAACATACTTTCCCTGATTGATGAAAGCTCCTTTTTCATTTTGTTTTATCTGTAGACCAAGGAAATATGTTAGTTCACCCATCATGCTCATTTTATACTCATCTTTCATTCTATCAGCGAAACGAGTACAGAGATCAGGGTTAGTAGAGCCAAATATAATATCATCAACATATATTTGAACAAGAATGATATGACCTTTTACTTTCCTGAAAAATATAGTTTTGTCTATTTTGCCTCGCTCAAATTTTTCAATATGGAGATAAGTGGAAAGAGTGTCATACCATGCACGTGGAGCTTGCATTAAGCCATAAAGTGCCTTATCCAGTTTATAAACATAACCTGGATGCTTAGGATCTGAGAATCCTGGAGGTTGTTCCACGTAGACTTCTTCATTCAGCTTTCCATTGAGAAACGCTGACTTAACATCCATCTGATATACTTTGAAGTCTTTGTGTACATCATATGCTAAGAATAGACGAATAGATTCTAATCTTGCTACAGGAGCAAATGTTTCGTCATAATCTATGCCTTCCTCTTGTCTGTATCCCTGAGCAACAAGACGAGCTTTGTTTCGGGTAACAGTTCCATGTTCGTCCAACTTGTTTCGATAGACCCATTTAGTGCCTATCACTGTTTTGTTAGTTGGTCTTCGAACAAGTTTCCAAACTTTGTTTCTTTCGAATTCAGTCAGCTCTTCTTGCATGGCGCTGACCCAGTTTGGATCTTTGAGGGCATCATCTACTTTCTTTGGTTCAGTTAGAGAAATAAAGTTAACAAATAAACATATATTACCTGCACTTCGTCGAGTCTGAACACCAGCGTTTGGATCACCAAGAATTTGATAAATTGGGTGATTTACAGTCCATCGTTGAGCCGGAGTGTGAGACGCTGACTCATCCTGAACTGGAGGAGATGAAGATGAGGTTTCAGCGACGTCTGGACTATCAGCCAAGAGAGGAATTGATGCAATTGTCATTATATTCACTGATTGCTGAGAAGTAGATGGAATGTCTGAGACATTGGGTTCAGAAGCAGGTACAGTGTTTATAGGAACAACTGATACCCATGATGTTTCAGCTTCACTATTCTGCATATTTGGAATGATAGTAGGACCATCATCTTCAACTGTATGAGCACGAGGAGTAGGAATGTCTTATGAATCACCAAGATGAGAAAACATCCATTGATTCAGTTCTTCAGTATCAGCGGACGGTTTAGAGTTCGCTGAATGGGATTCGTCAAACGTGACGTGAATTGTTTCTTCAGTAGTTTGTCTTCTTCGATTAAAGTCTCTGAAGGCTTTGGAAACTGAGGAGTATCCAAGAAAGATTCCATCATCAGCCTTAGGATCAAACTTTCCAAGGGCATCTTTGTTGTTCAGTATGAAACACTGACATCCAAAGATGTGAAGAAAGCTGATTGAAGGCTTTCTCCCATGAATGAGTTCATAGGCTGTTTTATTGAATCTTTTGACTATCAGCGACCTGTTTTGCGTAAAACAAGCAGTGTTGACAGCTTCTGCCCAAAACTGAGTAGGCAGGTGAGAATCGCTGAACATTGAACGTGCAGCTTCAATAATTGTTCTATTTCTTCTTTCAGCGACTCCATTTTGTTCTGGTGTTCTCACTGAAGAAAAGTTGTGAGAAATACCCTTGCTCTCAAGGAAGGAATCAAGAGAACTGTTTTTGAATTCAGTCCCATGATCACTCCATATTGAGCGAACGGTCAAATTGTTCAGGGTTTCCATCTTCCGAACAAAGGTGAGGAGTTCTTCAGGAGTGTCACTCTTGGAACGGAGAAACATAACCCATGTGTAACGAGAGAATTCATCAACTATGACCAGTGTATATTTCTTTCCAGCGATGGATTGTTTGTTAACAGGGCCAAACAAATCCATATGGAGTAGTTGTAGAGGAGATGACACTGAGGAGACTTGCTTTAACTTAAAGATTGCTTTGGTCTGCTTCCCTTTCTCACACGCTGAACATAAAGACTCTTTGGCATATGAGTATTGAGGTAGACCAGTAACTAACTCTTTTGAAGAAAGAGAGTTCAGTGTCTTGAAATTCAGATGAGAGAGCCTCTTATGCCATAGCCAGTTGACATCAGATGAGGCTTTTGAGAAGAAACAGGAGTTCTCAGTGGTTGTTGAGTCCATGTTTATTACATAAACATTTTCCAAACGATAACCGCTGAGAGCTATCTTCTCCTTTTTGTCAGTGACAAAGCAGGATTCCTTGGTAAAGATTACTTTGTTATCCTTGTCGCAAAGCTGACTGATGCTTAACAGATTATGCTTCAGCCCTTCAACATATGCGACTCTTCTGAAGGTGGTTGTACCATTAGAGAGTACACCAAACCCTCGGGTATGTCCTTTTCCATTTCCACCGAAAGTCACAGAGGTACCCTTCTCTTCCTTGTATTCAGCGAGCATGCTTTTCTTTCCAGTCATGTGTCTAGAGCATCCGCTATCGAGATACCAGATACCCTTCTTAACCTGCACCACAAAGGAAGATCAGTTTTTCTTGGGAACCCACTTAACCATGTGTACACGTTTGTCAGTGGAAGTAGTTGGAATGGAAGGTTCAGCAATCTTCACAGCATTTGAAGATTCAGCTTTGTCAGTCTTCACTTTGGTTAATTTCTTAACCTCAGTGGTCTTCTTTGCCTTGGGGGCAATTTTCACCTTAGCTATCTTATCAGCTTTGGTGGCTGTGGGGAACTTCCTAGCAATATGATCAGTGAGTCCACAATGATAACATTTCCTATAACTAAAAGTAATTCTAGGACTATTTGAATACTGAGCTTTAGATTTTGAATTCGAAGGACCAACACCAAATAAGCTTTTGGCTTTTGAAATGAGAGGAACGTTTAGTTCTTCAGGTTTCTTACCAAGGACTTCCACTCTAAGTCTAGGATTAGATCGCTGAATAGACCCACGCTGAGTAGATCCAGAGATCTGATTCCTTGATCCAGAGGAATAAATCACTAAAGCTTTAGAAGCATTCAGCTTTGGTACTAAAGTACCCTTCTGAGGATTTTGGTTCAACGCAATTCCTTTACCATTATCTTTAAAGACAGAGGTAGGTTTTGGATAAACCATTTTCTCTTTACCAATAGAAGAGACAGAGATTTCCTCAGGGATAGGAGGTCTAGAGGACGAACACTGAGAAGATGAAGTGTCAGCGACTGAGGATACGAAAGTTCCAAATAAGAGCATGGAACGATCAGTGGTTGGTTCTTGAGTTTCATATTTGTAACCAAGACCACGTTTATCACTCAGGGGTATCTGAGACTTAATTATCTCAGTGATCTTTGTTGAAGAGTTACACCATCCTTCAACAGTAGCCTTTTCAGCTTTCAAAGCAGCGATAGCTTCTGCTCGTTCGATTTTGACTAGCTGATTTAAATGCACTTGATCTTTAAAATCTTCTTCAATTTTAGAAAGCTTTTCTATTTGAAGGTGACAGTTTTTAAGCTGTTCAGCTAGATCAAGATTTTGGTTTTCAACTATAGTTTTGCCATTCATGGCTTCATATAAGCTTCTAAGCAAGAGATCGATTTTGCGGAGACTATCAGCTTCATCAATATTTGCAATATTTGTAAAGAAGGAAGGTGATACCTGAATAGCAGAGGTTGAAGCAGAGGGAATGTCTGAACTTTCTTCCTCATCTTCAATCTTTGCCATAAGACAGAGATTGGCTTCATCATCCTCAGAGTCGGATGATGATTCTTCTTCTTCAGAGGCAGCCCAATCATAGTTGGCCATCAGGCCTTTGCCTTTCTTCTTGAAGCTTTTCAGCTTTGCATATTTTTCTTTCAGCTTAGAATATTTGTCATCTTTATTCCTGGGAATAAAAGATTTCTTGGGAAACGCTGAGTTTCTCGATACTTTCTTAGACCTGCACTCGTTAGCGAAATGTCCAATCTTTTCGCAGTTAAAACAATTAGCAGTAGCCTTATCAACAGTAGCTGATGATCTTGGCTTATCAGTTATAGAAAGAGGTTTGTTCTTTCTGAACATTTTCTTTTTGGCGAATCTCCTGAACTTTTTAGTTAGGAGAGCCAAAGATTCATCATCATCTGAAGAGTCAGAATCTGATGACCTTTCAGAGTTACTCTCTAACTCAGTGATAGTGACCGAGGGTCGCTGAGTAGAAGGTTCCTCTGAGTTTAACGCAACATGGGTGCTTTTGGAATCTTTTACAAGATTCTTCTGAAGATGGCTTGATTGCTCATGATTCAGCATTGTGCCATATAAGGTAGCAAGAGTCATTGATCTTAGATCTTTTGACAGCTTGAGACACATAGAATAACTGTCCCAGCTTTCAGGTAAACATTCTAGAAACTTTGCCAGCACTTCAAAGTTAGAATATTCCTTACCAACAGTTTTCAGATCTATTATTAAGCAGTTAAAGCGTTGGTGAACTTCAGAAAGAGTCTCATTCTTACCACAAAAGAAACTTTCATACTGTCTTACCAGGTTGATCTTTCGAGAATCCTGGACTTCAGCAGTACCTTCATACTGAACACATATTGTGTCCCACATGGCTTTTGAGGATTTCAGGTTCATGACGGAATGGTAGACTTCGTTAGGAAGAACCATGGATAGTATGGATTTGGCTTTTGTGTCGATAGCCACTTTCTTCTTATCTTCGTCAGTCCATGTATGAACATCTTTGGGTACCAGCCTTTCAGGAATAGCAGGTCTCTTCTCAGCGGCTGGCACTGCGGCATCAATTCTTACAGGAATGAATGGGCCGTTTTCAAGATAATAAGGCATAGTAGGGTCTACACCTTATAGGAAGAGAGTCATCCTATTTTTCCAAAGATTAAAATTATCTCTGGAGAATCTAGGGGGTTTTGCAAGAGAACCATTGTCTATATAGTTTGTGTTTGTGTTGATGGCCATTTTCAGAAATAGCAAGGAAGAGAAATCTTAGTATAGATTAGATCTTGTTTATGAGTTTAAACAAATCCGCTCTGATACCACTTATTGGTCCCGAAGGGTTATACAAGTTTGTAGAAGGGGGGGGGGGGGGGGTTGAATACAAACACACAGATTTTACTTTTCTAAATTGTTTATTGATAAATCATTAACAATATAAAGCTTGTCGCGGAAACAAGATTAAGGATAAATCCTAAATCTAAACAAGTTGGAACACTAAGTTTCTTGCACTAAGAAGGAGAAGGAGATTACTAATAAAAACCTATCTCAAGATAAGAAGGATGAACTTGTCCAGAGTTAGCAAGTTACTTCAAAATGAAGTGAGTTCATCTTCTTATATACTGCATGCATTTAATGCATGGCAGTATACACTTTACACGTGGCAGCAGCTGATTGGTTGCATGTCATTGACCTTTGTTGACAACCTTAGTAGCCGCATGTTGAACAATGTAGTATCAGAGTGGTTGTACGATTTCAGACAATAAGGAGGTTCTGTTCTGACATATCGTACGGAGTCGTGCAAGGGTGGATGAGACAAAAAGTACGTTGTACGGAAGACTTCATGATCAGCTTTTCGATGATTCAGCGATCTATCATTCTTCATCAGCGAATGATAGAGTTCAACGATAGCTGAAGTATTGTACTTGATACTTCACGTTGAGTGGACAAATCTGAGTCTTTGCTGATCCGCATCAGTTCATTAGGAGACTTGTCGCTGGTTCTTGAGCTTGATCTTCGACATCAACGTAGAACCTATGTTGACGTGAAACTTGTCTTCAGGGATCATAAGTAAACAACTAACTTATCAGCGATCACCATAGGTACTGAACAGACTCAGAGTATTATGGTGAACAGTTTCGCTGAATGTTTAATCTAAAGAGCGAGAGTTCCTATCAGCGGTACTGGAAGATCTTAGTACTTATCAGCGATAGTGAAACTTTGATACATATTGTTTACTTACAATTTTCACTAAGTATATAAGAGAGGGTCATTATCAAATCACTGAGGGTTTGGATCAACAGTGCTTCCAAGTTCAAATAAATGAACAAAAGACCATCCTATTCATCAAATGATAGGAGGTCCATCAGTTGGAGTGCAGACTAGATCAGCAACAGCAAATGAGGCAATGTTTGCAGGATTCCTAAGTATGATTGAACCTAAGAAAGCCACTGAAGCCCTAGAGGATCAAGACTGGATTTTAGCAACCTAAGATGAGTTGCTACAGTTTACATGAAACAAAGTTTGGAGACTAATTCCAAGGCCTGAAGGAAAATCTATTATTGGAACAAAATAGGTGTTCAGAAACAAGAAATATGGGACAGGTGTTGTGGTTAGAAATAAGGCTAGATTGGTTGCAAAGGGATACTCACAACAAGAAGGAATTGATTATGATGAGACATTTGCACCAGTTGCAAGAATTGAGGCAATCAGAATATTCTTGGCATATGTTGCACATAAGAACTTCACAGTGTACCAAATGGATGTCAAATCAACATTTTTAAATGGTATACTCAATGAAGAAGTCTGTGTCTATCAACCAAAAGGATTTGTTGATCCTGAGTTTCCAGAACATGTGTATGTTTTAGATAAAGCATTGTATGGTCTGAAACAAGCACCAAGAGCCTGGTATGACACTCTAACTCAATACTTATTAGAATCTGGCTTCAAGAAAGGTAAAATTGATACAACCTTATTCTTAAAGAAGGAAGGTGAGGATTTAATCTTAATTCAGATATATGTAGATGATATCATATTTGGCTCTACAAATGCAGAATTGTGTGAAGAATTTTCAGACATCATGAAATCCAAATTTGAAATGAGCATGATGGGAGAATTAAATTTCTCTCTTGGTCTTCAAGTGAAACAGTAACCAAATGGGATTTTTATAAATCAAGGAAAATATGTGAAAGATATTTTGAAAAAGTTTAAGATGTCTGATTGTGCTGCTATGAGAACCCCAATGGCTACTAATGTTAAGTTAGATGCTGATCTCACTGGAGTTTCAGTAGATAACAAGATATATAGGGGCATGATTGGTTCTTTACTTTATTTGACTGCAAGTAGACCAGATATAATGTTTGCTACATGCTTTTGTGCTAGATTTCAATCTGTTAGGACAACCTTAGGGGGGGTAAAGGTTGTATTTAAAAATATTTCACAAATAAAAATTCTCTTATCAAAATCAACAACAAATATTGCATGCACAACAAATATACAAATAAAATTAAGTGCACAACTGGAATATAAAGAGATAAGGGTAGAGAATATTGATACCGACACCGAGATTTAATGTGGTTCACCACCAACTGGCTGGCTAGTCCACTTGCCTAGACACTTCTCGACACACTGATTCACTATAAGTGTTCTTTATGGTAGAACACAAACCTTGATACAATGATAATAAAATCTCTTGCTTTTGCTTGAGAACGTGAATCACTCACACTATTCAAATACTTACAAGAGAATATATCTCACAATGTTAATCACTCTTGTATAAGTATAACACTTGGATTTGTGAGAGGTTGATCACTCAAAAATTATAACTTGAATAAGTTATTAAATGAGATGAGGAGCTGAGTATTCTTTCAAGAGCTTGGTATTCAATGTCTACTTGTCTCTTTACATAAATGCTGAGAAGCTGCATGTATTTAAGCTGGACGTGGCAACGGTCAAAAGCTCACCGCGGTATACCGCCTATATGGGCGCGGTATACCGCCCAGAAAAAGTAGCTGACCAAAAGTAAGTCAACCTGCAAAAGCCTGCAACTCGTACCAGCAGAGCCGCGGTATACCGCCGAGCACCATGCGGTATACCGGCGTCAGATGGATCAGAACTCTGTTGAGTGACCATAGCTTAAAAAGGGGTCTGAATGCTTTTTCCTTACTTCCAAAAAAATCAGCACATTCCTTTTGGCTAAATTTTGAAAGATTGAATTTTAAAGGATAAAATCTTTTCTAAATAGATAAATCAGGGATTTTATTAATTTAAGAAATAGTTGGGTTAGGTTTTTGAAATATCCAAGTGGTATATTATTTTAGGGTGTTTATCATTATGAGATATATATAAATAATGACGACATAAACACCAGGCTTGGACTCTTCAGATAAAATCTTCATGTTGTCCAATTAACTGCACACTTGGATAAGATTGTTAGAAAAACAATAATACGGTGTGTTTGGAATCATCAAAATAAATATATAGAGATGTGGCACACTTGCACCAACAATCTCCCCCTTTTTGATGATGACAAACACAACCGCTAAACACGAGAGCATACTCGGTTTCTCTCCCCCTTTTGTCGAAGCAAAAAGGGTTAAGAAAGACGCTATGCTCCCCCTCGAGAGATGCTCCCCCTCAAAATATGCATATAATTAAGAGTAGCATTATCTCATGGGTTATACTCAAGCATGCCTAAACCAAGTCTTAATTTAAAGAACGATTTTTTGTTTAGGGCTTTAGTAAAAATATCGGCCAAATTGTCTTCGGAATCAACTTTTTCAAGCACGATGTGGCCTTTTTGAACATTATCTCGTAGAAAATGATGTCGCAACTCAATATGTTTGGTACGAGAATGTAAAACGGGATTTTTACTTAGGTTTATAGCACTTGAGTTATCACACATAATTGGAATTTTGGATTGACGTACCTCAAAGTCGGTAAGTGTGTGCTTCATCCATAGAACTTGAGCACACGCTCTCGCGGCGGCTACATATTCCGCTTCGGTAGTGGATAAGGCTACGGAATGTTGTTTCTTGGAAAACCAAGACACAAGCGAGAGACCTATAAAGGCACATACTCCACTAGTGCTTTTTCGATCAACCATCGAGCCACCAAGATCGGAATCGGTGAAGCATGTTACTTCTAGCTCGGGTTGTTTTGGATACCATAGTCCAAGATTCGTAGTCCCTCTAAGATATCTAAAAATACGCTTGACGGCTTCATAGTGAGATTGTTTAGGCGAAGATTGAAAGCGAGCACATAAACACACACTATACATGATATCAGGTCTACTAGCAGTTAAATACAATAAGCTACCAATCATGCCACGATAAATCTTTTCATTAAAATCGGTTCCCTCTTCGTCACTAGATAATTTTAGATTGGTGGTCATCGGAGTTTCAACAGGTTTGACATTTTCAAAATTAAACTTTTTCAACATGTCTTTACAGTATTTTGATTGACTTATAAAAGTACCATTTTCACTTTGTTTTATTTGCAATCCTAAGAAGAATTTTAATTCTCCCATCATGCTCATTTCAAATTCACTAGTCATTTTTGTAGCAAATTCATTACAAAGATTTTCATTTGTAGAACCAAAAATAATATCATCAACATACACTTGCACAACCACAATATCATTTTGAGCATATTTGACAAACAAAGTATTATCTATTTTACCCATAATATAACCACTTGTAATTAAAAAGGATTTTAATCTATCATACCATGCACGCGGAGCTTGCTTTAAACCATAAAGCGCCTTTTTTAATTTATAAACATGCGTCGGATTTTCAAAATTTTCAAAGCCGGGAGGTTGGGAAACGTATACCTCCTCATTTATAAAACCATTTAGGAAAGCACTTTTGACATCCATTTGATATAATTTAAAATTTTTAGCATTCGCAAAAGCGAGAAGCATTCGAATAGACTCTAACCTTGCAACTGGTGCAAAGGTTTCATCATAATCGATACCTTCTTGTTGATTGTACCCCTTGGCAACTAGACGTGCCTTGTTTCGGGTGACTTCACCGTTTTCGTCTACCTTGTTACGAAAGACCCATCGTGTGCCAATAATGGTTTGACCGCTAGGGCAAGGAACTAAGTCCCACACATCATTCCTAGTGAACTGGTTTAACTCTTCTTGCATGGCCATTATCCAATCCTCATCACCTAAAGCTTCTTCTATGTTTTTAGGTTCTAAGGCTGAGATAAAGGCGTGAAAGGCACAAAGGGTATGGATTTGTGATCTAGTCGTTCTTTGGTTTAGGTCACCTATGATTTGATCTACGGGATGGCCTCTAGATGTTCTAAGGTTAGGATCATCTACTCCTTGTGGAACATAACATGGAGGGGCATCACTAGATTTTACATTGTTTGTAAGAGATTGGGTTCCTAAGTCCAAGGTTCTAAGATGTTGGGCTAATGCATCTCCTTCACAACCATTATCATTTACTAAGGGTGCACTAGGTTTAGGAGGACTTTCATCAAAGCTTACATTTAGGGATTCTTCTACAACCATGGTCTCTTTATTAAGGACTCTATAGGCTTTGCTATTCCAAGAATAACCAAGGAATACTCCCTCATAGGCTTTTGGGTCAAATTTGGTCAAATAAGATTTGGTATCTAAAATAAAACATTTACAACCAAATACCTTAAGATGGGCTAAGGAAGGCTTTCTACCACGTAGGATCTCATAAGGGGTCTTATTTAGGATACTCCTAATTAGCACACGATTGAGGACATAGGTCGCGGTAGCTACGGCATCACACCAAAACTTTTGGGGAACTTGATGTTCATTGAGCATAGTCCTACTCATTTCTTGTAGGGTTCTATTTTTCCTCTCCACAACCCCATTAGATTGAGGAGTGCGAGGAGCAGAAAAATTGTGCGTTATACCATATTTGTCGCAAAACGCACCAAATTGAGTTTCATTATCGAATTCGCGTCCATGGTCCGTACGAATCGAAACAATCGTGCAACCTTGTTGGTTTTGAATTCGTTTTCCCAAAACTTTAAATTTTTCAAAAGCTTCATTTTTATGTTTTAAAAATAAAGTCCACGTATATCGGGAAAAATCATCTACAATTACTAGAGTGTAATAATTTCCTCCAAAACTTTGAATGGCCATAGGGCCAAAAAGATCCATGTGTAAAAGTTCTAAAACTCTTTTAGTTGAAATCACATTTTTTGATTTATGAGAAACATGAGTTTGTTTGCCGACACGACATGCATCACAAAAATGATTATCAAATTTTAATTTTGGAAGGTTACTCACAAGCTCCTTATTTTTCAAATTTTGAATTAATCTAAGGTTAGCGTGACCTAAACGTCTATGCCACAAGGTCGAATTATCATATACGGAAGATAAACAAACATTTTCATTTACATCAGTTTTACAAACATAAAGATTTCCTTTTATAACCCCATTCAAAAGAACTTTACCATTTTTCAGAATTTTGCAAGAGTCTTCTTCAAAAACAACAATTATACCATTTTTGCACAGTTGACGAACACTTAGCAAGTTAAATTTCAAATTATCAACATGCGTAACATCTAAAAATGTAACATTGTTGCAAGAAATTGTACCTTTCCCAATTACCTTTCCTTTGGAGTTTCCTCCAAAAATTACTAGTCCACCATCACATGACTCATATGATGAAAAAAGATTATGGTTTCCGGTCATGTGACGTGTGCATCCACTATCAAGAATCCAATCCATATCAAGATTTATCTACAATATTTAAAGTACAACTTTTATGGTCCCCACATCTTATGGGTCCTTTGAAAGTTAGCATAGAAAACCACATATAATAATACATATATTTTCACAAAAATATACAGACAAGAAAATTATTTACTCAACCCTTTTCGGTAGCTCTACTTGGAAGCGACCAGGAAAGACGGTGAGGGTGGTAAGCGCGAAGGCACTTTAAAAACCGACCTCATTAGAATTCGAAGAATTCGCCTTTATCTTTCCTAGACACCGTATCCAAATAGGTGAGCCTATTCGGAGTTGATTCATAATTTTCAAACACAGAATATATATATATATATATATGTATATAATATATATATACAAAAAAAATTTAAAACCATAAACGCATGCCACCGGGATTATCAACACTAAAGGAGCCTTTAGGAATCCACTTTGGTACCATTTTAATTTTACGATCATATTTATCAAAGACGTAAAAAGGAGCATGCATATTCACACTATTTTTTGGTCTAGAAAATTTACTATTATACATGCATGCATAAGATTTCCTAGACTTATAATTCACATTATTTATGTTGGACATATATGAGGATTTTTGCACATACGGTTTTCTCATTTCAACATTTTTAGGTGGTTCAAAATATCTTTTGATAGGCATACATAAGCACTTATCTTTACACATATCGGAACCAACGCCTTTTCTACAATTAGTGCTATTTGACATATTTAACATTTTAAGCACTTTCTCATTGCTACTTTGAAAGGCATGTGCTAACAAATTATCTTTTTCATGTTTATCACATTTTTCTTTTAAACATGCATTTTCCTTTTTAAGCACATCACAATTAGCACATAAATCATTTTCAACTATTCTTTTCTCAAGGCATGCAATTTCTTTATTTAAAATGTCACAAGAATTGCAAACATATTTTTCACTTAATTTATTTTCTAAATTTATGATTTTTTCATTATCGCATGCAATTTTTTGTTTGCTATCATGAATTTCCTTTTTACTTAATAATAATTCTTCCTTTAGTTTTGCGTTCTCATCTTTATAATTATTTGTAAGCATAACCATTTTTTGAAAGGCATCATTTAACATATCAAGATCATCATCATCATTACATTCATCATCGCTAGAGTAATTTGAGTAACACGAGTTTACCTCATCGTCGCCTTCCGCCATGAGACAAGTGGCTTCATACTCATTTTCATCTTCACTTGCGCTCCACGCGCCTCCAACGAAGGCTTTCTCCTTCTTGATTTTAGGTTTATTTCTTTTTGGACACTCGTTGGCATAGTGATCCTTGTCTCCACATGAGTAGCAAAAGCCCTTCTTTTTCTTGGCTTCTTCATCATCGCTTGATTCGCCATTTTTATTTATTTTGTCGTTCCGTTTATGGAACTTTCGGCTTCGGTTTTCTCCACCACGGCGATAATCTCCTTTTCTTTGAAACCTATCATTTCTTGAAAACTTTTTATTAGCTAAAAATTTAGAAAAATTTCTTACCAACATGGCTACATCGTCAAGATGTTCGGGTTGATCCTTTGAGGAGCTAGCTTTCTCCTTCTTTTTCTTCTTCTCCTTCTCGTCACTTGAAGTTGAAGCTTTAAGCGCCAAAGATTTCTTTTTATCATGCTCCCGATCTTTGTTCCTTTTTAGTGCAATTTCATGCACTTTGAGATTTCCAATGAGATCATCTAATTTCATCATTGAGAGGTCACGGGAGTCTTCCAACGATGTGATTTTCGGCATCCACTCCGGAGGAAGCGCTCGAAGAATTTTTCGCACGTAATCTTCGTTTGGATAAGTTCTACCAAGACCTTTCAAGCTCACCATGATAAGGTTAAAACGTTTAAACATTGAGTCGATTGACTCATCTTTTAACATTTCAAACATTTCATAATCATGTACAAGAATATTTATTTTTGAGCTTTTGACTTGAGAATTTCCTCTATGAGTGTTATTTAGATTTTCCCAAATATCGTGAGCAGTTTCACAAGAATAAACACGTTCAATCTCATCTTTAGTAAGTGCCGAAAAAAGAATATTTTTAGCTTCAAAATTTAAGCAAACCCAAGCATCCTCAGCGGCGGACCATTCCGCTACTGGTTTTTCACTAATTACTCCATCTTTGGTTTTGGTGGGTTTATAATCTCCATTTTTAATAATGTCCCAAATTTTTCGACTTTTGCCACGGACGTAGCATTCAAAAAGATTTGCCCAAAGACCAAAATTTTCGGTGTCAATTTGCGGAATTTTTGTAGAAATAATTCCCTCAGAGGTTGCCATTTAAAATACAAGAACAAGTTTTTAAAAAGCACAAATATTTTTAAAGAAACATGCAACCCGCTCTGATACCAATTGTTAGGACAACCTTAGGGGGGGTAAAGGTTGTATTTAAAAATATTTCACAAATAAAAATTCTCTTATCAAAATCAACAACAAATATTGCATGCACAACAAATATACAAATAAAATTAAGTGCACAACTGGAATATAAAGAGATAAGGGTAGAGAATATTGATACCGACACCGAGATTTAAAGTGGTTCACCACCAACTGGCTGGCTAGTCCACTTGCCGAGACACTTCTCGACACACTGATTCACTATAAGTGTTCTTTATGGTAGAACACAAACCTTGATACAATGATAATAAAATCTCTTGCTTTTGCTTGAGAACGTGAATCACTCACACTATTCAAATACTTACAAGAGAATATATCTCACAATGTTAATCACTCTTGTATAAGTATAACACTTGGATTTGTGAGAGGTTGATCACTCAAAAATTATAACTTGAATAAGTTATTAAATGAGATGAGGAGCTGAGTATTCTTTCAAGAGCTTGGTATTCAATGTCTACTTGTCTCTTTACATAAATGCTGAGAAGCTGCATGTATTTAAGCTGGACGTGGCAACGGTCAAAAGCTCACCGCGGTATACCGCCTATATGGGCGCGGTATACCGCCCAGAAAAAGTAGCTGACCAAAAGTAAGTCAACCTGCAAAAGCCTGCAACTCGTACCAGCAGAGCCGCGGTATACCGCCGAGCACCATGCGGTATACCGGCGTCAGATGGATCAGAACTCTGTTGAGTGACCATAGCTTAAAAAGGGGTCTGAATGCTTTTTCCTTACTTCCAAAAAAATCAGCACATTCCTTTTGGCTAAATTTTGAAAGATTGAATTTTAAAGGATAAAATCTTTTCTAAATAGATAAATCAGGGATTTTATTAATTTAAGAAATAGTTGGGTTAGGTTTTTGAAATATCCAAGTGGTATATTATTTTAGGGTGTTTATCATTATGAGATATATATAAATAATGACGACATAAACACCAGGCTTGGACTCTTCAGATAAAATCTTCATGTTGTCCAATTAACTGCACACTTGGATAAGATTGTTAGAAAAACAATAATACGGTGTGTTTGGAATCATCAAAATAAATATATAGAGATGTGGCACACTTGCACCAACACAATCCAATCCCAAGGAATCTCATTTATTGACTGTTAAAAGAATCTTAATATATCTCAAAGGTTCACCTGAATTGGGCCTTTGGTATCCAAAAGAAACTGATTTCAAGCTAACTGCCTTTACTGATGCAGATCATGCAGGAAGCAGACTGGACAGAAAAAGTACTTCTGGTGCATGTCACTTTTTGGGTGATAAGATAGTGAGTTGGGCTTCAAAGAAGCAGAATTGTGTGTCCACATCAACTGTTGAGGGAGAATATGTAGTTGTTGCTTCTTGCTGTTCTCAAACTCTATGGATGAAAACACAACTCATGGATTATGGCTATCAGATTAACAAGATTCCCATTTACTGTGATTCAGAAAGTGCTATTGCCATCACTCAGAATCCTGTTCAGCACTCAAAGACAAAACATATTGATGTAAGATATCAGTTCATTAAGGATCATGTGGAAAAGGGAACTATAGAAATGCACTTTGTTCATACAATGTATCAATTGGCAGACTTGTTCACAAAGCCTCTTGATCACAAAAGGTTCACTTTTCTGATATGCAAGATTGGTATGCTTAACCTGACTAATTGATTACTCAGATCTTCTGGATTTACCTTTCAGAATACTCATTTCTGGAAATTACAAGTGTTTCAATTTGTTAAGTTCTTTTTGCTTGATCCTTTTTCATATAATTCATTTACTTCTAATATGTGTTTTGAGTATATGCTTGAGTCAAGGGGGGGCATTGATATCTTTCAGAAATCATTCTGAGTTGTTTGCAAGGTTTGTATTCGTCTCTCATCTCAAATCATTATAAGAAGGACAAGCTTTTAATGATAATTTTTTTTTCACTTGCTCAAACTACTTCTGAATTCTTAAAAAGGTTTAGAAGGCCAGAAGTTAGATTTTAAATGTTTTTCAGAAATCACAAATCATCCAAAGAGGGACAGACTTTTGATGACAGAAAAAATTTCACATCTGTTCAAACTACTTCTGTGTGATTAAAAGATTTATATTATCAGAAGTTGAAGTTTAAATGAATTTTGGATTCCAAGAGTATTTCTCTGAATTATATACTCAGAACTTCTAACTATGCAATCTCAGAATTCTGAGCGTAGTATTCAAAACTTTAACTTGTGTTGAATTCTATCTCATACTACGTGTCAGCTTCTTATTGGATGATATTACCATGTTCTTTCGAAGAATTCATTTTGTGGTATTTCACAGTGCTTGCAACCGTTATAACTCTGACATAAAGCAGTTTTTCGACGTTTGAATCCTTTCAGCTTCGCAGATTTTAAATAGAACTTAAAATCGCTCTTTCAATTTCATTCAAATTCTAAGAGTGATAGGTGAGATACGCAAAACTCTTGAGTTCATCGATTCTGTATTCTTTTAAACTCTCAATCATGTCTGCATCAAGAAGAAATGTTGCTCGATCATTACATTCCACAAAAACATTAATGGAATCTTCTTCGGATTCAGACAATGAGGTCATGATGCCTGAAAGAATAGTTGCAGAAGAAGAGGCTATTGGAGGAAATGTTTTAGAAAATCAGGTTATTGAAGGGGATGCAAATGAAGTACAAATGGCTGAGTCTGAGGGTAATGCAGAACTGGGTAATGTGAACATTGAACATCAACAAAGTGCAGTGAGGTCTGTGATGTCTTCTAGACCTATTTCGTTGGAGAGGTTAGTTCCTGAGGAAGAGTATTTGGCTATGTTGGAGAACAATTGTATTTTAGTGCTTGATGAAACAAATTTTAAGGAGGAACATAGACTAATCATAGAGTTAATGAAGTATCATCCTTTCAAGAAGTGGTTTACTCTGAAAAAGACTGTACCAATTCAGTATATTCAACAATGGTGGAAGCATTTGGAGTTACAAGGGAATAAGTTTATATCCAATGTAGGGGGAGTTCCATTAACTATGACTATTAGTTTTCTAAGGATCATGTTAAGATTGCCAGAAAAGGATGACTTGGAGGGGATATCTGACTTTGATGAAGAACCTACTTCAGAGGAAATGATTGCTGATTTCATGAGATTGGGATATTGTGAAGATCTATCGAACACATGGAACTAGGAACTAAGTATCACAATGACTATAAGATCTATTAACTGAACGGTCGCAGTTTTGAGTTGTTGGTTTTAAACTATTCAAGTGCAAATAAATCAAGAACAGGACAGTAGACAACTTAAGGACTTCGGATAGAGAAAACAGTTGAGGGTTGGAAATCCTAAGGTTTTCACATATAAACACCTGACTCGAAACGATTACCAGCTATTCCCTTTAATGAATACCCGATCTCTAAAATCACCGTTGTTCTTTCTCAAGCAACAACGGGTTTTATTCCGAAAGCACAAGTGTTATCTCTCGATCTCAACCTATGTAATTCGAAACACATTAAACTCAAGATTTCAACGGGACTAAGGCTTACTTGGTATATCTCTATCCAATTTCTCACTTTAGGCATGCAATTCTAGTTCTATTTAACAATTAACTCTCTCGAACTTAATTGATAACAAACAAAACAGATGAAAGTTGGCCAGACTGACTTAAAATATAAAGAGTGTAATCCACCGGTCAAATTGGGTTGACAAAGTTATAAGAACGGGTCATTAGGGTTCGAACCCTTTGTTGAAGCAGATTTAGAACAAGACAACAAGTAATCTAGAGGGTTAGCAATCAAAGTCAAAATCTTTGACTCGTTATCTTCAATAAAGGGCTAGGAATCCATCATCTAACTGATTCCTCAAGTTGTTAGTAGAATTAATTGAATAACGAAATAATCATAAAACAGGGCAAATTACCAGTTGCGTCCATTGAACCAGTTGCCTCCATTGAAGCAAATTTTGAAATTTCGTATGGTGCACAATCCCAATTGTAGGGGTACCAGAAGGTAACACAGTTTTCGTATGGAACACAATCCCTCGCTCCCGATGAACTTTTGGATGGTGCACAATCCCGGCTCCCGATGAACAATCCTTTAGGATGATTTTTTGTTCTGCTCCTTTTCGATGATTTGTTTTTGAAATTTAAAACTTTTGACTACCCTACGTCCCTACTACTTGAAAGATAATCTAATGACCAATTACAATACCTTAAGCAACATACCATTCCAATTTATAAGTTTCAAAACACTAACCATAGGGCTGTAAACGAACTGAACGTTCAGTGAACATTTCATGAACCGTTCGGTAAAAAGTTCGTTTATGTTCGTTTATTTATTAAATGAAAGAACATGAACAATATTTTACGTTCGTTTAGTTAAATGAACGAACATGAACAAAAGTCGCGTCCGTTCATTTATGTTCGTGAACTTCTGATTATGCGTTTGTTAACTTTCGTTTATGTTCATTTATTTATTTATGTTCGTATATCATATCTTTTAATTGTATAATTTTAAAATTGGTTTGTTTATAACTATAGTGAGTTAATAAAAGGGCAAATGCTCGGGTTAGGGTTACTACTAAAGGTTTTAAAATACTAAAATATATAATCATTTTTCGATATACCTAATAAACCAACGCATTGCAAATCACTGATTATATATTTTAGTATTTTAAAACCTTTAGTAGTAACCCTAACCCGAGCATTTGCCCTTTTATTAACTCACTATAGTTATAAACAAACCAATTTTAAAATTATACAATTAAAAGATATGATATACGAACATAAATAAATAAATGAACATAAACGAAAGTTAACAAACGCATAATCAGAAGTTCACGAACATAAATGAACGGACGCGAACTAACCAATTTTTGAGTGTTCAATTTTTGAAATTTCTATCAATTTCTGCCCTATCATGTAAACATAAATGAATGAACTAACCATTTACCCGTTTACAGTCAAAAATTGAGGTTTGTAATGAGATCTACAGACAAGAAAATGCAAAATAACATGACGTGGTAATGTTAAAATCTGATACTTTTGTAACACAGATGCCAAACATAGACTTCAATGATGATGTGAAGTTGCAGCATCTCCACCATCTAATCGACTCACTACTTCCGTTTCTAAAACAAATTCGTGAAGAACAAGAGGAGGAGATAGTCATGGAAGCGCATGTTCAAGGTAACTATTCAAACTATAAGACCCTGTTGAAACCTTTTGTTTACATGCTCTCAAGTTTCATTTTAGGGTTTTATGTGTGTAGCTTAATCGAATTAAGGTTTCATTTAGATTCAGTTGTGTTCCTTTTTAATGGCGTTCTTATTATTTGAATTGACGTTCTTTTTCGTGTGTAGGGGTATCAATGTCTTCAGTGAAAATAGAGCACCCTAAGTGTAAATTATGATGATGTAGATAAGCCACGTGTAATACACTCTGACGTGGCATTTTGATATAAATACGGGGTTTTGTCTGGTACATTGTCATTGTTGCACAAATAATAACTTTTAATCCTTTTTTTATTTTTAACATGTGACACCGCACGGGTCTATAAACTAGTCATTTATGTGAGAATATGTGGAACCCCTAGATTAATCTCCAAAAGAGCCCTTGAAGAGAGAAGGGGGGTTCCAACATATATAGTGAAGATTTGGTCCAAGTCTAGCCGATATGGGACTCTAACACGCCCCCTCCAACAGAGGCTAGATGGTATCAGAGCCAAGGTCTACCACTCTAGGGACTGACACGCCCCCTCCAACAGAGGCTAGATGGTATCTTGCTCTGATACCATGTGAGAATATGTGGAACCCCTAGATTAATCTCCAAAAGAGCCCTTGAAGAGAGAAGGGGGGTTCCAACATATATAGTGAAGATTTGGTCCAAGTCTAGCCGATATGGGACTCTAACAATTTATTATTCAAAATATGTGTACTCCTATATTCATTTAACATTACAAATAAGAGATAATTAGGGTACAATGCAATACCTTAATAAGAAAGTACAATGCCATAAATTACCATTTTAAGCATCAACAAGCAGGGGTGCATATTAAACTGACATTGTGCAAGTATCTGTCAAATACTAAAGACCATAAAATACCAGAGATTTACAAATACTAATAAATGTCTATTATTATTAATTGTACCAAACTGATCACACATATTTCCTTTTCTTTCTCTCCAAGCTCGCTGAGTGAAACATGCCAGCCTTCGTGTTATTGTCTTTTGCATTGAGAAAAGCAAATGCTGCATAGGAGGATGCAGATAGAGAAGATTGAGCGCAAGCAATATCGTTGAGATTCACGAGGTTCTCTTGTGCCAACTGAGCTAATGAAGTCATTACTCCCCAGTCCCTCTCACCTCTTTTTTTTCAAACCAATCATTTCCAAACACCGAATCATCGAAAAAAAGGATCGAAATCATGTAACCGTAACAGATCAAGAAGTTTAATTTGGAAAAAAGCATAGACCACCGGTGGTCTATGGTCTGTTTGTTCATGAAGTTGGTTTGTTCACCAAAAATCTTGGAAAAGTTAAAATCTTTTAACTTCTTTAAAAACTCCTTATCTGCTGGTTGGCACCATGATAAGTATTTTATACAAACACTCAAAATTGCTTATTTGTTGTTCCAACCCGCAATAAGCAAATAAGGATTTTTTAATAAGCAATCCCAAACACCCCCTTAGAAGTCGTTTACTCAATACTTACCTTGGTAGGCACTTACCGGTTCAACGAACTGAACGTTCAGTGAACATTTCATGAACCGTTCGGTAAAAAGTTCGTTTATGTTCGTTTATTTATTAAATGAAACGAACATGAACAATATTTTACGTTCGTTTAGTTAAATGAACGAACATGAACAAAAGTCGCGTCCGTTCATTTATGTTCGTGAACTTCTGATTATGCGTTTGTTAACTTTCGTTTATGTTCATTTATTTATTTATGTTCGTATATCATATCTTTTAATTGTATAATTTTAAAATTGGTTTGTTTATAACTATAGTGAGTTAATAAAAGGGCAAATGCTCGGGTTAGGGTTACTACTAAAGGTTTTAAAATACTAAAATATATAATCAGTGATTTGCAATGCGCTGGTTTATTAGGTATATCGAAAAATGATTATTTTACTACTAAAGCAACCTATTTTAGTAGTGAGTTTTATAGACCCCTTTTTAAAGTATATTAGGATTAGATTACTCCTGCACAAAGTACACATCTTCAAAGTCTAATTTACCGGTTTTCAAGGTGCCTTTACCACTATGGGCTCCCAATGTTAACAGTGTGGATTCTTGGCTTACGTTAACACTATGGGCTCCCAATGTTAACAGTGGGTTCTTGGCTTACGTTAACACTATGGGCTCCCAATGTTAACACTATGGATTCTTGGCATACGTTAACACTATGGCTCCCAATGTTAACATTGTGGGTTCTTGGCTTACGTTAACACTATGGGCTCCCAATGTTAACAGTGTGGGTTCTTGGCTTACGTTAACACTATGGGCTCCCAATGTTAACAGTGTGGGTTCTTGGCTTACGTTAACACTATGGGCTCCCAATGTTAACACTATGGATTCTTGGCTTACGTTAACACTATGGGTACAAAATGTTAACAGTGTGGGTTCTTGGTGCTAATGATTAATTGATTTGTTGATAGAATCATCCAACGTAGGAGAAGTTACGAGCTCCAGAACACAGTTGGTATAATCATCCAACACAAGAGATTCGAGCTCCAGAGGAGAAAAAAATAATACAATGCAGGGTACAGTATCTAAAGTAATGGGTTTTGTGAACAAAATATTCCTATATATATATATATATGTATATATATAGGGGTGTAATCAAATATATATATATATATATATATATATATATATATATATATAGGGGTGTAATCAAATGAGAACTAATTTGTTTGTGAGATTACACCCCTATATAGGGGGCATTCATGAGAAAAACTAATTAGTTGTGAGAACTGTGATAACCAGTTTCAGCCATTCATTTTATTAAATGAGAACTAATTTGTTTGTGAGAACTGTGAGAACCAGTTTCAGCCATTCATTTTATTATATTTAATTATCTTTATTAATTATCTTTTTCTTTTTAACCATCTACCCCTATTTTTTGTGGCTGAAACTGGTTCTCACAATTCTCACAACTAATTAGTTTTCTCATGAATTTATAAATAATTTTCGTATTATAATAAGGGAAATTAATTAAAATACCCTAAGTCAAAAAATTTGGCTTCATGATTATATAATTTGGGTTTATGAATCTATATTTTCCGATAGAGCCATAAAATACCCTTATGGATATAAAAAAGAAGTTATGGTTATAAAAAATACCCAAATTTTATATTCATGAAGCCAAAATATAGATTCATGAAGCATCGTAAAAAAAATTGAAAAAAAATGATTGTAGTCTAAAAAAGACACCATTATCCATTGCAAATTATCAATTTGATAATACACTATTTTTTTACCCAAAAGGTGAACTTTGGGTGCCAGTCATCAGTAAGATCATCATTCTTCAGTGCTTTCCTCCATATTTTCTGTGAATAATTACCAAAAGGAAGAACAGATGTGATAATCTTTGTAACTACTAAAAATAAAAGAAACGGGTTTAATAGGTTAATTCTAAGATAAGCAAATCAATTCTAACAGGTTCAGCGGGTACTTAGAAACGGGTCTAGCGGGTTATGTATACACCCGACCCGCATTGACCCCCTACCCGTTTTGACCCGTTACCCAAACGAGCCCGACCGACCCATTTTGCCAGGCCTAAAATTTATGATTATCATTTCTCCCACTTATGCTTGTTTGGTCCGTGTATTCCTTGAATAGGCACTAGCTGAAAATCCGTTCAAACACTTGAGAAGGTGGTGGCATAATTTTTTTTTTTTCAGAAAGCATATATTATTATCCCAATTAATGAATCGTAAGTTTTCCCAAGATATTTATATTCGAAAACAGTTTGTTTTAAATCAGATATATTGATTCAGTTTTTTTTTTCCAGTTCACATTGGAGTTTGGTCATACTTTGTATGCGTGGCAAAGTGGATAAATCAGGACCAATTATCCTTCATTTGGATTCATTCGGAATGCATGATACAAGTAAAATTGTTGAAAATATTAAAAGGTGAGACAAAATAAGCCAAATGATTATTATATCAGAATATTGTAATTGTTGAAAAGATTAAAGTGTAACCAATTTAAATCTTTGTTTTTAGGTTCATGGAGGAAGAAGTGAAGCATGCTAGCCTAAAGAGTACTGGTCAAGAAGTCAAGGTCTAAAACCTAATACACAATTTAAATCTTTGTTTTAGTTTTTGAAACGGAAAATTTAGGTTTTATGTGACTGATTTTTTCTGCTAGGTTCCGCAACAAGAAAATCCTTATGATTGTGGTGTCTATGTTCTCATGTATATTGAACACTTCATCAAACATGCCCCTAACAGAATGAAAACAGAATATTTAACAATGGTACGTGTTGATTGTTGTCTTCCTCTGATATTTAGAAAACATTTGCTCATTCTGTTGGTCTTTTACTTGGACAACCTGTTCCAAAATTTTCAGTTTGGGGAGAAGTGCTTTGGTATAAAAGAAGTGTGTGCCTTGAGAAGGAGAATACAAAGCTTAATTAAAGAATTCCTCAAAAGAGTACCCGGGAATGATTCTATACCAAGAAATAAACAGAATCTGGAGGACAAGGTCGATAAGATAAGCAGAAAGAGGAACATGGACAACAATAGGGAAACAAATGAAGAGAGTTCTAAAAATGTAGAACAGTCCAGCAAAAAATCCAAGAACACGAAAGTCAAGTTCAAAGATGTGAAAGAGGTGGACGATGTGAAATTACGACAGAGTATTAGAGTTAAGAAGCCATCTTACAAACTTCTAACATGATCAGCGGTTTTCAGCGGTTTTCATAACATGACTGATCTAAAAATTGTTCACGTGTTACCTGCTAAATAGTCTTTTGTTGTCTGAATGTGTCTTTTTTAGACTAGTATTTCATCCTTTTGATTTCTTCTTCTAGTGTGCTGATCCTCTAGGGCATTTGAGATTTTTGAAATCTTTTAGTGTTCTGTCCCTAGCATGCAAGACCATCTTCTTTATCTGTTCCATGAAACCATTCTTTTCTCATGCAAATTTAAATCACGGTTGTAAAACCCGGCTGACTCAGCCAGGTACCCTGGTTCGGCTTGTGACTCAGGCACCTAACGGGTCGAATGAAACATTGGTTTGACGGAATTTGCCCTGTTTAATTACTTTAACAGATGCAGTACTAGATTTTCCATTAGTTTGACCTGCTAGAGTTTGTTGAACAGTTGCAGTGATGATGGGAGGATGTAGATGTTTTGATAGGGCTGTATAATTTAAATCTTGTATCTGGGCACTTTAAATGGTGTCTTGTATAAATAGGAGGATTTTCTCTTTAATCCCAGCAGAATTTCTCTTTTCAATATACACATACCTTATCAACAGATGAAGATGAATTGAATCACGGCCATGAACCCATCTAATTAGCAAAATTTTAAATCTTAAAACAAACATTTAATTCTATTAAATCAAGGCGCCTTATCTTTCTAATCAGGTAGGTTTGAACGGTTCAAAAAACGACCTAATAAGGACACTTCTCACATGATCCAATTCAAAAAACCGATGATTATAGATGTAAAAATACAGAAGAATATCATGAAGCTTCCATATTCTAATTCGTACATAATTCCAGATTTAATAAAGAGTATAATTGAAAAAGGTCACAAAAAGCTCCTCAAACGTTTCAATAAGCAAAGTTTATGTCCATCCAAACATGTACCCAAATTCAAAAAACCAATAACTTCTTTCAAAATCACAAAAGAAGTGTCAAGTTTTTCATTTGAAACAAAGTTTTAAAAAACAATTATTAATATAAATACCAAAGTATATTATACATTGGTTATAATATTAATTAAATTGTAGTATTTATTTGTTTCAATGACTTGTGTTCTTCCTATATTAGCGTAAGGTTAATGTGATCAACAAACTTCTTGATCAGGAAATTCTTCCTGCTCTAGAGAAACTGAGGAAAGAGCGAATGCAATACATGCAATGGTCTAATGGAATGCAGAATTAGATAGACTAAAAAGGTTTTGTATTGCTTATGAATACGTACAAGCAAAGAAAATTCGAGATATATGAATATATATATCTTATATATATTAACTTTGCCAAATATGTATATATGATAAGAGCGGAAGCAAGGACCGAGAGTCGAAAGCAAGGACCTAGAGTCTTACCTGGTAAGTGAGTGCGACGGCTCTTACCACGGTTAGCACTTACCGGCTAAATTGTTGCATACATCACCATTTTGGTGGACAAAAATCCTACCCCGGGAAGTAAGTGATAGTGTTAATGTTACTGGTGAGCACTTACCCGGGTAAGTGATTAGGTAAACGGCCCCTAACTCGAAATGACATAATCATAAGTTGCACATGTTTGGTATTTAATTCAAAAAATTTAAGAACTTTTTCTTATGAAAGATTTTAAAAACTTATCTACAAAAAATAAAAAATACAGTAGATTTAATTGGGAATATTTTTCCTTTGTGCTTATGTTTACTTGTAAACAACTTGTATATCATGTAAAGATTGGAACAACTGGCCTACTGGCGTGTTGACCATCTGGGCTGGGCTAGTTCTATTATTTTTTCCATTAGCCCATTACCCGGTTTCCACTACAGGCCCACAACCCTCTCGCAAATACCGATCATTTTCCCCCATTTCCATTTTCACGCACAGGAGATTGAGTAGGGATGGCAAAAAAACCCGAAACCGATGGTGAAAACCGAAACCCAAATTTTTCGGGTCGGGTTCGGGGACGCCTTAACGGGGACGGGGCGGGGATCGGGGATTTTAACGGGGACGGGGACCATTCTCACCGGCCCGGCTCGGCCCGATATTATACATTTATATATATATATATATATATATATATATATATATATATATATATATATATATATATATATATATATATATATGACGATAATCAAATGAGAACCGCAAAAAGGTTGAGAACCATGAAAACCAAAACCATTAATTGATTTAATCTATTACAACTTAGATGAGTTCTCACGGTTCTCAATCTTTTAATTATAACCATGTGATCAAAAGTTTAATTATAACCATGAGATCAAAACTAAATTATGACTTAGATCGGTTCTTATGGTTCTCAATCATTTTTTGGTTCGCACATGATTTAACCCATATATATATATATATATATATATATATATATATATATATATTTGTAATTTGTTTGGGCCTTATATATATTTGTAATTTGTTTGGGCCTTATCCAGTTATCCTAAAAAAGAAAAAGCCCTAATCAAGTGCATCTCTCGTCTCCATCTCTCTCTCTTGTCGACGATTACCATTTCAGATTTGAACACATTTGAAAAATCACACTCCCGGGTCTTTCCCTTTGCCCTGATACAGCGTCGCGTCTACTTCTTCCTTTGTATGCCAAAACACTTGAGCGACACCCAACTCCGACCTCCGCCTCCTCCAGCGCCAGCGCCAGCACCGCCTCCTCCCTCCGGTCGACTCTTCCCGCCCGTGGACGCCTCTCCTCCCTCCGCCCGTGGACGCCTCCCCTCCGGTCGACTCATCAAGCAACTCCGCCACCTCCGCCAGCATCTCCGCCAGCACCGCCGGTAAGAACTTCACTTCTGGGGTCTAAGGTTTAATTTGGAATCGATTCTCTAAAATCGGTTGTAATTTCCTGTGTGTCTGTAAAATCGATTCTTTGATTTCTGTTTGAATTGATAACTTTGTTCAGTCTTTAGTCAATTCCTCCTAACTTGCTGTGAATGTCATTTGATTTCTGGTAAATGCTCCCCCAATTCCATAACTAATATTCATCAAGTTTAGAACTCACAATGAACTCTCTTGATTTAACTAGTTTTACCAAATGCATTTTAATAGCTAAATGATTTGATGATCAATCACGTAAATCCTTTGTTCATGAAGTTGTTGGTTTGTTCACCAAAAAAATAGAATTATATTTAATGGATGAAGCAGGCCCACGCGTAATTACTTGGTGTTCTTATTGGTTTTTCCTCCCATTTGTCATTCAAACTATTCATTTCCAAACACCTTGGTGTTCTTATTGGTTTTTCCTCCCACTTGTGGGCAGTTTGTTCATGAAGAGTGTGTTTGTTCACCAAAAAACTTTGACTTTTCTTATCAAATTTCTTCATATCCTCTCACCTCTTTTTTTTCAAACCAATCATTTCCAAACACCGAATCATCGAAAAAAAGGATCGAAATCATGTAACCGTAACAGATCAAGAAGTTTAATTTGGCAAAAAGCATAGACCACCGGTGGTCTATGGTCTGTTTGTTCATGAAGTTGTTGGTTTGTTCACCAAAAATCTTGGAAAAGTTAAAATCTTTTAACTTCTTTAAAAACTCCTTATCTGCTGGTTGGCACAATGATAAGTATTTTATACAAACACTCAAAATTGCTTATTTGTTGTTCCAACCTGCAATAAGCAAATAAGGATTTTTTAATAAGCAATCCCAAACACCCCCTTAGAAGTCGTTTACTCAATACTTACCTTGGTAGGCACTTACCGGTTCAACGAACTGAACGTTCAGTGAACATTTCATGAACCGTTCGGTAAAAAGTTCGTTTATGTTCGTTTATTTATTAAATGAAACGAACATGAACAATATTTTACGTTCGTTTAGTTAAATGAACGAACATGAACAAAAGTCGCGTCCGTTCATTTATGTTCGTGAACTTCTGATTATGCGTTTGACGGAGCTCTTGGCATTGCTTTGTTTTTCTCTCCTTTCCTATCGGCGAGTTCCGACCCTTTTGTTCGAAATTTCTTCGTTCGTACCGAACCGCTTGCAGAATCAAATCCTGTTCCACAAGATCCTATATCATCTATACATCCTCCTTGCATTTATGCCGGAGAAGTCGCCAGTGCTATGGGCTTTGGCTTATGTAGATCAAAATGATGAATGGGATCGTGGCACTCCACTCGCCGCCAATGCGGAAGGATGCCGCCGAAAAGAATGGATCCGCATAAGCCATAAAACATAATTACAATTAATATAACCAAATTGGAGTCTATATTTAACAATGAGACGATAGTATTTCAGTATTCATTTTATTGATAGTGTTCAAGGGAAAGATCTCTAAAAGAAACTTATTTTAGATTCATCGAATAGTGTAAGACCATCTTTAGTGGCAATCCTATTTATGGGATTGTGAATAAGACAAATGAATTTTTTTTTAAAAATAAATAAAAAAGAAAATTGGCAACTCAATCCTCAACAATCTGCTTCACCCAACGATTTTCTACAACCGAGATCCTTCAAGATTGTTGTTTTATTTTTAAAACCAAATGACACATGTCATGATTTGATTGGTTAGGTTTAGATTTTTATTGAATAAAACTTATTTTATTAAAAAATTGACTTTAACAAATAAATTAAAAATTAAAAAATATACCAAAATTCATGGTTTTCAATTCCCTACAAATAGACACCAGTGTTGACATATTTTCACCACACCAATTTTTCTCTTCATTTCAATAATATTGTAGATTAGATTGGATTGTAGGGGATTGTGGTTGGAGTATGAAAATTTTGAGATTGGATTGGATTGGATTGGATTGGATTGGATGAGAGAGAAAGTAATATTTTACCTAAATTCCATAAAACATAATTACAAGAAATATAACCAAAACGGTCCTAAAATTTGTACACATTACATCGATTCTAACTCTAAGTACACAACGGATAATCCTCTTCACAACTAAGATTCTACAGGAAGCCTGTATACGTTCGTATATGAACCTATGTAATTCATATATACGTTCATATATAAACAACTGTAATTCACATATTAAATATTTTTAAATTCATATATAAAAAAACGATTGTAATTTTCTCAAAATATATAGAAATATTTAGTTTTTTTTATTTTGGTATACCACGCTGTATTGTGAGAGTACCCTTCTAGTAAATTTTAAAATTTATAGGTCATGTTTTAAAGAAATCATACCTCAAGGACCAAAATTGGAGTTTACTCAAAATTTTATTAGACCGTTTTTTTTTTCAAACTCTTCATACGTACGTCTTCCTCTTCGCTAGCCAATCTGGTTCCTCACTTGGTAGTCCCAAACTGCTAGCTGATAGCAATGGGAGATTAGTTTGTGATTGTAAAGGTAGAGAATCACCAATGGATCTCAGGCGTCTCGATGAAAAAAATTGGATCCGAAGTTTGGAAGAAAAGGCAGAAAGTGTAATGAATAGATTCAACATCAAGTTTTCATCCAAATCAAATTTGTCGGAAACTAATCATTCTGGCCTCTATTTGACGAAAAATGACCTTATCTGCTTCCGTCAGCGTTTGACTGATGGTGAACCAGTAGTCATCCAGGATGTTTTAGATCATACCCATGGCTTAAGTTGGGATCCGATGGCTATCTCAGATGAATTATGTAAACTTGTGGAACCAAAGATGTCAAAACTCGAAGTTATTGATTGTGAGAGCGGGTCTAAGGTAAATCTGTTTCTTTAATGTTCAAATTCATATTTTTATGGTTGTTTCTTGTCATTTGCATAATAATCGACCATAATATGCAGGTCAAGATTGATACTAAATTTTTTTTCAAAGGTTACATTGAAGGAGACAAAAGATGTTCATTGCCAAAGATGCTCAAATTAAAAGACTTTCCTCCAAATCATAAGTTTGAAGAAATTCTGCCACAACATTATGATGCCTTCATCAGAGCATTGCCTTTCAGTATATACAGTGATCCAAAAGTGGGTTTTCTGAATCTTGCTGTGAAGTTACCACCAAATGTTGTAAAACCTGATTTGGGTCCGAAAACATATATTGCATATGGAATGGCTCAAGAACTTGGGATAGGCGATTCTGTAACGAACCTTCATTGTGATATAGCAGATGCGGTATTAGTTCAATCCTGAATTAGTATTTTTTATACAATAAGTATAAATTTTGATTGAGTTTAAATGTTCAGGTGAATATATTGACTCACACCAAGGAAGTGTCAATAAGTAGCAAGCAGCAGTTAAATATTAATAAGTTTAAGGAAAAACACAGGAGTCGGGACAAAGGAGAAAAAGATGGTGATATTACTGAGTGTGGAAATACAGGGGAAATAGCTGGTGCTCGTTGGGACATATTCCGGAGGAAAGATGTTGAAAGTTTAGAGGCTTATCTACGGAAGCACTCAAAAGAATTTGGCCACAATAGTTGTCCCGATGTGGAGGTATGTTTACTAATATTTTTTAATTCAGTATCTATTGTACTTTATTACTTCTCTTTCTTTTGATACTTGAACGGTTTGTGTGTAGGTTTGTAATCCTATTCATGATCAAACATTTTACTTGACAGAGGAGCATAAAAGGAAGCTAAAAGAGGAATACGGTCAGTATTCATCCAAACGCTTGTATTTGAGCTGAACGACTAACATTATGAAATCTGATTTTTGTCATAAGTTTCCTTAACATGTGACACACTGACACGTGATGAGATGTGAACCTTTTAGATGTGGAACCATGGACAATTGAACAATGTCTGGGAGACGCAATTTTTATTCCTGCTGGATGTCCACACCAAGTGCGAAATCTTAAAGTAAGTTCCTTCTTTCCTCCCCACCCCCACACTCACAATTAACCAAACATAGATGTACGTACACACATATATATATAGACGCTTAAAGTCTTAAACACTGGCAATTGTAACTGTCAATAACCGCCATAACTGCCATCACCTGCCGAAATTACCAGAATGCCCTTCTTCTTGTCTAGCTTAAACTTTAACACCCCCCCTTCGAGCTAGACAGGTTCCATGCCCAACTTTTCTTTAAAGTAATTGAAACTTCCCACTCTTCTTGTCTAGCTTAAACTTTAACACCCCCCCCCCCCCCCTTTCGAGCTAGACAGGTTCCATGCCCAACTTTTCTTTAAAGTAATTGAAACTTCCCACTGGTAGAGCCTTGGTAAAGCAATCAGCAACTTGTTCCTTAGTGCTGCAGAAATCAACCTCTACATCCTCTTTCTTGATTAGATCACGAATGAAATGGAATTTTTGGACAAGGAAATAATCACAGAGAATTCTAGTGGGACCAATCTTAACCAAACCAAATTGCTTGACACCCTGCGGTAGATAAAGAAATATATCCTGCCTCTGCAGAAGATAGAGCAACAACACTTTGCTTCTTGACCAGATCCGAGATTAAAAACATAACCAGAAGTACTCTTACTCTGGATAAGAATACAATGGAACTTCTTGTTAATCAATTTTCCTCCAAAGTCACTTGTACCCTTGTAATTCTGGATTTTCAACCTTCTTATAATTTAAATATTCCATTGTACTCCCCTCCACAATCTGATCTAATAGTCTTGATCTTATGCTCACTTTGTCTTTCAACAAATGCTTTAAAGGAGTATTTGTTAATCAATTTTCCTCCAAAGTCACTATCACTGTACCCTTGTAATTCTGGATTCTCAACCTTCATCTTCCAACAAATGCTTTAAAGGACTTGAAATTTTCAAAAACTTCTGACCTTTCTTTCAGAAAATAGACCCTTCTTCTGACCTTTCTTTCCAACAAATGAAAGAGAGTGTACTTGTGACCACCCAATGAAAGTGTCATGTGGAAAGGAGTCCCTGTTGTGCTTCCCTAGAACACATCCCTCACATACAAATCTTCAGTCTTTTCAATTCTTGGCAGCCCATGAACCAGTTTATTTTTGAACATGTGTTTTAGAACAAAAGAGGAGGAATTGTCCACAAATCTGAGTGGAAACATCTTATTTGTGGTCATGCTAACTTTACCAAGAAGGTTACCACTTGGTTCTTTGATCTCACAGACATTACTTTTGAAATTCACACCATACCCTTTAAGCAACAGTTGCCCCACACTGAGAAGGTTATGCTTTAACCCTGGAACAAAATAAACATTTTGTATGGTCTTCCTTCCCTTCTTTGTGTTGACTGATATTTCTCCTATTCCCTGCACATCCAGGATCTTGTCATCACCAGTCCTTACTTCCTTCTTGAGATCAGTGTCCATTTTTGTAAATAACTCTTTGTGACCACTCATATGGTTACTACAACCACTGTCAATGTACCATATATCATCTGCATAAGATTCTAGAGTGCATAAAATAAAATCATGAACATGGTCTCACTCTCATCATCTTCTTCTTTGTGAATGAAAGAAGATGCAGCAGCCTTTTCACCTGCAATCCTTTTCCTACAGAACATCATAGTGTGTCCCATTTTGTAGTGAGTTTTATAGACCCAAAGAAGAACATCATAGTATACAATGAAAAACCAATAAGAACACCAAGGTGTTTGGAAATGAATAGTTTGAATGACAAATGGGAGGAAAAACCAATAAGAACACCAAGTAATTACGCGTGGGCCTGCTTCATCCATTAAATATAATTCTATTTTTTTGGTGAACAAACCAACAACTTCATGAACAAAGATATGTTACCTTTGGAGGAGGAATAGGAGGAAGAATTACTGGTAAAGGCACCTTGAAAACCGGTAAATTAGACTTTGAAGATGTGTACTTTGTGCAGGAGTAATCTAATCCTAATATACTTTAAAAAGGGGTCTATAAAACTCACTACTAAAATAGGTTGCTTTAGTAGTAAAATAATCATTTTTCGATATACCTAATAAACCAGCGCATTGCAAATCACTGATTATATATTTTAGTATTTTAAAACCTTTAGTAGTAACCCTAACCCGAGCATTTGCCCTTTTATTAACTCACTATAGTTATAAACAAACCAATTTTAAAATTATACAATTAAAAGATATGATATACGAACATAAATAAATAAATGAACATAAACGAAAGTTAACAAACGCATAATCAGAAGTTCACGAACATAAATGAACGGACGCGACTTTTGTTCATGTTCGTTCATTTAACTAAACGAACGTAAAATATTGTTCATGTTCGTTTCATTTAATAAATAAACGAACATAAACGAACTTTTTACCGAACGGTTCATGAAATGTTCACTGAACGTTCAGTTCGTTGAACCGGTAAGTGCCTACCAAGGTAAGTATTGAGTAAACGACTTCTAAGGGGGTGTTTGGGATTGCTTATTAAAAAATCCTTATTTGCTTATTGCGGGTTGGAACAACAAATAAGCAATTTTGAGTGTTTGTATAAAATACTTATCATGGTGCCAACCAGCAGATAAGGAGTTTTTAAAGAAGTTAAAAGATTTTAACTTTTCCAAGATTTTTGGTGAACAAACCAACAACTTTATGAACAAACAGACCATAGACCACCGGTGGTCTATTCGTTTTTCCAAATTAAACTTTTTGATCTGTTACGGTTACATGATTTCGATTCTTTTTTTCGATGATTCGGTGTTTGGAAATGATTGGTTTGAAAAAAAAGAGGTGAGAGGATATGAAGAAATTTGATAAGAAAAGTCAAAGTTTTTTGGTGAACAAACACACTCTTCATGAACAAACTGCCCACAAGTGGGAGGAAAAACGAAATTGATCATTATAAAGAATTGATCATTTTAATAACAAAACTTCCGCATTAAAAACACCATAATTTGATTGAAACAATTCAAGATCTGTTCTTGAGTTATGGAATCAAGCCTATCTTTTAGCAAAATTCCCATGTGAAAAAGAACCATAATTCTATCAAAATCACACATAATATTGTATTTTGAGTTATGGTTTTAAGTACCTCATGACAGAAAACTTGATGGTGTGTTTGGTTGCATGCTTGATGATCCGTTCGGTGACAAGTAAAGTTTTTGGCTTGCAACTAGTGGTTTTGGAATTTCAGTTTAAGTTTCAATTTGACTTGGAAAAGTTTTTATGATAAAACTGTTGGTTGCTTTCTGAACAAATCGTGTTGTTGATTGCTTTTTGACTAGAAACTATATACATTTTGTGGTTTGCAGGAAAAGAATCAAAAAGCACGGTCGAATCTGGCATCACCGGAGATTGTAAGTGGACTTAGAAGAATCTTTTCAGAAAAAATATCATTTAAGCGAGTATCGTCTGTAGGAAAGACTTCTATGACTAGTAGAAGGTCTTCTAGTGCAAAACGGCGTAGTAATTCAAGTGTTAATAAGCCAGTTATTGATGAAAAACTACGCGATGCTCTTGCTGAATTGGCACATTCTGGTGATTTGAAATTCAATGACATTGGAAGAGTCGAACAATATGTAACCAAATGCAAAACCAGTCTGCACACTTTTATGACAGGAAATAAGGCGTATAGGCTGTCCGTGGTTCACGAGTATCTGGGGATCAATTCTCAAGAAACCGAAGTCCCACAAACTCCATGTGATTTATAGTTGTACTAATTTGTATATTTAATTCTGGCGGTGACAGTGGCAGTGGTGGTGACGGTGACGGTGGCGGTAGCGATGGTGGTGGTGGTGGTGACCATCTATTTTATTAAATGAGCTTTGAAAAAAATCATATCATATCTATCTATTAGTTAGTATATGTATATAAAAATTACACCCTATGGTTCCTATGGTTTACACTTTGTAACGCATTTAGTCCCTATATATATATCAAAGATATCCAAATGTTCGATGATTTGCACGAGAACGAGTTGTTACAAACTCCCCCACTTAGACTCCCGACGTCCTCGTCAGGGTTGTCTCAGATCTTTTCATCCCAGGCCAACTGTATCAGATATTGTTCGCTTTGTCCACACACCAAGACTCACGGTTTTAAAGTGCGTCTGATAGAGGAGGTACCATGTCCCTTATTAGCAACCTTTACACCCACGATATGTAGCAGAATTTTCAACTTTTCGCTCCATCTCTTCAACAACTCGGGTATTCCTACTTGTTTTATTCACTTCCTTTCGGCATCATTCTCACTCCTTCCGAGTCATCCATCACCTCGCTTCAAACACTCCGTATAATCTGCACAAAGGCATAAAAACTATTTCGACCGTGATAGAGAAGGAAATAGAAATTAAAAATTAAAATGCATAAAAAACCCCAACAAAAATTCAAATACTCCAAATGTTCCTTTCGCAATGCATCAGACTCCTTTTGTTTTTTTGCAACTCCTCCTTCAACTTGAGGTTTTGCGAAAACAAAGAATCTTTCTCCTTCTCGAGAGATTTGTTCTTTCTTTCCAACTCGGCGTACTTCTCCTTCGACTGTTGTTCATGTTCGACCAGAAGTTTTTCTACTTGTTGGAACTCCGTGGCGAAGAACAACGACCGAAGCTGAGAAAATAGTTCCTTCACCGTCAATTTTTGCTTTGTTTTGGAAAATCTCGACCCGTGATTTACGAAACAGTTCTCGACTATCGGGTTCGATACTTGAATATACAATCGGCTTTGTTCAAGAACATTCAATTCATACAAATATATCATTAACCACTTTCTTTCGGTCAAAAAGATTCGTGATTTTTCCGTAAATCATCGACCTGTGCAACTCAAATGCACCTCAACATGCTGCGAATGTATGGATTGTTTGTCGGTTTGAAACCGGCAGCCGACAACTAACTTCAACAATTTTTCTTTAATCCGATGTTTTACTAGTTACCACACTGTTTTTGTGTAGCCAAAAAGTAGAGTAAAAGGTTGTAAAAGCAGCTGTCAGTTGGTTGGCAATTACAAATCAATATCCGACGTTGCGAGAATATGATGCTGATGTAAAGCATCGGATTAAAGAACTGTTGAAGTTCGTTGACTTGTACTACGATGCATCATGATGCACCAAAGAGCGTGAAAATGTTGGTTGACTTGTACTACGATGCTTATGATGCACCGAAAAACGAGAAAATGGTTGAAATTCTTATGCTACACATATATCCATTTTATGGAAAAGGAAACAGAGAAGGAATATGATTCGAAAGGTAGCTTCTCATTTCGGTTGCTAAAATGGCTATATTATCATTAGTTTCTTATTACTATGTCGAATATCAATTGTTGTCGATATGAATGTTCTTTTAGTCATAAGTTATGTCGAATCATTATGTTGTTCTTGGTGTGGTTATGAAAGTATTGAAACTGACAATGATAGAACATAATTTAGAAACCGATTTTGGCTCAGGATTCATGAGATTGTTGTCGTTATTTTGGCTATGTCGAATGTCCAGGTCCATCTTGTTGATCGAGTTGAAATGGTTGTGGTTAAGTGTGTCAAATCGATAAGCTTAAATCAAGATTAGACGCACTCACTAGCCAATTTGGGGATCATTGTTCGGAGGTAATATTACTTATGAATGTCTTTTTTTCATACACTCCTGTTTGTTGTTTGCGTGCAAAATTATACACGTTGCACTGCTCTAATAATGTTCACTTTTGCATTGATAGCTTCTGCCTCGTTTGAAAGTTGGTAGTGAAACGTCTGATGATGATGATCGAGCTGAAAATGGAGATCGAGCGGACCAAATTGCTTCAAGTGATTAAGTGTTAGTTGATAGTTTAAAACTCGACCCATGTAGAGTTGATGCTTGGTAAAAATTTATTGACATTGCATCAATTATCTCCAATGGCCGAAATAGAACTCTGCTAGAATTTGGTAGCATGTTTGGAACAAGGTAGCAATCGCAGATGAGGAGGAGGCTCAATCAGCTGATGATGATGACACCGATTATGATCCGGAGGTCCCGCCTCACTCACTACCACTCCAGCTAGTCGCACACCAGGACCAGTCAGTTCATGACATTCTTAGCCGGATCGAACGCAAGTTGGATTCGGTAATCACAGAGATAGGAGAGATCCGGACGCGCGTGGAGCGCATTGAGGCAACCGTACCAGGACGCTCGACAGGCAATGCCCCCCCTCCGAAGAAGCGTCGCCAACCTTCCTCTTCCTCTTCTCGTCGACTAACCAAAATGGTGATGCCCATATCAATGGTGCATCCTCACTACGGTTCTCTTACTAACCAAATTGGTGATTCCCAGTTAAAATAGTACATCATCTCTAAGGTTCTATTACTAACCAAATTGGTGATGCACATATCAATGGTGCATCATCACTACGGTTCTCTTACTAACCAAATTGGTGATTCCCAGTTAAAATAGTAGATCATCTCTACGGTTCTCTTACTAACCAAATTGGTGATGCACATATCCAAGTTGCATTCTCAATAAGGTTCTGTAACAAACCAAAATGGTGATGCCCATATCAATAGTGCATCATCACTAAGGTTCTCTTAATAACCAAATTGGTGATTCCCAGATGAAATAGTACATCATCACTAAGGTTCTGTTTGTAACCCAATCGGTGATGCCCATGTCAATGGTAAATCATCACTAAGGTTCTCTTTCTAACCAAATTGGTGTTGCCCAAGATAAATAGTACATCATCACTAAGGTTCTATTACTAACCAAATTGGAGATGCCCAGATAAAATAGCACATCCTCCCTAAGGTTCTGTATGTAACCAAATCGGTGATGCCCATGTCAATTACTAACCAAAATAGGGAATCATGTGCATCTTTTAAAATAGGATCAGGAATATTTTGTTACCCATTCAATAGGTCTATTCTTTTTTCCAAATTAAACTTCTTGATCTGTTACGGTTACATGATTCGGCAGTTTTGAGAAAACATACCAAACACTTCTAAAGTTATATTTACTACTAGTGCCATCACCAAATCGGTGATGCCCATGTCAATGGTAAATCATCACTAAGGTTCTCTTGCTAACCAAATTGGTGATGCCCAGATAAAAAAGTACATCATCACTAAGGTTCTATTACTAACCAAATTGGTGATGCCCATATCAAAGTTGGCATACTCACTAAGGTTCTGTAACTAACCAAATGGGTGATGCCCAGTGGAAAAAGTCAATTATCACTAAGGTTCTGTTACTAACCAAAATGGTGATGCCCATATCAATGGTGCATCCTCACTACGGTTCTCTTACTAACCAAATTGGTGATTCCCAGTTAAAATAGTACATCATCTCTAAGGTTCTATTACTAACCAAAATGGTGATGCCCATATCAATGGTGCATCCTCACTACGGTTCTCTTACTAACCAAATTGGTGATTCCCAGTTAAAATAGTACATCATCTCTAAGGTTCTATTACTAACCAAATTGGTGATGCACATATCAATGGTGCATCATCACTACGGTTCTCTTACTAACCAAATTGGTGATTCCCAGTTAAAATAGTAGATCATCTCTACGGTTCTCTTACTAACCAAATTGGTGATGCACATATCCAAGTTGCATTCTCAATAAGGTTCTGTAACAAACCAAAATGGTGATGCCCATATCAATAGTGCATCATCACTAAGGTTCTCTTAATAACCAAATTGGTGATTCCCAGATGAAATAGTACATCATCAGAAATATGACCGTCACCCTAAACTATAACTATGACCGTCACCCTAAACTATAACTATGACCGATTTGGTTACATACAGAACCTTAGGGAGGATGTGCTATTTTATTCTGCCCTATCAAGGTTTACCTGCTCCTCTCAGTCAGAAATTTGAATGACCAGAAATTTATGTTCAATTAGCAACGTAAATGTTCAATTTTTGACCCGCAAGGCTTTGACCACTGTTTTAAAATAGAAAAGTTAAAATTATTGAACATTAAAACTTTGAGTTTCATAAAAGCAGGCGAAATGTAGCAAATGTAGAAAAGTTGAAAAGTTAAAATTATTGCATAAAATTATTGCAAATGTAGGAAATTATCATGTAACTGTTATGGAATCAACTTGTATGAACTCCTGTTTTGGTTTTTTACTTTAATGGTTTTTGACTCAATTTCAGTCTCCACCTTTGAGTTCCACTCCCCTGCCACATTGTCAGTCTCATTCTTGTATTAAATTTTATAAAACCCTATTTTTATGGCTTATTAGTGTTTCCTAGGGTGTGTATTATGTTTACCCGAGGAAACGAAGTTTGACAATAAAAGTTTGATTTTCCTGTTAGGGGTTGTGTTTAGGGTTGTTTCATATGTATATACCGGATAGGCGGATATACTTTTTTTATATCTAGTCTCTGCTACATGTCACAGTCACAATCACACTTCTATAGATCTATTACTAGTATGATATAGTATGACATACATATATATGTGTGTATATAACTATATATTGTGTCTAATACTCAAGTGTGAGGTGTGTGTATATATATTGCACATATTTCTTGAGTAGAAGCAATGTGTACATATATTTTTCTATAGTATATACTTCCGCCTCGGGGCTTACGCCTCGGACTGCCTTGAGGCTTACGCCTCGCCTCATTGAGGGAGCTTTATTCCCGATATCTTGATTCACCACTGCATCTGTTAAAGTAATTAAAGAAACAATTAATCGAGTGCATTAATAACAATAGTCCTAATACTTCAAATCCAGGTCGGCGCTCTTTCTTGTATTTAAATCTCTCAAATTCAGGTTGGCGCTCTTTCTTACCTTTAGATCTCAACTTTGTTCGTTTATAAACAATTAGATCTTTCTGCTTTCTTGGTTTCAGGACACTTTCAGCGGTAGGAGCATTTGTAGTTCTCACATGGAAAGGACCAATACATAATGTGTCCTCATTCCGAGTTGCTTGATCCTTAAACGTCAACGAAGTTTCTGCTGGGTTTGTAATATCTTCCAGTTCATTTTCATTTCCTATTCCGATATCCTTTAACTGCACCGGAATGTCACCACTCATCACGTTCATTGCTCTCATCGAAGACTTCGTTTCATCACACAAAATCTGCACCTTGTTTAAGTAAAGCAGTATTTTTGTCTAAGATATCAATTAGTCTAAGTAAAGCAGTATTTTTGTTTCTATTTTATTTGACTTATATCATACCTCCTCCTCCATATGTTTTTGTTTCTTTTGCTTCTTTTCTCCATGTCCGAAACCCCTTTCATTGAGTTCAGCGTGTTGTCTTTTCTTGAGCAAACTTGTTGTGCATGCTATTATTGGTCTTTCCCTTGAGACACTAACACTAGCACACTGTGTCGAATGAGTTCCTTTCTTTTCATTTGCCTTTTCATTTGCTTTCCTTTTGTTGGCAAACTTCTGGTTTATCTTGCTGGTAAGCTCCTCTGTCACTAGTGATTTTATTGGAAAATCACCTGACTTGTCAAAACCTAAACACAAACATTAATATTAGTCAAGTCCATAACATTGATTTGTCTCATAATGCAAAAATGGTTGATAATGGAAACTGGAAATGGCCTATTGAATGGGTAACAAAATATTCCTGATCCTATTTTAAAAGATGCACATGATTCCCTATTTTGGTTAGTAATTGACATGGGCATCACCGATTTGGTTACATACAGAACCTTAGGGAGGATGTGCTATTTTATCTGGGCATCTTTGTTGGATTAAATGTTGAAGATCACCACATCAATACGAGCATTCTTAGTCCTAAATATGACCGTCACCCTAAACTATAACTATATTGGAACTTTCACTTAAAAATCCTAATCTTTGTATAAAGTTAACGTGCCTTTTAGCAAAATCCTAATCTTTGCATTGATTTTGTAGGTTTTTCTTCATAATGTCAAAATCGTCAAAATCCAAGGGCAAAAAGTTAACGTGCCTTGGGACATCCGAATTGAGATGTTCGGAGGAGTTAGGCTCGGAGGAGTTAGGCCAACAACCCGGGTCTCCGTCACATGCGTCTCCGTCACATGCGTCTCCGTCTCATGCCACAACTCAAGGTGCATCTAATAGTTTTGTTATCAATTTTTACCAAAATTAAATAGAATAAACTTGTTTAAAACACACTATTCTGGTCAAAAACTCCATTGGATTGGGCAAGCAAATTGATGCACGTAATTTTGCTTCACCAAGGCTGTGAGACATGAGATTATTAAAGAATGTATTTTTTAAAGTCTGTTAATTTTATTTGTTAAGGCTGTGTTTGGCAAACTAGCTGATAAGCTAGCTTATGAACAAATTATGTTTGGCAAAAAGTAGCTTATGGGTATGTAATATTAATAAGGGTATAATTGGAAAAAGCTACAAAAAGCTCCCAAAACGCTACTCCAAGTACTAGCTTATAAGCTAGCTTATTTTTGCCAAACACAACTTAAATAATATAATGTGAATTAACTGTGCTCTAATGATCAACTTATATACAAACATTTGGTGCTAATGATTAATTGTTTTGTTGATAGAATCGTCAAATAGAGAACATATTGCCGAGCGCCACGAAAGAAAGAAGGAGGATACTCTACATCTTCTAGATGACATGGTGCAAGATGAAAGATTATGCTCGGATAAGAAGGAAATAATAAGAAATGCGAGAGACGCACTCGTTTTCGCTTTTGGTTGGTCAAAATCGAAAAAAAAATAGTTGCTCCTGCCAAATGTTGGCAATTTGTACTGATAATTTTGGTAAATATTTTGTATATTTTTATTTGTTATGCTTTTATCTATATTTATTTATTATCTATACTATATTATAAAATATTTATGAAAACTCTTAAAAACAAATCTTGAAAACAATTAATGAAGCTTTATCATAAATTGTGGACTTTTATAAATTAATCATTATAGATAAATTGTGGACTTTTATAAATTAATCAACAAAGAGAGGTACGTAACTCGAATGTGAAGAGGACCGGATGTAAAGCGTATGTTAAGTTTCGATTTTGACTTGGTTTTTTGTATTGTATTTACTGATGCTGTTATGATTTAGATTAGGTTTTTTTTTGATGAAATTGATCTTGATTATTAAATTGCTATTGTACTTGTTCTTTCAGTTGATATATGATTTAGGTGAGGGTTTTTATTAGTTAAATGCTAAAGTCTGAAATAAACCTAAAATGATAATCAATTTGTTTAAAATTTTGAATAACACATATAAAAATTGCAACTTGATCTGTTTTACACACACCGTGTCTCTTAGATTTAGGTAAAAATGCATTTTAGAATTGTTTTTTGTTCAAATTAGATTTAGTTGTCCCCTACTAAAATACTTTTATTATTGCCGCCTTCATCTCCATGGGAGATTCATAGATATATTATATGCTTTAGTATTCCATGATGGGTATACATAGATAGGTTATGTGAAAACTTGGATATACCCTTTTCACACAATCATAGCCAAAGTGCAACCCTCTCCATCCAGACCCAGAGTGCAACCCTCTCCATCCAGACCCAAAGTGCAACTTGATAGGTTCTGTATATACTTTTGACCACCCAGACCCAAAGTGCAACCCTCTCCATCCCGAACCTTCTCCACCATTTACCCAAAAGAGTCCAATTAAACGACTGTAAGTCTCCTACATTAAGACCTCCTCTCTTGAAGTCTCTCAAGACTCTCTCCCACTTTACCCAAGCCAGCCCTTTTCTAGTGACCGCACCATCTCCCTCCCCCCCCCCTCCCTCAAAAGAATTTGCTTCTCACACTCTCTAGCTCACTAATCACTCCTCTCGGAGCTCGAAAAAGCGAGAAAAAAATACAAGGGTAGACTACCTAGCTCAAATACATCTGCATTTTGGTTTACTGCACTTGGTTTAGTTTCTGTATTTTGGTTAAGTTTTATATAGATTAACACGATCGAAACTACCACCAGCACGCAGTTCATCAGCCCTACTGCATTGCTTGGTGTGGTTCTGTCAGCCACACGGACCATGTTAGAGACAGCACGTAGTTCATCAGCCCTCCTGCATTGCTTGGTGTGGTTCTGTCAGCCACACGGACCATGTTAGAGACTTGCCCCCGATCTTTCTCGATAACCACTCGTAGCAACGACGTTGGTACTCCATGAATTTGTCCTCCTGTCCTCCAGCTTGCTTTTATCGCCCTTGAATACCGTTTGGTTACGGTGCGACCAAATAAAGTATGAGAAGCACCATACCGTTTTCAACCAGAATTTTGGTTGACCATTCGAGTTTCTATCGGAGACTTTGAAATCCGTTAACTCTTGCATCACATGACATTTGCGACTTTATGATACCACCAACGTAAAACCATTCGCCACACTTTAGCCACTTCATGACATTGGACCAAGGCGTGTTGAACCGTTTCCACACTATTCCCACACCTCGGACAAAGTGTAGAACCAAGTCTATTCCCATTCTATCTAGTGTCGCTCGGCACGGTAACCTCTCAAGACTAGCCCTCCAAGCGAAGATGCCTACTTTTTTTGGAACCACGTTTGACCATTTCGTTTCTTCACATGTGGCCCCTAGGACCGATCTCCTCTCCGACCAAATTTGAGTTTCATCCCCTCTTCCTACCTCCTTCCCGAAGGAGCCTTCAAAATTTATCCCAATTTTGGCTAGCTCCTTCCCCACTTTTAGTATATTTCCCCACATCGATCTTCCTCCCACCCTATAGTTATTTCTCCCTCCCAAACCCCTCTCCCTCCTGTATATACTTTTGACCACCTGGACTCAAAGTGCATCCCTCTCCATCCCGAACCTCCACCACCATTTACCCAAAAGAGTCCAATTAAAAGATTGAGAGCTTCTTACATTAAGACCTCTCTTGTAGACCGGGTTGGGTATCTAGGAATAAAAAAAATCTGGAATCTTAATTGCCTATCGATTTGAATATATGGGATATTATTAGCAAATCAACATGTAAAGATCCAAACTTTATACCTAAAACGGAATTGACATTGGTCCATAAAGTTTGAAAATTGATGGTTTAGGTCCCTAAACTTGGATTTTGGACCATGCTACCAGACGAGTCCTCAATACCCAATCATCCCCTACCCATTCCCTTTTATCAGCAACAGAGCACTCTTTATTGGTCTATAGAAACCAAAGTCGATTGAATTTGAGTCCTCAATACCCAATCATCCCCTACCCATTCCCTTTTATCTGTTCAATCCATTTCTCCGACCAAATTTGAGTTTCATCCCCTCTTCCTACCTCATTCCCAGGAGTCTTCAAAATTTATCCCAATTCTGGAATCTTAATTGCCTATCGATTTGAATATATGGGATATTATTAGCAAATCAACATGTAAAGATCCAAAATTTATACCTAAAACGGAATTGACAGAGTTTGGTCCATAAAGTTTGAAAATTGATGGTTTAGATCCCTAAACTTGGATTTTGGACCACGCTACTAGACGAGTCCTCAATATACTTTTGACCACCTGGACTCAAAGTGCATCCCTCTCCATTCCGAACCTCCACCACCATTTACCCAAAAGAGTCCAATTAAAAGATTGCGAGCTTCCTACATTAAGACCTCTCTTGTAGACCGGGCTGGGTATCTAGGAATAAAAAAATCTGGAATCTTAATTGCCTATCGATTTGAATATATGGGATACTATTAGCAAATCAACATGTAAAGATCCAAAATTTATACCTAAAACGGAATTGACAGAGTTTGGTCCATAAAGTTTGAAAATTGATGGTTTAGGTCCTCAATGTGGTGTGGTTTTTCTAAACTTGGATTTTGGACCACACTACTAGACGAGTCCTCAATGTGGTGTGGTTTTCTATGTCTCGGGGTTGACACCGATACAAATATCTACCTCGGATACTTTCCCTCCAACAACTTTCTCCATAACAAATGGGGTTGTTTCCCAAAAAGATTGAAAAATGATGCTTTAGGTCCCTAAACTTTCAAAATTGACACTTTAGGTCCCTGAAAAACGTAAGATCCAAAGCTTAGGTAATCGCATGCAAATAGATGACCCATTAAGGTGTCTCGCTCTTTTTTTTCTTATACCGACTTATATATAAGACGAGAAATCTGAGTAATAGTTTAAGGTCATGAACCAAGAACCTCCCCTCCTCACCCTCCAACCACTTAACCCGATCTCTGACGTCTACCTTCGGTCTCCATCCTTGTAACAACAATTCTAATTCTACTAACTCACCTATTTCCCTCCCCCTTGGATTTCTCATCCTTGTATATATTTTTAAATTCTATACTATATTATAAAGCATTATCACTAATGTTCTCTTAATAACCAAATTGGTGATGCCCAGATGAAATAGTACATAATCACTAAGGTTATGTATGTAACCAAATCGGTGATGCCCATGTCAATGGTAAATCATCACTAAGGTTCTCTTACTAACCAAATTGGTGATGCCCAGATAAAATAGTACATCATCACTAAGGTTCTATTACTAACCAAATTGCATTTTCACTAAGGTTCTGTAACAAACCAAAATGGTGATGCACATATCAAATAGTGAGTCATCACTAAGGTTCTCTTAATAACCAAATTGGTGATGCCCATATCAATAGTGAATCATCACTAAGTATTCCGAAGGTGGTCCTTAATATTCATTAGATGTTCTATTTCTTAAATGTTATTAGTATTCATTATGGGGTTTGATGGAACATGTGGAGGCAGAGAACCTTGCAATTCACTAGGCCAAATCTTATTGAGTTCAAATGCTAGCTCACACTGTAAGTGTTTCTCTCATACCCTGAGCTTCTGTAGCAACTAGGGGTGAGCAAAGCTGGGTACCCCGGAACCGGTTACACCGGTTCTTTATATTTGGGAACCGGGTACCCACTACTATGAAATTGAAATAATTTGTTTCGAAACCGAAGAACCACAAACGTCATTTGGAGATCTAGGGAAGTACTCAGGAATGGTTAACGGACTTACAAACTGGTTTGCAAATCCGAGTAAAGAAAGACAACACTTTTTCGACTCTCCAAGTGCCAACAACCATCTTTTCGTCGCCATATCCGAAACGAGCACAACTTCGGTGGTCCCACTTTCGGCACACGATGATGTCACCACGTCAAACGTCGTATCATTTGGGTGTTCGAAGTAGCTAAGAATCTCCAAATTGTAGTTTAGTAGGGTATTATGTGGTTTCCAAGTATAAACAACTATTGATATACTTTTATGTATTCAAAATCGTAAGTATATAGAGAGATTTTTTAACTGGCGCGTTACATACTTTATACGATGTGTGACAGTGTGTACCTCGTAATCTATATCAAAGCCCGGAAACTAGAATCGTGTGCCAGCGGGCTCAAAGGACTAGAATCGTGTGCCAGCGGGCTCAAAGGTTGTCCGGTAACTTCAAGTCCAATTTAAAACCGTGAGTCAAGATTTGTGGACAACATGAACAGAGCGGTTCAGGGTGTGGTTCCCAAATACAAGGAACCGATGTAACAAGTTCGGTTCTGCTTACACTTTTTTAATTAATATCAGGATTGAAAACCCAAGTTATCCAAAATAAGACACGTTACCTTAATGACATAGAGATAAAGTTTTTCATCTAATAATCATGCATTTATTCATAGGAATAGATTAATTTTTATTTTTTTAGCGAGTCTCTCGAAATGTGCTTAATAGTTGCAAGAGATGACTTCACTACTCCACAATCACTTACCTTTTATAGGCAAGGATTAGGGTTTAAAAGGTGGTACACTTTACACGAGTTTTTGGAAACTCGGCAGTTGCTCGTATTGGGGTTTTTTTTGTACGTAATAGAAGCTTAAAAACTTTATTTTAGTATTTTTAATGTAAATAGAAACTACATTTCCCGAGTTTAACCTAAGTCGGCCTAGTTTGACCTGCTAGAGTCTAACAATACGTCATTAGCGCCCATTCCTCATGCAGTACTTTCAATAATATAACAGGGCAAATTCCGTTTTTTAAAACCTTGGTTGTAACTTCTGACCACCAGTATGAAATAATCTTAGGCTATGTTTGGCAAACTAGTTGTATGTACTACTAACAAGTACATTGTTTACAGATAGCTTATACAGATAGAAGCAGACCGAAACAATTTGATCAACAAGAGGTAAGTTTAAGAACTTGAAGATTAGTTAATTATTTGCTTTCATGTGTGTTTCATTTGACCCAAATAGACTTAGGGTTTGAAATTTTTTTTAAAAAAATTTGACCCTAATCATAAAGAACGTGTAATTACTGGTGTTTGAAAAAAACCATACCCAAATAACCCGACCCGACCCGAATGACTTTGGGTATATCAAGAGATCATAGTTGACTAGTCAAAGGTTGCAGCTTTGACCAGTCAAAAGCCGCAATCTTTGACTAGTAAAAGTTCGGTTGGACGCGATTCACGGTGAGCAGAGGTCAAAGCCGCCTTTATTGACCGGATGACTGATGGAGATGACTTCTCTACTTCGTATTTTTTCAGCACTTCTCATTTGAACCTAATACTAGAAAAATATTAGGTATATATAGAGAAAGGTTCAAATGAGACATAACTTTTTAAGAAAACGTGAGAACGAATCTCAACCACTCATCCGGTCAATAAAGGCGGCTTTGACCGGTCTTACGCCAAGGTGGGAACAATTCCATTGCAGATTTGCTCCCTGATATTTATCCCCTAGTGTAAAATTGTGGTTGCAATGTGTATATGTATATCATTATTCCAAGGTAATTGCTTGATGCCATCATGAGTCCATCATGGTTGGAGTGTTATGGATGTGTGTTGTGCTCATACCCCCCCCCCCCAGCTTGCTAACCTATTGTTTGCCTTTGAACCTAGTCGTCTTTCATACTAGCTAAGTCCATCACTTTCTTACTTATTGTTTTGAGTATGAATATTTCCATCAACCTTCTTACTTAATCCAAGTACTCTGCAATTCTGCATGAGTAGGGCCAAAGCATGATGGATGGATGTCATCTTTGAACACATCCCATTTATTGTCCATCTGCTCATGAATATTGTGTGTAAGTTTTCATCTCTCGTGTTTTATTAACCCCTATTCTTAGTTAGCTTATGAGTTGTCATTTGACTTCAATGTTGCAAGAGATGGTGGGGGAGGCCTAGAATTTAAATGGTTCACTTCTTCTCTTCTTCTGTCACTTTCTTCGTGTGATAATTTTGAGCATTATGTTTTCCATATAAAAGAATCGTTTTTTCTATTATCTGTTCTATAATAGAAGTCTATGGACACATGTCAAGATCTGGGCACCAAGCATGAAGAGAAACTGCAATTCAGCAAGTCTTCAGGAAGGTATGAAGCTTCTGGTTTTGGGTGTCTATTCCTTCTTGAGTATAAATGTTAATTTAGTAAAAAAGGCTTTATTTTTATCATGGTCTAAATGTCAAATATGTTTCTTGTTCCTTCTTGACAGTGGCAGGGAACATCTTGAAAAAGAAATTTTGTGCAACCTCTTTACCGTCCCTGAAAGATCTGAAGTTGGACTAAGAAAAAATCTTCCGAAAAGAGAACCAAGGACACGAAAATATGGTGTAGTAACTGGACCTTTAGAAGATTCGACAACAGTGCTTAGGGCTCCAATTGTAAAAAAGGAAGTTAACAGGGAAGGTAAGGACTCATAACTTGCTCTTTCTTGTCTTATCGTCTTCTAATTTTCAAATGCCAAGGTACCATATTCCCCTCCATTATCCAAGTCTCGAGCTCGATTAGTGCTTATTCTTCTGCTTATTGGGTTTATATAGCTATTACAATACACTCAGTTTCCAACCAATTGTGTTTAGAAAACAAGAGATGTTATGCATATATAAGTGTGAGTTTTGCTTTGACAACAACTCTTGCATACATACTTTCAAACTTGAAGGAAAACTATGTAGTTGATGTGCGTATCCACTGTAAACCTTAAAGAGATATATAGCTTTTTTGATATTGTAGCTGACATAAAAGAAATTATGGAATTTGATATGATAAAAGTGGAATGATTTGTTACTCATGGTGCTTTTAAGGACATATCTTAGAGCTAGGTGACAACCATGAGGAATTAGTTTACTGATGACCGATAGAGAGTGGTGGCACGGATCTTATATGCTCTAGAATAAGCTCTGCTGTCATTGGAGGCTATTTGGAGTGTTCACTTTGGCACTGCATTATGTTGGAAGGATATGGGTGCATGATATGTGATACCGGGAGTTCCGTCTTTCATTTCAGTTTTCATTTTACAAATCACAAAACAGCCGAACACCAGTGGCGAATGGCGATTAGCGAACAGCCGAACACCACCACCGTCCACCCTTAGCCACCACCGTCCGGCGTCCACCCCTAGCCACCACCATCCGACTTCACGCACGCAGCCACGCACAGTCGCACACAGCAGGCAGCAGCAGTCGACTCCATTTCAAGTTTCAACATTTCAACCTTTCAGGTAATTTGTTTGTAAATTTGTGTTGTTTAAGATTATAAGAATTTTTTTGTTTGATGTGGACTTTGTTTGTATTTGTACTCTCTTTCAAGAAGTCATTTTCCTTTCAAGAACAGTTATAACCGATCTAAAAGAGAGAATAAGAAACAAAAAAATCTCAAACCAGGCACAGAACACGCAATTGCAAGAAGAGGGGCGAGAAATCTTACGGGAAATTCAATCAGGTATGCGAATATGAGAACTATACAAAGAAACATTCAGCCCCTCTTTCAAATTCATTTGCACAGAAAACTATACATTTTCTTGTTTCTTTGTATAGTTTCCTATTTTCATTGTTTGGCAAAAAAAAAACTAGCTAGTAGCTAGCTTTTTTTTTCTGGGTACATGTTTGGATATCAATAAACTAGCTTTTTGAAACGCTACTTGGAGTAGCTTTTCACTAGCTTTTTGTATATATTCCAATATTACCCTTATTGATATCAATTATTATTTATTAACTATTATTATAAATAAATAAATATTATTTTATTTTATTATTATAAATTAATAAATATTAACTGAAAATTATTAAATTAAATTTTAATCACTTAATATTAATTTTTATTTATTTAGAGTTATTGTTAATTATATAAATTATTTTTATTTATTTTTAAGTAACAATAAATATGTTTTAATTGTCAATTACTATAAATCTTGTCAATTATTTTATGATTATTTTTTTATATTGTATATAGCGGTTATTTAAAATCATAAATTAATATATATTTCTTCTAAAACATGTTTTAACAAATTCAAATTTTATAATATATATGTAGTAATAAATTTTAAATACATATAATTAACATGTTATGTTATTTAATTTTTGTTACTACATTGGTTGTATTAAGTAACATATTATATTTCTGTAATTCTTTAATTATATAATCAAATATTGTAATTGATAATTTATTGAAGATGCCCTTTTTGGTCATTTTACATGTTTATAAGTTAGTTTTCCCAAACGTGACTTTTTCATCAGCTGGCTTATGAGTCAACAGCTAGCTTATGAGCTAGTTTTATGTGCTAGTTTGCCAAAGTCATTAATGACTTTTGCATTGGAGATGCTCTTATCAACTATTTAAAGTGGACTGTCATATCCTACCACAGCCCCATCAGCCCCGATCGGGGATGAGGTTTCCCCGCTAAATTGGGTACCGGGTACGATATGGGGAATCCCCGAATACCAAAGCGCCCTTGGGCCTCCCTGGCAGCCGTATCAGAATCATGATATGTGGATTGAATCATGATATGTGGATTGAATCATAATAACATGTGTGGTAATGTTAAATTTTCAGATGACAACCACAAACTTCAATGGTGATGAGAAGTTAAAACGCAACTATTTAACAAACCGAGATATTTAAATCGGTTTTTTTTATAAAATATGGGCTAGACATGTGATTTGGGCTAAACAAATTACTTTGATTAAGAAAAAGCCCACATGTATTCCAATTGTGAGAAGCCTGATCCACCACTTTCCAATTTTTAGATTTCAAAAAAAAAAAAAAAACTTACGCGCAACTGGTTCCTTCTCTTCCTCGTTGCCTCGTCTCCCCAGTCCCCCTCCCCCTGCGATTGACGAACTCACGACAGTCACGGTCGTTTCCTCCTCCCCTGCCGCCCTGCGCTCTTGTTCCTCGTCGTCTCAGCAGTCAACACAACAGCAGCAAGCCAGCAATCAATTTGGCATTCGGGGGAATTGGGGATTTTGGATTTTCGCGATTTTGAAGGAGCAACACAAGAATCAGCTCTTGTAAGTGATTTATGGATTCTTTAACTTCTTTACTCTTAGTTTATTACTTCTTGTTACAGATTGTGTATTGTTTTTGGGTATTTTCTGGATTCTTTAAACTCGTACCATAAAATTTTACACCTTGTTCTTGAGTTTTTTTTTAAGGAGGGAAAGGAAAGGGTTGCTGGTTGTATGTATGAATTTATGGTGACTGTATATCTATTTTGATTTTGCACACCAGGTGTTTGTGAATATGCCTAGCTCAATTTCATTGTCTTGTTCACCTTGCACACATACATATTAACTTAGAAAATCATATAGATATCAACAGCACTTAACCGGGTCTTTTTATTTGCTATATGATTAGATTTGCAATGGACGATAACTTATACCTTAACCGGGTCTTTATAAACTAGTTTCTCGTTTTTGGCTTCTAGTATTTGATGTTAACAGTAATTAACTAGTTTTTTGTATTATGACATTATGACTTGGATCAAAAGAAACAAAACTTGTAGGTGGAAAAGACATTTAACGCCATAAGAAAGTGATGGTCTACATTCCACCGTCCAAAGTCTAGTTACCATTATTGCTCGCTTCCTACAAAGTTTTAAAATATCAACGATGTGCACACACGTGTAATTCATGAGGAACTAGTTTTTGTACATATGGTCTTGACAAAAAAAAAACTAGGATCAGGACTGTATTAAAAAAGATTACTAGTTTCATTTGTAACATCAAAAAGATACATTTGGGACAATTGAATAAGGGTGGTCTAAAGATAGGTTAGATGGTTTAAATTGAAATATAGATTTCAAGTGTTACTATAGGCGGCCATAGTTTTTATGCAATCAATTGAGTCAGCCTTGTTTTTATGCACTCTTTACTCAATAACTTAAAATGCAAAACTAACATTTAAGTAGTTTTATTATTTTATTTATTAAAAGCATCGAAGAACATTGATCTAGTCACTACAGTCAGCTTGGAGATTATATTTTTTTGCTTCTGATGCAAACGAACTGGAATTATTCTGTAGACCATTACCATTATTTGAACGTTATTTTTTTTACTTATTAAATGCATAGAACAACATTGATCTACGCACTACAATCAACTTGCAATCAACTTGGAGACTGTGAAGACTAAGGGTGGGTTGGATACCATTTATAGTTAGAAGTCGAGCCTGAAAACTCACGATGAATCCTTTCTTGTTTCTTGCGACAATACATTAAAACTGATAATTAGTTGCATTAGACTGACTTTTCGATTTTTTTTACCAAAGTTGAAGTTGTTAAAAACTTAGAATGCAAATATAATATTAGACTGACTTTTCGATTTTTTTTTAAACTTATTAAATGCACAGAACAACAGTGATCCAGGCACAACAATCAACTTGGAGTTATGAAGACTAAGGGTGGGTTGGATACCCTTTATAGTTGGAAGTCAAGCCTGGAAACCCACGATGAAGTTTTTCTGAAGAAGCTTCAAAATGAAGGAGGACTCTTCACGCCTCTCTTTTTGGCGGATGCAAAAATAAAACTACTAACGCCTTTGATTGAATTACTTCTCAAGAAGTACGACCATGAATTGAACGTCTTCAAGGTGAAGGGAAAAAGTCTTTCCGTAACGCTCGAAGATATTCTGTATCTAACGCATTTGCCAATTGATGGCAAACCGGTCTTGTGCAAGGAGTCTCCGAGTGAGGTTGCTTCTGAAGAAGTCTTCGGCGATAAGAAGGCAATGAAGATCCGGGACCTTAAAAGTATCGCGTTTGATAAGGAGAATGATGAGAGGCAACGGAAGGTTGCCGTGTTGAAGATGATAATTGGTTGCTTCATCATGCCGGGCTACAATGGGTATGAAGTTTCCTCCACATACGTGGACTTTCTAAAGGATTTAGATGAAGTCCCAAAGTATGCCTGGGGTGCAGCCTTATTAGCTTTTCTGGTTCACGGGTTGCGGGGATGTCACAGGTTGCAGGAAAACAAGCCCCAAAAAGAAGGAATAAATGGCAACTTTTGGATTGTCTTGGTAAGTGAGTTTTCAGTTTTTGAGAATATATATCTTTTGTTTCGAGCTTTTTTATATATCATTTTCCTTGTTTTGCAGGCTTTTTTCTTTGTACGCATTCCCAAATTGTGGGATATTATGGGGATCACAACGTCACAAAGAACGGACGCACAACCTCTGTTGTCATGGGTTCTTAAAAACCTGCAAAACAAATGCAATGACAACAGAGGAAGCTACGTCACGGCAGTGGAAGCTTTTCTCGATGAGGATGATGTTACGAATGAGGTCACTTCTAATACCTTTGATTGAGAGATTTCTTAGGCTTGGCACCTTAGGTTGTTTGTATGACACTAACTTTGATTGTTTCTATGAACAGAACATCATTTGGAGGCCCTATCTCGGTTGTGAATTGCCAAGTGCTTTGCAAAGCCAAAGTGATTCACAGAGATTCCTTAGGCTTGGCCCCATTTTCAACAACAACTATGTGGTGCATCATCGACCAGATCGTGTGAAAGCGCAATTCGGGATCCTAGATGATGATTCTACATGGATTAAAGAGTTTGAATATGAAATCAAGTATACGGATAATCGTGGGCAATTTAAACGGAAATACGAGGCAATATACGAGAAAGAGCTTCTTTTGTATAAGAAAAATATTATGTTTGGAAGTGGCCCTTCATCAGGGTCAAAGACTAATGATGTGGAGGTTAAGATTAGATATATTAGCATCTAAATTTCATGCCATATACCATCATCTGGGCAGATTCACAGATGATGAAATCTCCTTCACAGATGATGTTGCAGGCCCTTCAGGGCCAAATACTAATAATGTGGAGGTTAAGATTAGATATATTAGCATCTAAATTTCATGCCATATACCATCATCTGGGCAGATTCGAAAGATCTGATATATCATTTTTAACTTTGCAGGAAGAAGATGATGATGATGAAACTATTTATCGTGAAAACGCCTTCATAGATGATGTTGCAGGTTAATAAAATGTTCTTGCATGCATGTTGTGGCAGGTTATAAGTAGCAAATTATAACTAGCATTTTAACGCTGTCATTTCACCAATTACTGTTTATTAACAGTAATCCTCACATGCTGGCATTTTGTTATATTATAATTTGTATAATTTTCTTAAAACAGCAGCTGCAGCATGACTGATCATGGTAGGCGTGTGTACATCTAATCATACTTCATTAAGTGGGTAAATGTTGAATCTGTTTTTTTTGTAGGGAATTACAATGTAAAGCATATTAGTATTCTGTACTAAGTATGACCTTGCTGAATGCATGTGTAAAGCATATTAGTATTCTGTACTAAGTATGACCTTGCTGAATGCATGTCTTGGTAGTTTTCTTATGAAATCCCCCATGTTTTTAATATTCCCCAGTTTGTTCATGAAGATTAAGCCAAAAAATTGATCAGATTAAGCCAAAAAATCTTACCCCAGTCAAAGTTTTTTGGTGAACAAACACACTCTTCATGAACAAACTGCCCACAAGTGGGAGGAAAAACCAATAAGAACACCAAGGTGTTTGGAAATGAATAGTTTGAATGACAAATGGGAGGAAAAACCAATAAGAACACCAAGTAATTACGCGTGGGCCTGCTTCATCCATTAAATATAATTCTATTTTTTTGGTGAACAAACCAACAACTTCATGAACAAAGATATGTTACCTTTGGAGGAGGAATAGGAGGAAGAATTACTGGTAAAGGCACCTTGAAAACCGGTAAATTAGACTTTGAAGATGTGTACTTTGTGCAGGAGTAATCTAATCCTAATATACTTTAAAAAGGGGTCTATAAAACTCACTACTAAAATAGGTTGCTTTAGTAGTAAAATAATCATTTTTCGATATACCTAATAAACCAGCGCATTGCAAATCACTGATTATATATTTTAGTATTTTAAAACCTTTAGTAGTAACCCTAACCCGAGCATTTGCCCTTTTATTAACTCACTATAGTTATAAACAAACCAATTTTAAAATTATACAATTAAAAGATATGATATACGAACATAAATAAATAAATGAACATAAACGAAAGTTAACAAACGCATAATCAGAAGTTCACGAACATAAATGAACGGACGCGACTTTTGTTCATGTTCGTTCATTTAACTAAACGAACGTAAAATATTGTTCATGTTCGTTTCATTTAATAAATAAACGAACATAAACGAACTTTTTACCGAACGGTTCATGAAATGTTCACTGAACGTTCAGTTCGTTGAACCGGTAAGTGCCTACCAAGGTAAGTATTGAGTAAACGACTTCTAAAGGGGTGTTTGGGATTGCTTATTAAAAAATCCTTATTTGCTTATTAGTATGCAATGTA